>WOXC01001969.1:0-359842 GCA_011680675.1 Gymnobelideus leadbeateri
CAGAACCGAAGAATGCTAGAAATGGAAAAGACTAGGAAAACCCTCTAATCAAGCCTTTAGATTTTACCAATGAAGAAACTGAGGCGCAGACAGAAATTATTTATCCCTCTGTCCTAACTCCATTCTCTCCTCCCCCATTTATCTGGGACCTAAGGTCTGAGAGGTTACTGATGAAATGTGACTGATCTAACATTTCTGGTTTTCTTTTTACATTGGAATCACTAAAATACCCAAACTAAAAATTACTTCCTCTGTCTACTTTCCATACAAATCAGATACAGTAAATCCATACAGATTATAATCTTCATTTTAAAAGAAATAAATGAAGTTGGGCTGGACTGGGGTGGCAGAAGCCATTCAGGTGAATGGACAGCCAGTCAGTGCTGCCCCAACATGGCAGGCCCGAAGCTGAAAGTTCTCAGAGGCCCAGCATTTGGTGTTGCATCATTCAAAGGTGGATGAGCAGAATCTGGGACAGCAGCTGCAGGGCTGGTCAGGTGATCCTGCTTTGAGTTGGCAGCCCTGAGTTTTGAGGAACGGGTGACAATGGCAATCACACACAGTTGGAAAGGAAAACCCAAATGTGTTCAGAAAGCTGCAGCTGGCGCTGGCTCAGTGGTGGCACAGCTTTCTTCATCAGGCACTTCATCTGGAGGCTAATAGCCTAGGCCACAAGGGGTGTGCCCATCCAGGGAAGCTGGCGTGTGATCTCAGCATGCAAGAAGATGAGATTTCCCTTACAACCTTTTTCCTATCATTCCACTCAGCAGTCTCCTGATGCAACTTTAACCTCTCTTTCTTCAAACTATTTCTTCCCTGGTTGGGTTGGGACAGAAAAGGACTCTTGGCAGAAATAGGCATGTTGGTGACATATAGGATAGAATACTGAACTTGGAATTAGGAAGATGTGAATTTAAATCCTGTTGCATTTCATTCATTGATTGTGTGACCCTGGACAAGTCACTTGACATTCTCTCAATCTCAATTTTCTCATTTGTAAAATAAGGATAAAAAATGTACATACCTCATAGGGTTGCTTTGGATCAGATGAGGTCATATCTGTAATGTACTTTACAAACCTTAAAGCATCATATAAATAATAATGACTATTAATAGGGCCAGTGGGTTCTTTGCTTCAGAGAGGCTCCTGGATAAACAGAGGAAAGCACCAAAGAGACAGATAATGCTACCCTATAGTCTTAGGCATGCTGGTAAATGTTTAACAACCAGATATTAAAAAAAAATGTACCCAGGATACACTTTTAGTTTAATAGGCTTTATTAGCATTTTTCCAACACTTTCTTAAGTCTAGATAATCAACAGAACAGTAAATGAAGCCCTGATTTGTAGCATTTAACCTATTTTGGAGGTGTAAACACTCCAAACAAATACCAAATAAAAACTACTCCCTCTGTCCCTATTTTCTATACAAATCAGTTACAGTAAATCCATACAGATTAAAATCTTTATTTTAAAAGAAATCAATAAAGTTGGAGTGGGTTAGAGTGGTGGAAGCCATTTAGGTGAATGGATAGCCAGCCAGTGCTGCCCCAACATAGCAGCCCTGAAGCTGGAAATTTAACAATCATTTCCCTTGAGCTAGTTTTCATATCCCTACTACCCACACCCTGCATAATGCATGCTCATAAAGGACCCCCGGAGCCAATTCCCGTGTATCTACTGATGATTGTATCAGTAGATGCCTGCATCTACTCAATTGTATCTAAGCCTTGAGAAATTTTAAATTGCTCCAGATTCACAAGAGACGACTTGGAGTAGTGGTTAGACAGTTTGCCGTGGGGTCATTTAGACCTGGGTTCCAGTCCTACCATAGAGACAACTAACTCTATGACCTTGGACAGCATTTATTAGCCTCTCAGTGTCACCAGACAACTCTCAAAAACTAGACCCACTAGAATGTAGATTTTCATTTGGTGGAGGTGCATTGAAAACTGGGAGTTTTCTACAATAATGAAATAACAGATTGAGACCTAAAAAACACAAACCAAACCAATATTTGTCACATGCATTAGGTTTTTTCTTGTTTTGTTGTTGTTCAGTCATTTTTTCAGTCATGTTTGATGACTTGTGATCCCATTTGGTGTTTTCTTCGCAAAGATATTGGAGTGGTTTGCTGAGACCAAAGGTTTACGTGACTTGCCCAGGGTCTCACAGCTAGTAAATGTCTGAGACCAGATTTGAACTCGTGAAGATGTTTTCCTGACTTAAGACCTGAGACTATATTCACTATGCCACCTAACTGCCCCTTCTCTTTATTTACCCCCCATTCCCATCTGCCAATGCCTTTCTTCTTCCTCTTTCTTATCTTTCTACTTTCTACCTTACCAAATATCACTTTAGTGATATCTCTGATTGAAGCTACTTGTTCATTGGCATTTTTTCTAGTGGAAAAATGCCCGAAAGCTGTTGACCATTGTATGTATGACAGCCAGCAGGGGGCATTATTTCATTTCTTCTTTAGATACATGGTAGTGGGGCTACATTTGTGTTATATGATTATTATTTGTACTTGTCCTCAAGATGAAGACCTCGTTGATCTATTGGCCTATCTGGACCTACTCTTTACTTTTTTTTCTAACTCTGACTGAAGCTTTTGTTTGAATAAAAGAATGATTATGGATAACTTCTGGAATCAACATTGCCCATCTCCATCATGGTCATTTCACAATTTTCAAATGGTGTTAATTTTTTTTTATGCTACCTGCTAATTAGCTACTCTACAATGTTCTCTGTCCATTTTGACTTTTCTTCCACCTTTCTTTCTGAATTTTATTGTTTTAAATTTGTTTTATTTTATCTTTAACTGTTGTCTTGATCTGTGGGCAGGCCCTTTATGTTTAGGCATCTCAGGATAAAATTGATGCGATTTGATTGTGTTGATTACAATTGATTGCAACTGGCCAGTTGCCCAGGATGCCTCTTTTGGGAGGTGGGAAGTGGAAGAGGTTTTATCAAAGTGTCCAAGGGATCACCTTAGTTTTGTGCTCTTCTTCTCCAGTTTGATGAGGTCCAGAGTTCCTAAGTGTCATACAGGTAGACTTCTCAATTTGAACCCTGAAATACAGAGGGCAATTGGTAGCACTGCTCAGGGCTCAACAAAACGTTTAGCTTCCAGAGTCATCAAAGGCTTACTGATTTAGAACTGGGCCTTAGGGACACATTGTCTTCAGGGAGTTTTTTCTTAAAGAATTAATTTATTTTAAATTTAAATACTGAAACTTAAATACACAGTAAGAAAGGAAAGAGAAACATATCATAAACTTAAATACAAAATAGGAAAGGAAAAAATACATTGCCATGTGTACAGCAGAACGTAAGATTCAAAATATACAGCAATAAATTTCCATTTCAAGAAAGCCTATATAATAAATAGTATACATTGTGTTCAGAGATGTCTATCTTTTCCTTGATTCCTTGTGAATTTTCTTTTGTTCTGTGCTGTGTACTTTTTACTTTGTTCCTTTTTCCCCTTTACTCTCTCCCCTCCCAAAAGGTTGCAATTAAGCCTAGATGTATGGTAAGGATACACACCCCACACACCCACATGCATACATATATTTATACATATACACACAAACATCTATAGACATACACACATATACTTATATACACATACTTAGATATCTATAATAATCATATTCTTATATGGACATGTACCTTCATTTGCATCTATGCAAGACTGTACTATACTTGTTTGGCCTCTGTTTCTCTGCGGGTGGATAGCATCTTCCTTCATAAGTTCAAGTCTTTCCATGTTTTTCTAAGCCTACTAATTCATCATTTTCTATACCATTGCAATATTTTAACCTTATACTGTCTTATTATTTTAAATAGTCTAAAACAATATTGATTAATATGGCTGACATAATGTAGTTTCTCTATTTTTTTCTTGTGATTAAATTTGTCTTAGCTTTAACCTAGTCTGAGATCAGGATGACTACCCCTGCTTTTTTGTTTTATAAATTCTACTCCTGATCTTTATTTTATATTTGTGTATATTTCTTATTTACAATCCCTTCTGACTCCTCTACTTTATTGCTGCCCTCCTATTATGTAACCAACCTCCCAATCCCTAGATTCCTTCCTTGTCCTATCCCTTCCACCTTTTCCTCTCATCCTCTTGTTTTTATCTAAATTTACAACACTTTGATAGCCTTACAAATATGTTATTCCCACTTTATCCCATTCCCATTAATCTAGACACCTTTCTACAAAAATTCCTCCCCTTTTCCTATTCCCTCACCCTCTTATTTCTTTATAAATTTAGAAGACTTTTATTCCATTCTAAATGTATATATTGTTCTCTCTTTAACCCAGATCTGATGTGAATGAGGTTCCCTCTAGAAATTTCTCCTTATTCTCTCCCCCTCTCTATCCCCTTAGCCTTTTATTTCTTTCTGAATTTAGAAGATTTTTATGCCCTTCTAGATATATATGTATTGTTCCCTCTTTAACCCATTCCTAATGAGAGTAGGATTCCAGAATTACCATCCCTCCTCCCCCATCTAATTCCTGTGTCAGTTCTTCCTCTTGCACTTCATTTGTATAAGATAATTACTATTTTTGCCTTTTCCTAAATGATTTTGCTTTTTAGGATCACATAATACTCAGGTCTAACCCAATCATTCTTTCAAGCTACCCAAATTATTAATAACAATCTTAGATATACCTTTTACATTTCCTCATATAAAAAGTAAGTTGTCCTTATTGAGCCCCTTGTAATTAGTCTTTGATGTATACTTTATATTTCTCTTGGATTTTGTATATCAAATTTTTTGTTAAGTTCATGTTTTTTTTTTGGCAACAAAATCCTTAAAGTCTGGCAATTCACTGAATGTCCACTTTTTTCCATTCAGGATTATACTTACCTTTGCTGGGTATAATATTTTTGGCTGCAACCCCAGTTCTTTTGCTCTTTGATATATAATGTTCCAAGATCTGAGGTCTTTTAGTGTTGTTGCTGTGCTAGGTTTTGTGTGATTCTAATTATTCTAATTCTAATCAAATCGTATTTGAATTACTTTTTCCTGTTGTTTATAATATTTTCTCCTTGATCTGGAGGCTTTAGAATTCAACTATGATATTCTTGTAGGTTTTCCTCATAGGATCTCTTTCAGTTGGTGATCAATGAATTCTTTCTATTCCTACTTTCCCCTCTACTTTCCCCAAATGTTCTAATGCTTCAGGACATTTTTATTTAATTATTTCTTCTATTGTTGTATCAAGATTTTTTTTTAATCATAGCTTTCAGGAAGTCCAATTATTTTTATGTTTTCTTTTCTTGATCTATTCTCCAGATCAGTTGTTTTCCTTGTGAGATATTTCACCTTCTCTTCTATTTTTTTATTCTTTATATTTTGTTTTATTATTCCTTGGTCTCTTATAGTTTCATTGCCTTCCCCTTGCTGAATCCTAATTTTCAAGCAGTTGTTTTCTTCCTTAAGATTCTGGATCTTGGGGGGTGGTTAGGTGGCACAGTGAATAGAGCACCAGCCCTGGAGTCAGGAAGACCTGAGTACAAATCCGGCCTTAGACACTTAACTATGTGACCTTGGGCAAGTCACTTAACCCTGATTACCTGGCCTTCCCTCCTCCAAAAAGCAAAAAAAAAATTATGGATCTCCTTTTCCAGTTGATTGACTTTCTTTAGATAATCTTGTTTTTCTTGGATTGTTCTTATTTAAAATTTTTTTTCCCTCAATCTCTCTCATTTGGTTTTTAAAATCTTTTTAAAGTTTTATCAGTACATTTTGGGCAGGTGACCATTTGATGTTACTCTTTGGGGTAGAGGAGGTTTTCTTTTTGCTTTAGTATCCTCCTCTCAAGATGAATCCCAGTCTTCTCTATTCCCATAGTAACTTTCTATAGTTGGGTTCTTTCTCCTTTGCCTGTTCATTTTAAAAAATTTGTAGCAGCTTATTATTGTAATCACCTCTAGTCCTGGGGTATGAGAGATGGTGTCCCTGGCTTCAGATCCGCCTTTTGGCCTGTAATCAAAACTCAGAACTCTGTCCATGTGTAAGTGCCCACACTCAGTGGTGTGCTGGTTCCTTTCTTGCCCAGGGTTGCATCTTGAAAGCATATCTGGGGTGGGCATCCCTTATCAGCAGAGGTTCCATCAATCATCCCCGGGCTCAGATGCCTGACTCTCCATACTGTCTGGGAGGTGAAAATTCTGGTGACTGGGGCCAAGACTACCTTCCAACCCTGTTAGCCCCAGGGCTTTCTGCTTGCTGTTTCAGTGGAACTGGCCTTGAGGTGTTTACACTTCATAGGGACCAAAACTTGGTCCTGGGATTTTTCTTCCAGTTGTCCCAGGGGAACCACTGTTCTGCCCCAACTCTGGTTTGTTTTTATTGCTCTATGTTTGCTCTAAGGTGCTATTTTGTCTTGTGTGTGTGTGTGTGTGTGTGTGTGTGTGTGTGTGTGTGTGTGTGTGTATGTAAATCTGGAGAGTTTGGAATTTTCTGACCTACTCCATCATCTTCCCCCAATCCTCTCCTCCCAGGGTTCTTAACCTAGGGTCCATGAACTTTTAAAAAAATATTTTTATAATTATGCTTCAGTTGATTTTCCCTGTAAAAATGTGTATTTCATTTTATACATTTAGGAACATGATTCTGAGAAGGGGGTTCCATAAGCTTTACCAAAGTTCCAAAGGTTTCTGTAATCTGAAAAAAAAAACATTGAAAATCCTTGATCCTTACCACAAATATGGTGCTTCAGTTTCATAGAGGTCAATGACTTGCCCAACGTCAAACAGGTAGAGTTATGGACTGAACTGGAATTTGAATCCAGGTCCTTTCCCACTAAATTCACTGTTGTTTTCCTACTCTGTCATGTCCAGATAAAATTCTCCATTTTCAGTTTTTGTTCTTTTTCCTCACGGCCCTAATGATTTCTTGTGTTTTAGAGAGATGGCTTGGAGCAAAAGTGGAAAAATGTGCTGCTCCCCTGACTTTTATCTGAATAATGAAGTATAGGCTTAGCTATTAGGGTATTAGAGCTCATATAGTCTGACTTCCTCATTTTGCCAATTAGATTCAGAGAAATGAAGCTTGTTGCCCAATGCCACACAGGTAGCAAGGAGCAAAGACATCGAGGATTTGAACTCAACTCCCTTGAGTCCAGATCCAGTATACCTTCCACTACATGAGAGGATTCTTTTTCCATCAGATTTTTTCCAAATGTTAATTGCTGTGTAAATCGCTCTTTATGTATGGAATAAGCAGGGCTGAGGCCAAAAGGGATGAAATCCACTTTTCCTCGGTGGGACTAAGTCATGTCTCCAAAGACACATATGCTGTGCATCACTAGCAGGAACTCCCATGGCCAAGAGCAGCAAGGGCTTTGTTTGCTTCTATTTCCAGCCTTACCCATTTGTCACTTTAGATGATGTCCCTTACACCTGCTCTAGGAGGTGGCCCTGTTAATTGCTAGGATGCCAAGCCTGGTGTGCTGTGGTATGGAACACAAAAACCATTTCCTCCAGTTTCTGGATTTCACAGGGCCTTGCCCAATCACATTTCTGCTGTTTCTCCAAACCCAGCACTTGAGAACAAATGAAGAAGCCCCCTGAATGACAAACACAGGGCTCCTAGTGGGAGTGCCATTTGCAGGGAAATGGTTGCAAGGAGAATCGGGACTTTATGAATATTCACTGAAGTGTAAACCTGCACATTGCTCATACGCTTTTCTGAATTCTAATTTGCCCATGAATGCAAATGAGTTCTGTTTAAAATAGAGAGGGGGTAGGTGGGGGAGCAAGGCTCCTAGCAGAACACCTAATTGAAAGATGTTTGTACATCGTGTCTGATATTTAGTAAACAGAGAGACAAATCCAATCGTTTTCCAAATGAGACCCTGGAAACAATAAAAAATAATGATAGCAAAAACCTGGAGAGCTGGAATATGTGGAACTAACTGCTTTCCTAAAAAGAGGGACATAATTACTCTGTCTTAGGGTGTAATTAGTGTCCTAATTATAGGAAGGTGTATTTTGCTTATCTCTTCATTAAACCTTCTGTCAAGATTTAGCTGGCCTTGCGGAGCCCTACAACCAAGAAGCTGGGTCTTCCAGCTCTCTCCTGATAAGGCGATGGATGGGTCTGTGGAGGGAGCAAAGTAGATAGAGAGATACTTTGGGAAGGACCTTCATCTTTCTTTTAGACTGACAGATGGTTTCAGTCAGGGTTGGACTGCCTGCTGTTGTTTTCAATGCAAGAGTATTACCTTTTTGGATTCATGAAAGCCTCTTAATCAAAGATAAAAAGGCAGGCCAGTGTGGGGAATCAATAAAATCTCTACTTTCAGCTGGAGTGTCTAATAGTAATTCTTCTCGTGTCACTGACTGGTTAAACAGTCATACTCCTGCTAAAAGCCCTAGAAGACATAATAGATTCATGTGGCTTTGGTCTATTGTATTGCATTTACCCAAGAAAAGGGAGAGAGGTTACTGTTTTACTAAAACAAACCAGACACTGATGTATTGTGCATCAAAATGCATTCACCCATTGCAATTTGCCTCCCTGGAGTAGAGGGAACTTTCTTTTCATGACTCTTGTGGAGCAATTTCCAGACCCCTGATCTATTCATTGGCAATCCTCTGGGGACTTTTTAACACCAATTGCTGGCTGTGCCACATATCTGAATGTGTACTTTTGTCACTATTCAGCATAAAAACGTGAGCTTTTCAATTTTAAACTGTACCTATGTTCTACTGAGCAAGAAGTCAGCAGAACATGTCACCCACTCCTTTAAGACTGAAATCCCGGAGCAGCTTAATTATAGGAGAAAGTGTCTGTCCTAGGCTTCTGCTTCTGGACTTCTCAGAGCTTTTCATCCCAAAGTTAATCTTGACGAGCATGCGTGATTTTACCTTAAAGAGCTTCCATGGAACAAAGAATAGTCAAGATAGGGAATTAAAAATCTAATTGGGAAAGAACATCACACTCCCACACATGCTTAACACACATATGTGCCCTCTGGTCATGTGCTAGCAAAATGTATTGAACAGAGGAAGGCAACAGATAAATAAATGAATCATGTACTGTGCTATTGGTCCTGTTTACCCCCACCCCACCCTCTTTTTCCCTTTCCCCTTTTTCTTTGTTCTCCTTTTGGTTCGTTCTCTCTCTCTCTCTCTCTCTCTCTCTCTCTCTCTCTCTCTCTCTCTCTCTCTTTCTCTCCCCTCCACCCCCACTCCTCCTTTCTTATGACGAAATTGAGTGTTTATTCTCAGATTCAGTGGCATCAAGTGGAGTTGGCTGCTGCTACCATTCACAGATGACATGCAAGGATTCTTTATTTGATGAGAATTACATTCCATGTTATTTTGCCATCTGGGATGATCAAGAAATGATAGAACAAGTGTCACTTTGTTGGCCATGGCCATTCCACAAGGCCCTTTGATCAGCAGCCCCTGGGCTCCTTTGTAGATGACCCTGCTCCCTCCCCCTTCTTCCATTTACATTTTATGCTCCAAAATCAGACAATTTCCCGCCATTCCAGTCTCCTTAAAGGGCTGTCTGCTGCCAGGTCAAGCCCAAGTGCCCCCTCCCTTTTCTTCCTTCAAACCAAGGCAGATTGCAGAACAGAGAAAATATTGAACATTGTCCACTTCTCACCCCCACCATCACCCCACCCCGGGAAAACTTCAACAGATGTAGACAAGATTTTAATAGCTACATAAAGAGAAATGCATGACAACCTCATTAGGGGTACCATAATAGCCTGTCAGAATATCTCCAAGAGGACAATGTATCAATGTCTAGTTCCTTGCAGCATCGCTAACTGTGGTCGTTTGCCCAGCTCATCATCTTTCATTCATCCCCTATTGACCCGGTTTCCAATAATACTTTGCTACCACATGCATCAGTATCCCTCTCAGACCCTTTACAATTGCTGACATAACTCTTTGAGTATAGGAGAATCAGAGCTGGTAAGTGACAGTAATAAAGTAGTTAGTGGGCCACCCCATGGCTTGCCTGGCCATGGTGCATTAAGGGTTTTTCTTCTCTTTCTTCAGACGGCCTTAGGGATCATTCCATCCCTATCCCAACATCTGCAGGAGGTCAAGGCATTGGAGAGTCCAGGGATTTTCAGCCATCTGCCATCAGAAAAGGAAGTTGGGGTGGGGTGAGGAGGGTGGGAGGGCTGCTTGGGGAAGGCAGAATCAAAATGATGTTCTGAAGGGCCCTTTAAAGTTATTTATCATGCCAATGGCAAGGAAATCATTATGAATCGTAGCAGTCCATTGTCTTTCATGTGTATTGCTGAGGCTGGCAGACATAATTAAACTCCAGGTTCGAGTTCATTTTTCCCTTTGGAGGCTTAAAAGTCCTATAGTGATTTCCCATTCTTTCCTCCCTCCTTGTTCTGCTTCTTCCTGCACTGCTGAAAAATTCAACATTCCTATAAACTACAGTACTTTGTAAAGGTCATGAGCCAGTTAATCTGAACCTTGGGTCTGGAGGCTAGCTCATTGTAGCTTGGTGACTGCTTTCCTGGCATTGGCAGGCAGCGGTGTGGGGGCCCACCTGCTGGAGAATGGGGAGGGTAGAGTCAGGCAGACCCATGAAGCTCTTTAAATATTGCCCATCGTTCTCTGGATCAGCATGATATTTAAAGATTTTTGTTCCACCTGCCTGCAAAATGTAGAGCCCAGCCGAAAGGCAAGAAAATGAATATGGATTTCTTGCCCTTTCAATGTATTCACTCCAGAAAATAGCCGTTTCTCTCCCAGAGCCAGAGATGGTGGGTTTCAGGCAGCCACGATTACAATCATGCATCATGAATGAAATGTGCCATTTGGAGAAAATCAGCCACTCATTCCATTTAACCCTCCCTTCCCAGAAGATCAATAGAACTAGCGGAGTTTCAGGGAGGGTGGAATGACACACTTGAACAGAAACTCCTGTTCTAAGGCAGTTTTCAGTTAAAAGCAGCAGCCAAAGAATGACCTCTGTTCAAGACTTTAAGAAGAAGAAAATAAAGGGCAGGAGCCCTCATGGTAAAGTGTTACTAATTAGTCTGTGATGGTGGATTGGAATCCTTGCACAACCCTAATCACTTACCCATCTATGATATACTACTATGGAGCAGTACTATGAAGTCCTTTCAGTCTATGAAAAGGACATGCAACTCAGATTCTACCAAGAAGCTTATTGCCCAGTGGGGAGGATGAGCTACAAACCTTTGAGAAATGAAATGGGTAGTAGGAATGCTCAGTAGAGGTAGTGAAGGTTTTGGGAGTCCAGAGAAGAGAGGAATGATTAAATAGCTGACTAATGCCTTCCCAGCTCTTATTGGGGAATAGGTATCTTCCTTTAGGGACACATTTTCCCAAGGCATTTCATTCTAACTGGTTTATGTCAATTCCCAAACCAGGCACAGGAATAAAAGTCTTTTTTTGGGTAAACAATCATCCTTAGGAGAAAATAATTGCATAAAATTTTTGCACAAATGGTTAACTTGGGGTAGTTTAAAAAAATTTAAAGTGTCATTCAAAAATAGTTTCCTTTTCCAAAGATGTTAGCATGGACCAGGGGACTGAATGGAATCTGTCCAAACCTAAATGAAATCAGGCTGTAGGAAAATATGGAATTTAATAAAAATGGGAAAAAAACCCTATAAATACTGTTCTTCTTTAGGCTTTTATTTCCTCCCATCAAATGGATCATCACTATATTGAAGTTGGCAAATGTGAAGAAGGATGATGAAAAATCTAGGTGGCTCAAAGGATAGAGCTCAGGACTTAGAGTGAGGAAGATCTGATTTTGAATCTTCCCTCAGACACTTAGTAGCTGTGAGATCCTGGCCAAGTCACTTAACCTCTTTTCCTCATCTGTAAAATGGGTACAATAATAACACCTACCTCCCTGGTTTGTTGTGAGGATCAAATTAAGTTGATACATAAAGCACTTTGCAAACCTTAAAATGCTGTATAAATACCAGATGTATTATCATTGCTATTGTTTTTGTTATCGTTATGAATAAAATCTTGAGTACTAGGACATGTGTTTCTAGTCTGATGAAATTTTCAAGTGTATGTGTAACGTCATAGCCAAGCCCGGGTTTGTGTAGATAGAGAAAGTAGTGTGCACATGTGTGTGTGTGTGTGTGTGTGTGTGTGTGTGTTTGTGTTGGGGGCAGAAGGGGAAGGGGGCAAATCATACCTTGTGATCGGGGGATCTCCCTGATCAGGAACACTTTTTTTCTACAGGTTAACATCTGGTTATGATTAAACACTATAGGCAGCCTTGGTCAATGGAATTCAGAGTTATAAAAGAAGTTTGCAAAGTTGATGTGGTATCACCAAATTTAATGCTTAGCTCGAAGTGGGTGTGAGAAAAGTAGAAAGGGTGCCAGGCAGGCAGTCTTTGTCTTCTTGCCGTAAGTGTTTGATATCACCTTTAGCTCCTACTTGCTACCACCCTAAGTTACTGTAGTGCCAACACAATATTTACAGTGCCACTGTAAATATGCCCGCATAGTGCTCAATTGCAAAATATAACAGACTCTCTATATAGAAGACAGAAACAAAATATTTATTCAGACACAAGAAAGCTGAATCCCCAAACCAGTAAGCCAATTCCATCATAGTAGCAAAGAAGTTAATAAGCCATAATGGCACAGAGAGCCACAGCATCCTTTAGCCTTCCCACAATTACTCACAAGCCTAACTGTCTTCCTGGGGTGCATCCTTTCTCTTCCACCATCTAACTTCTCTGACTCCCAGCTTCCTTTGGGCTCTGATTCACCTTTTAGCATGCTCCTCCCACCACAGACTCCATGTGATTACATTCAGCCTATTAAGGGGCAGGGTATATCTTCAAAGCAGGGAGGGTTTTCAAATTCCCTTAGGCTTATTAAGGGGTAGGGAAGATCTTTAAATTCTCAATACCATTACAGTTACTGAACCATTCTGCCTGATGATCTCTTCAGGATTGATTTTTATATAGCTATAAAAATCTTGTCTCCATTTGCTGAAGTTTTCCTTAGTTGGGGAAATGGGGGAAAGACAGAATTCAATATTTTCTGTCATTTGCCTCTTCGTTCCCTCTCTTTCCTATTCCCCCTCATTCCCTCAACAACATGCAGGCAGTCAGAAGTTCAAGCTTGGTCTGACAGCAAAGGCAGTCCTTTAAAGGCATTGGGATAGCCAGAAGTTGTCTTGTTTTGGAAAAAAAGTGTTGAACAAGTCTCTGGGGTTCTTAGGGAAACCCTTCTCCTCAATCCATAAGTATTTCTCAATTAGTACAACCAGAAAGTCTTCATTTCATTACCTGTAGTTCCACCATTAACATTTAGTTTCTTTAAATTAATAGTCTTTCTCTTTTAAAAAGTAGATGTCTTTGAGATGACTGAAACATTAAGCTGGACTTATCAATAATTTATACCTTACTGTAAAAAGTGGTTAGAGCAGAAGGAGCACTGGTCTGACAGCTAGGGGACCTGTTTTCTAGTCCATGTTTTGCCATCAAAACCAATGGTGGGGCTTAGGGCGAGTTGATTTATATGGGTCTTGATTTCCTCATCTGCAAAAGGAGAGGGCTGAATTGGGTTTTTGTGGAAATTTTTTTCACCTCTACAATTCTAGGCCTTGAGTAGTTTAATTGAATTGATTTCCACCTAGTGCCTGTGTGCTGTGTACTGAAGGAAGACAGAAGTGAATGATAATTTTAGAACATAGTAAAAAGATGGGAGGTCAGGCCTAAATGGAATGTATTCATAAGGAAGGGAGTAGCATGAGAGCATTTCCAGGAAAAGGCTGTGGTGGGAGAAAATAGGAGGTAGAAAATGGGAGAGGGGTGCAGCAAAGGAGGAAGGAGGGCAGTACATACTAAGATATGTACCAGCTGTGGCTAGAGTAATTGTACTTTGGATGAATAACAATAATTTGAATAATACTTTGCTTATTTCAGCAGATATCTCCTTTTTTTATGCCTCTCAAGGATGGGGGTAGTTTTTTTTATTATGGGATCTTTGCCCTAAACCAGACAAGTACCTTCTAAGTGGAAGTTAAAGGCAGAGGAAGGAATCTGATGAGTGTCTTTTTCAATAACTTGTTTTCAGGTTCTGTCTGATTACATGTCAACAATTTACAGAATTCAATGGGAAAACACAGCTCTGAATTTCATGGTGATGGGTATTTGAATATGAATGACATCTTTTTAATGAGAAAAGATGAGCAGTATCTGTGGGAACTAACTCAGTTCCCACCCTTAAGGAGCAGGAGTCAGGATTTCATGGCTTAGAGCTTGGGCTCTGGGAGGATAAGGTTTTATTCTCTCCTATGGTCTTGAAGACCTTTCACCATAGTCAGGCATTTTGCAAAGGCAACGGGAACCAGATGAAAATGTCTGAATGAATAAGTATAAATCCATTCCTGTTAGCCCAAGTACAACAAACAAAAGGGTAATGTTAGTCCAACAGTGGTTGGGACTTGGAGAAGTTTGGCCGAAGGGGAGCACCACCTACTCCTTTCTCTGACCTCTCTCTGGACTCATATGGACAGTCACTCTTTCCCATATTCTCCCTGCAGATGTCTCCATGGGCCTAACTCACCCCACTCTATCAATAAAGGAAAGGGGGAAAGGATGGGACTCTTTGATTTGTTGTAGGGCAGCTAGGGGGTACAGAGGCTAGACTTTGCCTGGAATCAGAAAGACATGAATTCAAATCCAACCTCAGACTGTGTGACCCTTGGCAAGTCACTTAACCCTGTTTGCCTCAGTTTCCTCATCTATAAAATGAACTGGATAAGTAAATGGCAAACCACTCCAGTACCTTTGCTAAGAAAATCTCAAAAAGGGGTCAGAAAGAGTTGGACACAACTGAAAAATGACTAAACTAATTTACCAAACTTCTCACTAGAATACTGATGATTCATTTGTGTCCAAGAAGATCCAGAATGGTCTGGATTAATTTAATCTTTTCCTTGCTTTGGGGGAGTTTTACTTTTATATACATGTATATATATGTGTGCATACGTGTGTATATATGTATACACACATGCACATAGACACACATATACACACATACATACATATATTATATATACATATATGTGTATATATATATATGTATATGTATGAATCTTTCACTCTCTTTGCGTCCTTGAACAACCAAGCCTTACTCAGTTATGTATGCCTTCAAGGACACTCATCTGTACAATGAACAATGTCTTATATAAACCTCTTTCTTTTGAAAACAAATGCCAAATACAGAAGGTGAACAAACTTTTAATGGAAATAAGGATTGGAAAAAGAAAAAAGAACAGATTCATTTCTCTTTTGAGAAAGCGGTAGAGGTTATAAAAGAAACAGGATGAGAGTAAGGCTTGCCAGCTCTGTTCTCTGCAGTTCTATAGGTAAGGCTCCCTGCATATCTGTCAGCCTTCTTTTGGCCTTGGTCAATAGTTTCTGTTATTTGATGTATCTCAATTTGCTCTCATAGTATGGCATTCACAGTTCTAACTTAGGCATTCAGGCTGCATCAGGGGTGGCAGCTCCTCCTCCCTCTCCCCCTTTTGTGGAGGCATTGATCCAAGTCGCTCTCATTATGGAAGCCATATCTCACTTTCAGAACTCCTTACCACCCCTCAGTGATCTTGGACATTTCTTCCCCTATATTCTAGAATCTCCCCACTTTCCTAGAATTGGGAAGGGCCATCTCATCAGTCACAGTTTCATGGCTCCCAGGGGGCTCAAGTAAGATGAATCTGGAAGACTGTTCATCAGTGAACATTTTTCAGTTGTTTTCCTAGATGATGAGCTGGTTCTGGCAGCTGGTATACTCCTGGTGCTATTGGTTTGGGTTAGTTTATTGTTGACTGCTTATTTTCCTAAGTACTCTCTTTCTGTTTTTTTTTTTTTTTTGGTGACACTTCTCTTTCTATTTGTCTTATGTCTCCTTTTTAGACTCCTTTGCTGAATCATTACCCATACCATATCGTACTCCATAACTGTTAGTATACCCCAAGGCTCTATTCAGAATCCTCTTTTATTTCTATACACTCTCTCGGTAACCTCATCAGCTCCCATTGGTTTAATTATCATGTCTATGAAGATAACTCACAAATCTATATCTCTAGCCCCAATTTTTCTCCTGAGTTCTAGTCCTGTATCACTAATTGCCTATTCAATATTTCAAAATGGATTTTTCAGAGACATCTCAAACTCAGTTTATCTAAAAAAATATATTGTTTTTCTCCTGAAGCCCATCCCTCTAACTAAAACTTTCCTTTTTCTGTTGAGGAGACCATCATTCTTCCAGGTTCATAATCTCAGTGGCATCTTTGACTCTTCACTCTCTCTAACCCCATATATATCATCAGTTGCCAAATCTTATCATTTGTACTTCCACATCAACTCCTTCTCTCCTCTCATATAGCAACTACTTTAGCCTGTACTCTTATCTCTTATCTGGACTGTTCCAGTGACCTCCTAAATGGTTTCCTGTCTCAGATATCTCTCCATTCTAATTTGTCTTCCACATCTCTCTTTGTTATTCTAAACATTTAAGACAAGGATATATTCACTCTGGAGTTTGGTCTTCTGAATATCATTTTAATGGGACATTTTCATATTTATCTTGTTATTTCCTTTTTCATAAAAATACTTAAAAAAGTCTCAATTTGTTGATGAGTTCCTGGTGCAAACACTTTTGTCTCTTTAGACCCTTTAATTCCCTGATAAAGTCATGAACATTTGTTTCATTAGGCTTTGATCCTAGAAAGCCTACCATCTTGACTTGATTTCCCTTGTAGACCTCTAGTCCATGAGAATTCATCTATTCTTCCTTTGAACTCTGAACTCTGTTCTCGAAAAATCTATGTCCATGTCACACTGTACATCATGTTTCTCTCCTTTCCTTATTTATTGGGAATTCTAAGGTGGCATGGAAATTTACTTTGGAGAGTCCAGTTGTTTCTACCTCATATTATTTAATGGTCGAAATTAGATTCAGGATTGTTTCCTTTGTCATCTTTTCTACCCTCTTAAAGATGAAATTATTAAGAAGAATTTATCAAGTGTTCTGATACTGGACAATAAGATTTCTGGTTGATATCTATGTAGATGAAGTTCCCTTTCATAACTAACTTTATCCTGCCTCTCTTACAAATTGGTTATGTACAACAGGAATTTATTGTCCATTCCCTCCTTACAGCTGGGAGCTCTATAGTTTTCTCCCACTACACTATCTCTTCTGTTTCTCCCTGCTTTTATCTTCACCCAAATGTTCTTTGCCATGCCTCCTTACTCAGATTCATAGATTGTATATATAATTTTTGACAAACAATGCTATTCTACCATTCCTTTTATCCAATCTGTTTCTTTCCCATAAGATTATACCTTTGCATTACTGTATTTGAATTGTTATTTTCATCTCCGTAGGTCTAAGCAATTCATGAAGATTTTATGCAATGCTCTCCCTTAGTTCCATCTACCTGCTTATTCTTGGTCATGTCTGACTGGTCTTTTTCTTGTTGCTACCCTATAGTTTACATTTGTAATACATTTGCCTTGGGTGACTTGTGACAAAGGAGGATCATATAGATACTGTAGGGTGACATTTAGGAAGAGGTAGACCATGTCTTGTTTCTTTCATTGTCTTTGTGGCCTGTTTTTTTGTTAATCACAGCATGACTTCTATTGTAAAGACACCATTCTAATAATTCAAATCCAGATCTACATGTGAACCACTGCAGTTAAATTCACAACTGGACAAAATACTTGAACAAGTGATTTTCACTCTCTGTTCTTTAGTGACATTTTTGGCTCAGAGGTGGAAATGCTGTGCCAATGAATGCCCTAAATGTGCTTTGAGATCTCCTTTTGCAATGAAAATAGTTATTTCACAAACAACAAAATTCAGAAATGTGGAGAGCCTCAGGGGAGACTCAATACCAGTCTGCTGCTGCAAGATATAAATAGTTGTAAAGAAGTCTTCAGATACCAATTAGACAAGTGCATCATTAACTATCTGAAATAATGGAATATATATGGTATGTTCACAGCCCAAAATAATGAGCTCTAAATTAGTCACTCAGAGAATTATTAATATATAAACACAGGCTGTAGACTCTCATGGAGGCTGCAGTTAGATTTCTGACCATTATTCAATTGTCAATATGAGTAAGTATTCTAAGTATCCAAATCACTTTGTACCATGACATTGGTGATGTGTGGATTTTTTTTTACACCTTCTCAGTCATTCACAAGGCACCAACTTACAGAAGTAAGCAGCATATGATGTAAGCAGCATTGGCTCTGGTCTCAGGGTTTGGGTGCAAATTCCATCTTTTTTTTTTTAATATACTGGTTGTGTGACCACGGACAAGTCACTTAACCTCCACAAGCTTCAGTTTTCTCATCTTTTAAAATGAAGAGGTTGGGTTGGTCTAGATCCATGATGTTATGGTCATGTTAATGTCACATTCATTCAAGTAGTACTTATTAAGGTACTGCTGGGTACACTGCAACATCTTGGCTTCATTGAAGGAATATGAAGCAATTAAAAGATATTCTAGCTGCCCCTCAGACCTTTACAGCCTAAAATCTTGAAACCACAGAATAGAAGAGCTAGAAATGGCCTCAGAAATTAATTTTATTCTCCTATTTTTCTAGATGAGTAGTTATTGGAGATTCAGAGAGGCAAGACTTGCCTAATGTCACTTAACTAGTTTAATGGCACAGCCTGGTCTTCTGATTGCCAATACAATGATCTTTTTGCTACTTTTGCTAACTCGTTTGTTCATGAGATAATCAGAGGACAGTCTAAGGCAACATATGAACAGGCATGCTCTATGGTATAGACTAACTACTTAAGTGCTGAAGGAATCCAGACAACAGGAAAAAATCAGGGGTAAATCAGGAAAAGGCTCTGAAGGAAGTAAGGATAGAATTTGGATCAGTAGAAGAGAAGGGGAAAGGCATGTCAAACATGGAGTGAATAACAGTACAGATGTGACAATAGCAGAAGCTTTTTAGGATGCAATAGAAAAGATCAGTCCCTCAAAAATCAAGTAAACAATCAATCACTCAATTCATTATCTCTCAGAGTTCTCAATTGTTACCTCCTCTGAGAAACCTTCTTTGATCCCCTTCCCCACCCCTGCCCCCAGTTATATTATTGCAGTCAGAATCAGGAAGATCCTAGTTCAAATACTGACATATATTTACTGGTTGTGTGACCCTGGGCACATCACTTAGCTTGCCTCAGTTTATTCATCTCAGAGGGTCAAATTGAGGGTCAAATAAGATAATTTAAGTAGAGCCATTTGCAAATCTTAGCATTATTTTAGTTATTATTAGTGTTTCCCCCCTTTGAATTTTCTTGTACTATACATGTCTTGTATTCTGTCCCTCTCTCGACCCCTCCCCCCCCAACATATGGAACACTGTTTCAGTTTTGTCTTTGGGTCTTACACATAATAGATGCTTAACAAATATTTGTTGAATTCAATTCCAGAGTATGCCTTTTGGTGGGTAATAATACCCCGTGCTCTGTGGTGCTAACTCCTTGGGATATAGAGAAGCAGGAGACATGGCCTCTTTCCTCAAGGATCCTATAGTCTAAAACAGGAGTGTGGAACCTACGGCCTCAAAGCCACATGTGGCCCTTCTAGGTCCTTAAATGAGGTCTTTTGACTGAATCCAAATTTTAATTTTTTTCTGTAAAAGTTGGATTCAGTCAAAAGGCCTCAATTAAGGACCTAGAGGGTCACATGTAGCCTTGAGGTCACAGATTCCCCACCCTTGGTCTAAAACATCACTGGGGAGATAAGATGAACAAGCAGAAAACAGCTCATGGACAATATAAGGTAGCATATAAATTAAGTGCTAAGTTGTTTGTCACCAATCAGAGTACTGTAGGAGTCTAAGTGATCCTGGCCAGCATTCTGTTTTTATCACCTTTTATCATTAGTGACTGTATTACCTAGTTCATGGCCCACAGAGAATATTTCACTTTGCAAATTGTTTTTGGTATGGCATCCTGAAAAACAAACAAATAAAAAAAATCAAACACCTGATTCAACAACTTCTACACCCCAAAGGACCAAATATTCAGCCTCTGCTTCAAAGGATTAATGACATTTCTCAGTTGACAAAAAAGCTGTGTATATGACAGCACTCCTATTGCTATCTCTAGATCTGTCTGAGGTGAGAAAAAACCCACTTTTGAAGGATAAATGTCCCGTATGGCTCTTTGGAGAGGCAGGCAGGTGGTGCAGTGGACAGATAATGCTGGGCTTGGAGTCAGGAAGGTCTGAGTTGAAATCTAACCTCAGTCACTTGCTAGCTGTGTGACCCTGGGCAAGTCACTTAACCGCTGCTTGCCTCAGTTTCCTCAATCGTAAAATAGGGGTCATAATATTGCTTCCTCTCAGAGGATTAAATGAGATAATATTTGTAAATCACTTATTTCTTTCTCTATTCCTTATGCCATATTAGATTTATGGAAGGCAATAAAGCATAGTGGAGAGGAAGATGGGTTCCAATTCTACCTTTGAATCATATTGTATAAGTCACTTAATCTCTCAGGGTTCTAGGCAGTTTCTAAGACTATAAATGACAATGATGAAAACCTGGATTGGTAGGCAGCTTCCTCATCTGGGGGTTCTTTTTATCAATGAAACCATAGGTCCATTCTCTGTCCCTACACCCTGTTGTGTATCAGATGTAGTAGGACCCTGCTATGGAACACATTGGGGAAGCTAGGTGGTGCCATAGTGCACAGAGCTGAAGTTAGGAAGACCTCTTTCCTCAATTCAAATCTGGTTTGTGTGACCTTGGGCAAGTCACTTGACTCTGTTTCAGTTCCTCATCTATAAAGTAAGCTGGAGAAGGAAACAGAGAACCATGCTAGTATCTCTGCCATGAAAAGCCCAAATGGGGTCATGAAGAGTAGTACATGACTGCACAACAATAAAAAATATTGAATATCAGGACAAGATGTCTGGGTTTTTATGTTTCCAGAGAACTCTGACAACTTTTTTGACCTTCATCCCTTTAACTCTTGTCTTATATCTGTTATTATATCACCATTCATTTATTTTTTAATCCCTGAATGTCTTCTAACCTTATTACTCTACTGAAATTTACACCTTTAAAGATACTGATTATCTGGGGCACTAGGTAGGCAGTGAATAGAGCACCAGCCCTGGAGTCAGAAGGACCTGACTTCAAATCTGGCCTCAGACACTTAACACTTACTAGCCATGTGACCTTGGGCAAATCACTTATCCCCAATTGTTCTGCCCTCTCCCCTACAAAAAGAAAAAAAAAGAATTGTCTCTTTGGGTCGGCTATGTGGTACAATGAATAGAGCAGAACACCGGCCCTGGAGTCAGAAGGACCCAAGTTCAAATCTGGCCTCAGACACTTACCACTAACTAGCTGTGTAACCTTGGACAAGTCACTTAACCCTGATTTCCTAGACTTCCCCCTTCCAAAAAAAGCAAAAGAGATACTGATTATCTTTGCTTAAAAAGAAACTTTTAAAAAACCTGAATGTGACAAATACCAACAAATAAGAACAAAAAGAGAAGATTGCATATGAAATCATGACTATACATTACATGCAGACTGTTCTTTTTTAAAAGTATGTAATATATTTATCATGGTAGTTTCAAAGCTGTCCTACTTGTCTATGTCTCACTCTGAAGCTCCTTCTGCTACCTTCTTTGCATTTTTAAAAAGTGTTTAAATTTTAAATCGATTCTCTTTTTGGCATCACTATTATTCCCCTTCCCATTGCCCCTCCCTCACAAATACAAAAGACACATATTAGCCATGTCTGAAAATAGGTGTTTCATTCTGTGTCTCTAATACGTCACCCCTCTGACATGAAGTGGGAAGTACATTTTACCATCATTTTTTTGTAGCCATGCTCAGAATTCTCTAGTCTTTCAAAGTTGCTTCTATTTACAAGTTATTACATAAATTATTCTGGTTTTGCTTACGTCACTTTGCGTTAATTTATACTTGTCTCCCTAGCTTTCTTCGAATCTATCCCTTTTGTCATTTTGTGGCATGGTAATATTACATTATGTTCACATATCATCATCTATTCATATATTACTAAAGTAATAGGCACCCCTTACCTTTAGTTTCCAGTTCTTTGCCACAGCACCGGCAAGTGCTATGAAAATTTTTGTACAAAGGGGTCCTTTCCCTCTTTGTTTTCTTTGGTATATATACCTACTGGTTGATTCACTGGTTTTCAAAGGGTATGTACAGTTTAGTGATTTTTTTGGGATATAGTTCCAAATTACTTTCCAGAGTGATTAGACCAATTCATAATTCTGTCAATGGTACATTAATGAGCCTTCATCCCACATTTTCTCCAATTGTCATTTCCCTTTTTGTCATCTTTGCAAGTCTTGTGGGTATGAAGTGGAACCCCAGAGGTCCTGAAATTTACATTTCATTTATATTAGTGATTTGGAGTGATTTTTTTCCCCATATGTTCTTTTATAGCTTGCTCTTCCTCTTTTAGAAGTCTCTTGTTCATATCCATTGACCATTTATCTATTGGGAAATGACTCTTGTTCTTATATATTTAAATTAATTCCCTATCTATCTTAGATATGAGACCTTTATCAGAGAAATTTCCTGCAAAGATTTTTTTCTTAACTTGTTCTCTTCTAATTTTAATTGTATTAAATTTGTTGGTACAAAAGCTTTTCCATTTTATGTAATAAAAATTATTCATTTTGTCCCCTATTTTCTCTATACCTTGTCAATCAAGAACTTTCCTCTTGTATCTCCTTATTGGGAACTTATTGTGGTATTTAATATAAGATATTGATCTAAACCTAATTTCCGAAAAAAAAATTGAAAACAAAACTGTTTTCCAGCTTTTCAGTTGGTACTTGTCATAACAAATCTTTGTCCCCGTAGTTGGGATCCTTGGATTTTTTCAAACATTGTTCAGTCCTATGCTACATGAGTGAACTTATTGTTGTTTTTCTTTGTATTTCCTGATCATTATTCAATATAGTGTCAGTTTTAGATTTTTCTATGGAGCATATGTAGGAGAGCTGGGCTACTACTAGAAGTCTAACAATGATCTTTTAACTGCTAAGCCCAGTGATTTTTTTTCTAGTCATCGTTTTGCTTTTGAAAAAAGACCTTTCTTCTTTTGAGTACTTTGGGACTTACTCTCTTCCACTGACTTCTATTCAACTTTTTTTTCCTGCTATTTCTTCTGCCTGCACTCTTTCTCAGCCTCCTTTGTTGGATAATCATGAATCTCATGATCCCTTAGTGTATGTATTCTCCAGGATTCTAGCTTAGATTCTTTTCTCTATCTAGAAATCTTATCAGCTTCCATGGATCTAATTGTCAGCTCTATGTATATGACTCTGATATCAATATTTCATACCCTCATCTTTTACCTAAATTATGGTTTTGTTTTTTTCAAGGCTTAACTTAAGAGCTAGCTCTTAATCCTCCACTCCCAGTCTATATTGCTTTTTTCCCTTCGTGAATTTTCCTTTTCCTATATTGATTTGTATACTCCTACCCCAATAGAAGGGCATCTACTTGAGAACAGGTATGAATTAATCTTTTTTATTTTTATATGCCTAGCGCCTAACATAGGATCTTGAACACAATAACAGTTTAATAAATGCTTGTTGAATTAAATTGTTTAGCTCGACCTCTCACCATTGTAGACTTCTGAAAGCTATTCAGGACAGGATTTGAGTCAGTACCTGATAAAATCATAGCTCATGTGCTCCAATCCAATGCTTCTATTTTTTTTTAGAGGTCAATATAGTAGACACATTAACATCAAAAAAAGGCATTTTATAAAACAAAATAGCAATGTAGATATCAAGAAATTCCCTCTATATATACAAGGACACATTTTTGTCCTCTTTACACATTTCTATACTGTTGAGAGAGGGAATATATGTAGTAAATTCATGCTCCTAGGGTGTGCCTCTGTTAGAACACTCTTGTACCTCCAAAGTTGATGCTTATAGTTTTCTCACAGTTGTACTTGTCATTTCCTAGATCTACTCTGAGCTGCCATCTGCTGGCTCTCTTTTAAATGGTTCATAACATCTGCTGTTTTCCCAAATAACCTCTTCTCTGAAGGGGAATGCATACAACTTTGGCAAGCATAGCCTGTAGCTTCAGGATTATTTCAGTTCTGTTGTGAATCAGACATACAGCTGCACCCAGCCAATACAATGACAGTCATTTTGGTCAAATATGTGTTTTGAACTGTGTTTTTCCTTTTTTTATCACAACTTTTCCAGGTACACTTGATATTTAGCTATACTTAACCCACATTTACTTTCAACTAAAAAAAAAAGGTTACCCTTTTTGTTTTTTAACTCCCATAATGCCCCTTGACAAGATATTAGAGTCATGCCAGATTACCTTGAATTTTCACTTAGTAAAATTAGATTAGAGTGGAGGAGATCTGGTTATATTTGTTTTGCATTCTTCCACCTGCCCCCAAATTACTGCTCTCCTTAAAACTGAATTGGTGGAAAGAAACTATTTGTAATGAAAATGCTTTTTTTGTGTAGCAGTTTGGAAGTCTATATGAGAAAATGAATTTCTCTTTCCTTTGTGCCATCCACCAGACTCTAGTTGGTGATTATGAACTTTGGCTATATTTCTAGAAGTCAAAGGAGCTAATACAAGTGAGGTGCTCAGGAAACTTGAGCACGATTTGAACTAACTTTATATGGACAAAAATGTGGACATAAGGAAATAGTATAATGTTAGCTGCCAGACATCACTTTTGTTTCATATTATTCCATGACATTTACTTCAACTCAAACCCAGAAACAACCTGTCTTACATTTGTCAGCTTTTAACTTTATAGTACTCTCATTTATAGAGATGAATAAATATTTTCAATATAGATTTCTCTCTAGCCCCCAGAGGAAAACACAACAAACCTAGTCTTAGCTGGTGAAATTGGGAAGTGTTAATGTTGAAGTTAATAAATTATTCTGGTTAGTAGAGGACTACTATATATGCACATTTGTAGAATAAAATTTTCCAAATGGCATCCAATAAAATATACTTAGAAACTAAAACTATCCTCAAGATTAATTTAATTTTTCTTTGAGATTCAGAAGTCTCCTGGAAGGATTTCATGAATTTAAATAAAAACTATAATGTTTAGAATATCGCACCCCTAAAAGTCTACTTGGTAATTACCAGATCTGCTGCTTTTAGAGGAGGGAAAATAGTCTTTGAACAAACACTGTTGGAATCTGGTATGCAAAGTGTTAAAAATCCTTCTTTGGAGTAGGTGCAGACTTCTTGAAATCCTATCTTTTCCCTAGCTTTTAATTGTGGCAACAACTAACTTTCTGTTCTGGGACACCAATCTCACAGAGAAACAGGACCTCATTTTGAATATCAGCAGGTGTCCTGCCAACTAATAGCCATCAGTTTTAGTAGTGCCAACAACTTTGAGTAGGTGAGATTTTGATTTTATCCAATCCAATTAACCCAACAAGCATTTATTAAGAACCTTTTATGTCTAAGTCATTGTGTTAGTTTCTGGGGATACAAAATCAAAAAGTTCTTGGCCTTAAAGAGTCTATTGGGAATAGAGTGAGGAGAGTCAGATATAAAATGTAAACAGTTAAATATGAACATGATTATTTGAAGGAGATAAGTACACTTACAACTAAAGGGAGAAGAAAAGAATTCCTACAGTAGTAGATGGCACATAGATTGAACCTTGAAGGGAGCTAGCATTTCTAAGAGGTAGAGGTTAGGAGGGAGTATATTCCAGACATAGGAGACAGATGGTGCAAAGGCACAGAGTGCTAAGTTGGTCTGGAAAGCAGAATTTGAGGAGGAGAATAAAGTCCATGATAGATGGTTAGGAAGAGTGGAGATAGAATAAACTCATGGATGTCTCCTCAATCTTAGCTTTCCTTTGCCTTATCCTGCTGCTTCTTTCTTAGCTCTTCAGAGGCCATCCCACCTTTAGGAAGGCTGTTCACCCATATAGCCTGATTGCTTGTTAAGTCAGAGGAAGAGGGAGTACTCATTCCTACCTATGCCTCTACTTTTCACACAGTTATTCCAACTACAATACTGTTAAATCAGACATGGCAGATGTTGAGTTTCCTGTACTAAATCTTTACTTACTGGTGGGGCCCTTTACATTGCCTTGAATTATAGAGGAGAGGTGCTATATCTCAGAAGGGCCCAGAAATACATATAGAACATATGTAGAAGTTTGGTGGGATGTTACTTATGCAGGTAAAATCAAATCATAGTGGTCCAATGTAACACCCATGAAACTAAGTAGCTCTCAGAGGAGTTTCCATTTTAATTCAAGATTATAGATTTTTAGAGTTGGAAAAAATGGATTTATTTTATATATGAAGAAAATGAGTCCTAGAGAGGTCAGATTACTTCACCAACCCCTTACAGGCATGAAAGTAGTGAAACTGGGATTTAACGTAAGATTTTTGATTCCAAATCCAGTACTCTCTGAGCTAGAAGTAGTCATTTAGTAGAAACCTCTTTCTGTAAAGCTTTATTTTCTTTCCACAGCAAAAACACACACTCTATTTTAAACAGGAGCATTTTTCTGATGAATGCATTACAAAGGCCTCATAAATGGCTGTCGGCTCAGTCAGACTAGGTTTTATTGCTGTCTCCTACTGGCATGCAAGGTCCCACTGCACATGCCACAGGGCTGGAAGGGAGTTCTGCAGGCGGCACTACCTCTTCCTAGACAGATGGGTGTCGATCCTGTTCTTAAAGATCTCCTGGGAAGGCGTGATTGGGAACATCTTTCCTAAATGGGATGATTGTGCCTTGCGAGGGCCTTTATTACTCAGAGCATCTGGATGTGTTGTGATAAACAGTATGATAGATTATTTCAACGCCCCTGGAATGTATGGCTCAGAGAGAGGCAGCAGAATGGATAACATTTGCCTCCTTTCTTGAAAATGGCTCCCTTCCTTCCCCACCAAGGCTTCCTACCTACGAAGCTCTTTCAGCTTCTCCCACTGCTGTTATTTCGGTACCACGGGTAGGAGGCGCCTGGAGGAAGGGGTAAGTAGGTGGATAAATTTGATTTCAGGGGAAGTGTGTCCTCCATATAGAACTCATAGACATTTTGAACAGCGTGAGGCAGGAGGTCCCGTATGGCATAACCACATACTAGAAGAAGGAGCATCTTTTAGGATATCGGACCCTCTTTCCTTCTCCCTTTGTCTTACAAGGAAAGTCTCAAGATCCACCTATTCAGGCTTTGTTTCCTCAAGTTGACTCAGGAGATTGACTCACTAGAATTCTCTTCATACCCTTCTTGTGCAATATAGTAATAACAATAATTTACAATCACACAGGGCTCTGTGGATTACAAGTCACTTATCTTGTAGTCATTTCTCCTAATGGAAAGAGCAGTGTTTCAGAATCAGAGGACCTGGGTTTAGATCCCAGCTCTGATGCTTATAACTTGTCTGACTAGATGCCCTAGGGTCCCTTTCAGTTCAGGGTCTATGTTTCATGTTTCATATGAAGTTAGTAAAGTCAGAGAAATGAGACTCAGAGAGGTCAAGTGACCTTTAAAGGTCACACAGCTGCTTAATGGCAGACCTGGAGAGTATTCCCATGCCCTTATTCTAAGGAGACATCTGCCAGCCTGGTGCCATGGTCATTCTCATCTTAGAAGGTTGACATGGACCCTAAATACCAGTGTTCTTGCCTTCTGGGTTCCAGGTTGAAAAAGGGAACAAGTCCTATGGATAGAGATGCTGAGGAGCCCATCATGCAAACGAGTCATCGTGCTTTGTGTGATGAGCACCAAGGGACCAAGAACTGGATAATGTTAACATGTGCTTTCTAAGTCAATGAACATTGTAGCAGGGGTTCTTAGGTATGGTTCATATGTAAGAACTGTTTCCATTTGAATCTATCACCACTAATATAGGGTAATTCTGCTAATCTCTCTGGGTCTCAGTTTACTCACATGCAAAATTAAAAGAATATGTTAGACTTCAAATTCCATCCCAGCCCTAAACCCTGTGATCCCAAGAACACTGGGAATGAAGTGGATATATTGCTGCTTAGCCCAAAGTGCTGGAGGAAGGGAAGGGGAAAGGATGAGGAGAGGAAATCATCTCATCATCCAGGCCAGGGCAGAAACTCCAAATCAGAAAGCCTATAGAAGGGCGTTTCTTCAATGTTACTATGTATTTCCCCTTGTAACATACTCAGGTATCCTTTTACTCTCATTAAGTTTGGACCAATTGGGAAGTTCATCACTGAAGTAAATGCCAGAGCATGCTGTCCACTTTCCCCAAGTTTTACCTTCCGTGTTTTGCTCTAAAGGCTCTTAGGGCACAGGTCTAGAGCCTAGAGGTCTGTAGATGAGATACATAACTAGTTGTTGAGATGATATAGTAGGTCATGAAAGCATGGAACCAGAATTTTACATTTAGAAGGGGCCTTTGAGATCATAGGATCATCACCTGAGAACTTAGAGGACCATAAATTCAGCTCCCCTTATCTTATAGCTGGGGCAGCTAGGTAGAGCATCTTTTGGAGTTCAAATGCAGCCTCAGACACTTACTAGCTGTGTGACCCTAGGTAAGTCATTTAACCCTGTTTGCTTTAGTTTCTTCTTCTGTAAAATGAGCTGGAGAAGGAAATGGTAAATCCCTCCCGTTTCTTTGCTAAACGCCCCTTCCCGAAAGCAAGATCACAAAGGGTTGGACACAACCAAAGACCAACAAAACAAAACAAGAGAAACAAATTGATATCTGATGAGACTTGATCAAGTTGCCCAGGCAATAGATGCTTTGATTTGAACTCAGGGTCTTTGCCTCTGAATCAGAAGTTCTTAACCTTTTTGTTGTTGTCATCATTGTTGTGTGTTTCATGGACCCCTTCAGCAGTCTGGTGAAACCAACAGACCCCTTTACAAAATAATGTGTGAAATAAAATACTTAGAGTTATGAAAGTAATGAATTATGCTGAAATATCAATCTCTAAATATTGAAGAAAAGTTCATAGACCCAAGGCTAAGAACTCCTGCTGTAAATCAAGTATTCTTTTCACTGTCTCATAAGCTAAGTAATAAATCATCTCTTCGAACCACCTCTGAGACTTTGACCGAAGATGTTACTTGTTGAAGGTTGAACAACCACAAGGCTCCTGATTTCTAATCCAGTGCTCTTGCCATTACCCCACACTGCTCATCTGCAAATGGGGAATTGTGGGTATGCTAACAGAGGCAGCTCCAAAGGATTCTCTCAACTTTCATCTTTACAGAGAAGTCAGTTTGAGAAGTTGCTGCTAGAACAGTTCGGGGAAGGGCAAACAGTCCCTCAAGGGGGGAAGAACTGGTTGGCTGTGGGAGTTCAGTTGCCAGCAATTATTAATTTGCTCCTTTCTGGATCTGTCTTGGGGCCTTCCTGTGCACAGTAGCATTAGGAGTGTTGGCAGATGTGGAGAGAGCCCCAGCTCCCCTCTGCTGAGCAGCAAGGTGTGACTCTATCTTCCTCTATCCCCCCCTTCCTATCTTCCTATCCAAGCAATCAGTGCTCTTTGGCTTGAGAAGAAAGCTGGATGCATTGTTCTTTGGGACCAAAGTACTTATTGGAAAAGAGACAGAAGACTGAGAAAGGACAAGGACTTATGTAAATCAGTGCTCAGAATGGTACCTGGAGGGAGTAGGCAGCTCTCCAAAAGACATCAGCCCTCCAGCACATCCTCCACCTCCCTGCTCTGAGACTCTAGAAGGGGCTGGGGTAACTTGAGAAAGAAAAAAAGAAATTCTGGAAATAGCTTTCTGTTCAATAGAGTTTGAAGAGCAAAAAACATACCTCCTTTACTTTTGTATCATCTCCTGTTAAGTAAGTTTGCTTGTCAAATGTACCTGAGAGAGTCTAGCCAGATGTCCTGTGGCTTAGTGGGTGACACAGTAGGATTTGAGGTGAGATGATTGGTTTAAAGATTGGATGTTCCCTGATGTATGATGGCACATTAATCATGTGGTCAGGAGGGGAACCTGCACTTTTTTTTGGAAAGGAAAAAAAGTAAGTTTCAATTTGTATTCAGACACCATCAGTTCTTTCTCTGGGGATGGATAGCATTTTTCATCATACATCCTTCAGAGTTGTCTTGGATTGTTGTATTGCTGGGAATAACTAAGTCATTGACAACTGAACATCTTACAATATTGCTGTTACTTTGTACACAGTACATTCCACTTTGCATCAGCCCATGCAAGTCTTACTAGGTTTTTCTGATAGTACTCTGTTCATCATTTCTTATAATATAATAGTATGCCATCATAATCACATACCACACCCAATTGATGGGAATGCCCTCCATTTCTAATTCTTTACCTCCCAGAAAAGAGCTTCTGTAAATATTTTTGTACATATAAGTCCCTTTCCTTTTCTTAAATCCCTTTTGGGACACATACCTAGCAGTGGTATTGCTAGGTCAAAGGGTATGCATGGTTTTATAGCTCTTTGGCCACAGGGGAGTGCACTTTTAAAAGGTGATGGTACAGGAATGTTCAGATAGAGTTATCCAATCACAGCAAACTCATGAAAGTAATCTTTGCTGTTTCTCCCAGCCTCTTCTTTTCCTCCTGCCTCCCTAAATCTCAGGGCATCTAGTAGTCTCATGAGTAGTTGAGCTCCACTGAGAAATTACAGCCATTGTGTTGTGGATCAATTGCTTATTTAGTTACCAAGCTATCCTACTGTTCAAGGGACTGGGTTCCTTTTAATTCTGGCTTGTATCCTGCTTATATTCTAGCAATGCCCTTGTTTGAATTGCCCATTTTTTCCTCTGAGTAAAGTAATGCATGTGTTATGAAATTGAGAGCTGGCCTCAGAGCCAGGAAGATCTGAGTTCAAATACTCTCTCTGACACATTACTGGCTAATGATCCTGAACTAGTCACTTAACCTTTAAGTTCTTTGGACTTTAAGTGTGGAAAGGTGTCGATCTTCATTGGTTGTGTGAGTTCCATATACTAACAAAGTCCCAGATCCAGTCCATTTTTTCTCTGTCTTAGTTTTCTTATCTGGGACTTAGAACTGGCATTAACTCAATCCAAAGAGAAATTATTTGGATTCACTAGTGAGCCCAAGGACAATGCTTTAGCATTCTCAAGTGTGATCAGCTGAGCACATCTAGGGCATTACCACACAACTTAACTAAAATGATCAGAACATTCTTCATTTAATCTATCTAGTTATCAAGGCAATGAGTGTCTGAACAATTGAAGAACTGCTTATATGGTCAATTTAAGTTTAAAACCTCTGGATTTTGACCCTTCTGATGTCACCAAATTGAATGGATAAGTTGATGATTTAACACATTGTCTTCTACATGGTAGGTACTTAATAGGCTTATTTATGAATACATATCTTGCTAATCGATCAACTAATCAATCAACCTTTATCAGATGGTTTGATTATTCTATTGGTATGATTATTACCCCCTATAGATCCTGCTTTATGTAGTTTTTAACTGGGGGAAGAATGATAGCCTGGATTGAAAGGCTAGTAAATTGCCAGAGCAGTGAAATCCAGATGTGGGCTCTAAAGTTATGAGTATTAATGTCCTCTTCCCTTGTGATTTATATTCCCAGATGTCCATGAGCATCCCTTCTTTTCTTCTGTTTCTCCCTATTGAACTGAATTCCCAATTTTTCAAGAAAACCCTGAAGTTAGGTTCTTAGATTAACTGTACAGATCATAATTTGATTAATAGCTTCCAGAGTAAAAAAAAAAGATGTATACATAACGGTTTTTTAGGTGTTTGAACCTAGAAAACTACTTATGATGCAATTTTGCTTAGAATGTAAAAGAATAAGATTGGCATTGACTAATTGTAAAATGAACTTGAGCCCAGCCTCCTAAAATGCAAAAGAAGTCAATCAATCCATCCATCAAGACTTTTTCAAGTGATCTGGCATTGTGGTAGACCCTGAGGAGAAAAAGCCAAAAGCCAAATAGTTCTTATCCTCAAGGAGCTTATGTTCTAGATACCACACACACACACACACACACACACACACACACACACACACACACACACACACACACACGGTAAAGACAAGGTAATTGCAGAGTGATGGGGTGGGGAGAGTTGCAGGTTGGTAAGTCACCCCTTAAAGAAATCCAGCTGCTGAGCAATACAGAATATGAATGAAATGTAGCCTACATAAAGCCAGCATGGTTCTTACTCATATGATAGCGGCCTGGGATCCAGAGATTCAGCATCATTCTGGCACTGGGTAGTTTGGAAAGGTCTGATTTAGATTTTTTTGTCGGGGGGGTTGATCCCTTCTGTTAGGACTGCTTCTCCATAGACATTGAGGGTGGGAAAGAGGCTGGCTCTTGCATCACAGAAGTATCGGGGGCTCTTACTAGGAAGGTGAAATCCATTGCTATTGTCTATGTTGAACTTTGTTATTTATGTCATGCTGTTTGTTTATTGAATAGGTATTTGACAGAAGTACACTCAGCAGAGCACATCAGCAGGGATAGTGGTTTACCAGAAAAGAATGAGATGCTCCCATTAGCCTAGGCATCACCGAGGACAAGGCATAAACATCCCTTTATTGTTATTAACTTATTTATGCATGGATCCTCTTAACAGTATCTATTAAGCATTTAAGTGTGATGGTAATGGTCTCTTATTTTAGGCCTTCAATCTTAAGATCACAAAGCATTTTAATTAAAATCATTAAAATAAGTGCATGCTCTCAAGGGTGCTAAAATCCAAGAGGCCATCAATTCACTGTGCTGATGTATCCCTTGGTGCCTGTCTGATGAAGGGTGATCTCCCCAGTACCCATCAGGCAGCAGTACCCAACACACCCTAACCTTCCTCCTTCCTGGTCTGCTTTTCCTCTAGTTGGGTCAGCTAGGTAAACCTCAGGAAAGAGGCCAAAGACTACAAGAAGAGAAAAGGAAGGGGATAAGAGAAGAAGATATATAAGACACTGGGAACCAGCTGAGGCACTCAAGGGGAATGAGGTGCTGGGAGAGCATAGTCCTGAAAATCAAAAGCAAACACTGCCCAAGTGTTCCTGAATGACACTTCGATTCCCTATTCCTTCAGAAAAAGCTTTCTCTCCAAGGATTGGAGTTGAAAGAATAGCTGTCTCCCTTCCCCTTACCCCCAGCTTTTCTTTTCCTGAAGGGAAGAAAGGGTGTATGTGGGGGGAGGGGGAAGAGAGAGGGAAGAAGGCTAAGAAACTGAAGAAAAGAAAGAGAATGTCAATGCCCCTAATATCAGCTATCAATCATTGGTGAGGGGCAGAGTGTGGAGGAGTGTATGTGGGAGGGGCAAGGAACTGAGGGATAGGGATGGGGGCAGGGTCCTAAGCTGCAAACTAAAGAGCTGAAAAGTTTCCTCTTCTATTCCAATATTATTAATGCAGTGGGAAAGGGTCATTTTCACAAGCTTCCTTATAAATAATTTTCAGGCTGAATGCAACTCATGTGGCCCAAGTCCTCCTTCCTCTCTCTCCATGACCTCTAACATCCAGACTCCCCACAACATTCCTTACCCCACCTATACTATACACACCTTTATTTACACATTGTCACTTGTCACTGGCAGCCTCAGAAACCTGGGATTATGATTTTTTTCCTTTGGATCAATTTAAAACTGCTGACTGAAGTTCACAAAATATACTATACTATGTTATACCATACCATACTATACTATATACATCTTTATTTATATATCTTATCACTGGCCACCTCAGAAACCTGGGGTTATGATTTTTTCCTTTGATCCATTTAAAACAATTGCTAACTGAAGTTCACAAAATATGTCAGGAGGTTTAGAAACTTAGAACTTTTAATGCCACATCTGTGATGTGATGCTTGAAAGGACCTTTCTCAGAAACTCCAGGGTTGAAGATTTCTCTGGTATAAGCTACTCACTTTTTCCTAGTGCAGATAGAGAGTTGGAGACTCAGAAAAGAAAACACCTCTAATGATGCCATGAGCTATTGTCCTTCTCTAGAGTCGGAGACAGTTTTTTTTTTATAAGTAGGGAGCCAAGAGAAAGCAAAGTAACAGAATGATTATGGATTGGATTAGCTTTTGAAAGGCTTGTCAGAATGTTGGTCACCAGATGAGGAATTGTGTGGGGGCACATATGCCCATAGCCTTTGAGGAGACATGTTTCTCCAAATATTGAAGGGGAAACTTTGTATTATAAGGGTGAAACTTGGTGGTTCTAAACCTAGCCATAACCACTGACTCTTCTAAGAAGAAAAGGCTAGGGAAAGCATGTTGAGTCAGCTTGTCGTAGTGTTAGAGTCAGCTTCCCAAACAGTAAGACTTGGATGCAAACCCAGTCCCTGACACATACTGGCTGTGTTATCCTAGGCAAGTCACTTAACTTCTCAAGACTCCAGATAGCTGTTTAAAATGATAAGTTTACAAGCAGGTGCAGATCAGCATTGGTAGAGGGAGTTTCTTCACCCAGGAGTTCCTAGCACCAATGAATTTACAGGTCAACTCCATACCAGGAAGACCCAAATTAAAATCTAGATTCATATACTTTCTAGCTGCATGACCTTGGAGAAATCACTTAACCACTATTTGCCTCAGTTTCCTCAACTGAAAAATAGGGATAATCCTAGTATCTACTCCCAGGGTTGTTGTGAGATTCAAATACGATAATATTTATAAAGCGCTTAGCACAATATACAGCACATAGTAGGTACTTAATAAATGCTTTCTCCCTTCTCCCTCCTTCCCTTCCTTCCTTCCTTCCTTCCTTCTTCCTTCCTTCCTTCCTTCCTTCCTTCCTTCCTTCCTTCCTTCCTTCCTTCCTCCCTCCCTCCCTCCCTCCCTCCCTCCCTCCCTTCCTCCCTTCCTCCTTTCCTCCAGATAATGAAATGTTTTGGCTATATAACGGAGACATCATGGTAGAGTAGAAAAATTGCTGTCTCTATACTCAGAAGACCTGGTTCCAAACCTGAGGCCAATTGCGTAACTTCTCTGACTGTTGGCTTCCTCATCTATAAAATGGGGGATATGGACTCATTGGCCTCTTTCCTTTCTAGCTCTATGAACTTAGGTGGGTTATCTGTTAAGGTGAAAAAAGGTGGTGATCTATGTCAGTGGAGGGAGTATTTATACCATTAAAAACATGGATCTTTGGAGAAATTTTAAGTTTAACAGAACATAGATGAGTGACCTAATATGCATCGACTTTCTCATTATACTTAATTACCTTAATTGGTGGGCCTACTTATTGGTTAGCTTAGAATATCTCTACAATGATTACAGGAAAAGAAAAGACAGCTAGGGCCTTGTCATGCCTGAGAGGAAGAAAGGTTGCAAAGATAATAGCTTCCACTTCACAGGTGGAAAAACTGAGAAAGGGATAACTAGGGTCAGTGGAAAGAGCATTGGGCCTCCTGAAAGTTTGAGTTCAAATATTGCCTTATGTCACCTACAATCTCCATGACATTGGTCATTCATTTACCTTCTCAGGTCTCAGTCTCCTCATCTGTAAGATGAGGGCATTGGGTTAAAATGGTCCTTGAGGTTCCCTCTAAATTCATGCTGCTTTATAAAGGTTTATTGAATAGAAAGGAGCACTGTGGCCTGCTGGTTTGGACCTCCTTTTTATATACCACGACTTCTCCATCAATTTAAATGTATTTCCCATGTCAAAAGGATAGAAAAATGGATTAAACAAAACCCCGAGTCCACTGCTACTCCCATTTCAGCTTAATGAGTCCAAGAACTAGATGAATAGCATGTCCATCTGAATATCATAGTAGAGACTATGGGGAACCTGTTTTGTGATGAGGCCAGACCCATTATTGAGAGGGGATGGGAAAGAATGAATGTGAAGAAGAGATTTTGAGAAGGGGAGGAAACATGTCAATGCATGCTGACTCTGGTGGTCTAGGCTGGGGAGTAAGGTCTAGGGGGATTTTGCAAGATCTGAAATTTGACTGCATTACAAGCCCTCTCATTTCTTCTTACACAGCCTGGTCTCTTTCCATCTTGAATCTTTGCTGCCCAGAGTCTCAGGGAAAAAGGCTGGGTGGTATTAGGAGATTTCTTTTCTAGTTCTTACCACCATCAGGGGCCAGGGGCCTAAGAGGTGCTTGTCAGATTGTGGGGACAGAGTGTGTTTTCAGCTCAAATTCCTCTCTGGGGTTATGGGGAGTTGCTTCTTTTTGGTGGTGGGGGTGGTCCTGCCACCAACATAGTTTACAAATTGCCATGAATACAATTCCAGTGTAAACCATTGAGCTTTTAGGGGGGGTTTCTCTTGACGCTAGATTGATCCAGTGACCTCCTAGTGCATTGTGGTACTGAGAGTGGGCACTGAAGCGGAGCCAGGACAAAAGTTGCTGATGCTGGTACTGCTGTTGGGAGATTGTGTGTGTGTGCATCTTGGTGGATGAATGTGAGAGGGGGAGCAGAGCTGAAATCCTTTACAACTCCTGGGGCACAAAACCTCTTAAATCATCACTGAAAGGTCATTAGAAATCTGGCAGAGGAGCAGGGCCCAGATTGCCAGGAGAGAAGACAAAACTCTATTTTCTCTCTACAATACCTGTAATGAACTGGAAGGGCCAGGGTGGAGCTGGAAAACAGATTTCCTGCCGTAACTAAAGTCTCTTTTTCAGCCTAGTTTGCAACAGTTTTACGATGTGTTAGAATTTACATTCACTCGTTTGTTAACCATTCTTCATTGCAATGAAATGTTTTATCTGTCTGACCTCAACCTTTGCCATATGGCTTGCAAACTGTTCAATTAAGCTCTGGGGAAGGAGGGAGAGGCTAACTGGGAGTCTGTATGCACCAAAAGGTTCCCCAGGCCTTGGATGATGGGAGTTCTAGTCTTGTCTTATGTGAGAGCATTCTGACTCACAAAGTCATGGAAAAGAAACACAAAATTCCATGTGCATCCCCCAATAGCTTCTCTCAAAGATTTATCTTTTATGTATGGCAAATGATTTGACATATATGGAATCTTTCTGCACTGCCCTCTCCCCAAATGTTTAGTAGAAAAAAATCACAAATTTTGGGGAAAATGGGAAGAATGTATCAGTAGCAGATGTTAGATCTGAAACTTGGGCCTCTTAAAGGAACAGATGCTTAGCAAGTGAGTTCTCTAAACAACTAGTTTCCTTCTCAGAACAATGGCAATGCAATAAACAGACTGATGAGAGCACAAGGCTGATGCTGGACTTAGTTCTGCCCATGTCCATGCTACTCTGAGTAGGAGGTAGGGCTCTAGTGCCCCAGACTCCAAAAAGTTATCCTGAGGACTGATAGTTTGGTATTCTTTTGGATGCGACAAAGGGAAATATATGTTGAAAGTAAAATGTTTCTCAGAGTTGTACTGGGGCCAGAAGGAGACCACCCAAAAATTTATCTGAGACCCAAGATGAAACTTCATGAGATAGGAAACTATCATGGTCCAAAAACATTGAAGCCTATGGGTCTCTCTGTGACATGTAGGATTTGCTTGTATCAAGTTAGCTCTGTTTTGGACACTGAATATGCATCATTCTTTTTTTTTTTTAATTTTTTGCTTTTTGGAGGGAGGCAGGGCAATTGGGGTTAAGTGACTTGCCCAAGGTCACATGGCTAGTCAGTGTTAAGTGTCTGAGGCCAGGTTTGAACTCAGATCCTCCTGACTCCAGGGCTGTGCTCTATTCACTGTGCCACCTAGCCACCTCCTATACACATCATTCTTGTGTCTTTTTCTGGAAAGTTTCATAACTCCGTGCCTATATTCCCTGTTTGATTTAGCTGGGCCTTCCCTGTCTAATACCCACCATCTGTGATGTTAGAGATTAGAAATAAACATAACACAAGACTGGCATATCTTATTCTTTTGTCCAATACCCTCTGGGTCTTATAACTGCAGTTAACCCATGGGTAGAAGCTGAATCTATTGAGGTTATTGTTTGTTTTAGTTGTGTTGGACTCTTTGAAACCCCATTTTGGGTTTTCTTGGCAAAGATACCAGAGTGGATTGCCATTTTCTTCTCCAGCTCATTTTATAGATGAGGAGGCTGAAGCAAACCAGATTAAATGACTTGCCCAGCGTCACACAGATACTAAGTATCTAAGGTTGGATTTGAACTGACATCTTCCTGACTCCAGGCCCAGTGCTCTATTACAGCATCACACTTTTTTTTTTTAGCATCACACAGTTTGAGAGTTGGGAAGACTCAATTGTCATCTAGTCCAACTCATAATCTAAAGGAATCCCCACTATATTATACTTGATAAGTGATAATTCAGTCTCTTCTTCAATAACCTTCAAGGAGGGATATTTACCACCTCTCTAGACAGCTCATTCCCATTTTGGGCAGCTCTAATTGTTAGTAAAGTTTCTCCTAAAATCAAGTCCGAATTTGTCCATTTCCTCTGTTGCTCCTGGTTCTGTGTCCTGGGGCCAAATAGAGTAAGTTTAATACCTCTTGCACATGACAGCCCTCAGATACTTGAGACAGCTATCATGTAAGGGATTATTAGCTTGGAAGGATCAGATTAGATGGTCTCTGAGATCCTTTTGATTACTTAGATGCTGTTAAAGGTCCCTTTTTTCAAAGTAAAAAGAACCCTGGAGAGAGAAGCTTTTGCTAATATCAGTGTGTGTGGCCTGGGTGTGGGTATGTTGTATGAGTAAGTGTGTCCTTCTCATTCTAATGTTTAAAGACCCCAACAGCTCAAAGACACTTTCATAGGCCATGCAATCGGTCTCCCAGCCCCTAAGCCATCCTCTATTAATAAGAACATGAGCTATAGACCTGGAGGAGACTGGAAGAGGTCATGTAGTCCAATCCATTCATTTTGATGATGAGGAATCTGAAACCCAGAGGTTATATGACTTGCCCAAGAATCACAGGATCATAGATTTAAACCTGGAAGGAACCTTGGAGTCCATCAGATCCACTCCGTCTTCCCGTCCTTGCCCGTTTTACAGGTGAGAAAACTGAGTTTGGGAAATAAAGTGATTTGTCCAGGTTCATATAGTTAATCAGTGTCTGAGGCAGGATTTGGATTTCTATCTTCCTGGTCTCAGATTTAGTATTCTGTCTACTGTATTATCCAGCTGGTAGTGGCTGAATCAGGGTTTGAACTCAAGGTTTCCTGTCTCCAAATGCAGGGATCTTTTCACTATTGCCATATTGCCCTTTGCACAGATGGTTTTCAATATTCTTAAAGATCTCCTGGGAAAAAGGAATATATTCCATCCCTCAATTGTTCTTTCTCCTCGTCCTCATTCTTTATTGACCTTTTTCATGTCTCTTTTCTTAGCTTACACATTAGCAACACAGTTTGCTTGTTGGGTGGACAGCTCTATTTTAGGCAGTGCTGTCTGTCTCAAAGAAAGAGAGATTGCCTTTCTGATGTGTTGAGCCTCCTTCCAGTCCTGTTGATTATATGACTCGATGACTATATGTGGGTTTTTTCATTCAGGAGATTCATTTGGGATTCTTAGAGATTCAACAAAGTCTTCTTTCCTCACTAGTTGTCACTCTTCTACAGAATCTTTTGTGAAATTTCTTGAGAGTATTCAATCTGGATACTTCATTTTTTCTCCCTACTGTCTTTTTAAAACCTTCTTACTCCAAGTCCAGTGATCTTTCTGGAACTTAGGCACCCAATAAATGTTCATTGAATGAATGAATGGATAGGAAAGGGATTTGTTAAATGCCTAGTCACATGAGATACGGTTGAGCATTATACAAACCAAATGAAATGCTGGTAGCACCTATTAGGGGGTCACAGTAATGGTATTTGGTCATTTTTTTCATATGCAGTTATTTAGCACTGGTGATAAAAAGGCAAAAAAAAGCAATACTCTGTGCCTTCAAAAAGCTTTTATTCTACGGAAGCCGGGGGAGAGGGCGACACACAACATAAATGCAAATAATGAAATTAAAAGTATTTATAAAGTTATTACAAAGCATTTTGGAGGGAAGCTATAGTCACAGGGAATCTCAGGAAAGGGCTCATGTAGGTCAAGGCTTTAAGGAAGCTAAAGATTTTATCAGGGGAAGAGAGGAGGGAATTCACACATCTACAGAGAGATCCAGCACATCAGTTCGATTTGATTTAATTCATTTCAGTTCAACTTGATTTGATTCAATCCAGTTCATCCTAACCCAATTCAATTAAATTCCATCCAGTTTAGCCCATTCCAAAAAACATTTATTAGGTGGAAATGTGCTGGGCATTATGCAAACCAAATTAAATATCGGTAGCATCTCTGGGCTGGCAATCTAAGACACTAATGACATTCATTCATTCATTCGGCTAGCATTTCTTAAGCCTTTTACTATGTCCAAGGAACAGTTGTAGGTGCCAGGGACATAAGGGCAGAGCCTCCAGAGGACAGACACTACAGAGAACTACTTTGTGCTCAAGAAAAGCTTATTGGCTAAGTAAATTCAGTAGCTCTGTTTGCTTAGTCCTGTATCCAAAATGTTCCTTAGTTTTGCTTCGATTGAGGCGAACACGGCTCTCATGGCCTCCAATTTTGACTCTAACTTTGAGTGTTTAGCTTTCATTAGCTCCCAGTAGGAGCAATGCCTGCAGCTCTTCTGCAGTGCTTGGCTCTGCAAACCTCTTTTTCTCTTAATTGATCAATTTTCCTGCTCAGAAATAGACATAATCAGATATATTGCTTGGTAGCCTCTCTGAGAAAACATTAGATCCGTCTGCTTAGACTGGTATTAGACTCTGCACCCTGGAGGCTTTCCTTTGCTTTCTCTCTTTCTTTTTTTTTTCCTCCAAGAAAAATGAAATGACTAAGTAAGAGGGTGTTAAAAACAAAGTTGTATTACTGCCTGGCATTTAATTGGGAAACTTGCTAATGTGTCCTTTGAACTTTTGGTTTTTTCCTCTCCCGGAGGAATCGCTAATACTTTGCTTTAATGGCAGCATAAAAATCTCGGTTTGATTCCATGTGGCATTATTTGGCACTTTACGGATGCAAATTGTTGTTTTTACTGCATTCATTGGTCTAGTGACTCTGGCAGTCACCATATCCAAGCACTGTAATCAAGTAGCTGAGTACCCAAAGTGTATTTCTGTTTTGGAAGACTCCTTTGGCCCTGGAATCTGATGCTCCCCAGCAGTGGGAAAGTGGAAGTATTATGGAAATTTACTATTCCTCATGAACAGGAAGGGAAGGCATTCTACTGAGACTCATAACAAATAACTGTTTGGATAAACTGCTTGGCATAGTGGAAAGGTCACTGGATGGTGAATTAAAGGGCTGGAGTTCAAATCTTGGATCTGACACTAATTATATGGATTTGTGGAAGTCATGTAAACTCTCTAAGACTCAGTTTCCTCATCTGTCAAATGAAGAGATTTTCCTAGATGATCTATGAGGTCCTTTCCAGTACTACATCCTATGATTTTATGATTTATAAAAAAGAAGAATTTTCTTGCTATAAAGGAATAAAAAAATGCTAAAACAAATCAAAAGAGAATGCCCTGGTTTATCTGCCCTCATTTGGTACCTCTGTGTGATTGTTGCTGATGGTCTAAGTGCCACCAGAAATGCTAGCCTCATCCTGGACAAGGTGCTGTCATTAGTCCTCCTTTGACCATTTGTAGTAGAAATATTTAAGAAGGACTTCAGTGCAGTAGAAAGAGCAATATTTGGAGGACATTGGGGAGTTACAAAGGAGAGGATCAAGAGAATTCTGAGGTGAAGGAAACATTTTAAGAAGACCAAACCAATAGTGATACATAGGATAGATTAGACAGGCTAGAAATAGGAAGCAGGAAGACCAGTTACAAAACTTATTATATTCACACCAGTTTTTTCCCCCCTCTTCCAAGGGTATTGTTTGTTCTAATGACCAATGCAATGATTTTTTCTGTAGCCTTTTACTTTTGAGTTCTGTAAAGAAGATTAAATTGCCAGTTCCTATCCCTTCTTTTCTTGAGACCTCAATGGGGTTGGGCTTAGATTGGAATTTAAAAGTCATATTTATGGAGAATTCCTTCTCTTTGCCCTTGTAAGCCTAGTTCCCTGGCCTTCCACCCCTATTGGGAGATCTTTCCTCAGGGTTACCTTGACCCAAGATTCCCCCTGCTACAGTGGGACCTCAGGAGGGCTCACAGACTTGCCTTTCTGAACTAGATTCAGATGAGAAACATTAAAGTGAGCTCCAGTCAAGACAGAGGCTTGCCTGTTTGGGATCTTCTGAAATGACCCCGTCAGAATGAACCTTTGACTAGTCAGGTTTCTGGAGTGGGTTTCTGTCATATCGACCTTTCATTTTCTGGCTTTCTCTTGAGTACTTTGTTGAAGGAAAACCATCCCTGGAGAGCTTTATACAACTTCATTGGTAAACTGTGATGACTATAGTTCACCAAGGCCCCAGAACTACACAGAATCTCAGCCCCTATGAGGGAAAATCGACTTCAGAGGTCATTTGGTGTGACCCATATCTGAAGAAGAAAGCCTTCTACCACATACTAAGCAGGAGGTAATTCAGCCTCTGCCTGCCATTCTCCATCAAGGGGGGAAAGTGTTGCCACTACCCCAGAGACAACTCTTCCTAATTTTAGAGAGCTCTAATTGTTAGGAAGCCTTTCCTTATATTAAGCCTAATTATTCCTCTCTGCAACTCCCAAACAATTCTCCTAACTCTGCTCTTTGGTGCCAAACAGAATTTAGTCAGTCCTTTTTTTTTCATTCTTTACTATGCCCTGGTGAGGCTATATCTAGTCATTCACTGTGAATTCCCTCCTTTCCTCTTCTCTCCACCTCAAAACTCTTTGACATTATTCTCCATTCTCTCCTCCTTTATGCCAGACTGATAATGAGGTGTTCCTTCTTCTATTCCTACTTCTGTTCTTGTCCCTCTCATTTCCCCCTAGCAATTTCCTCTCTCCATCATTTCCTTTCTCTCTAATCTCCAGACTCTTTCTATTGACCAATTCCTTCCTTATTGTCATCAACTTACCCAAGGTTTCCTTATCTATTTTTAAAATTTACTTTATAATCCTTTTTTATTTTATACATTAAAATATTTTTTTTAAATTTTGAGTTCCAAATTCTCTCTCCCTTTAACTCCTCTCCCACCCATTGAGAAGGCAAGCAATATGAAACCCATTGTACATATTGTCAATCAGACCATATCAGCCTCTAACCTGTGAATGACCAGAGCTGAACAGAGCAGCCTAGAGACAGGAGAATCAGGAATCAAACAGAAATTTAATTTCAAAGTGAGGGAAATGGCTTGCAAGTAAGGAGGGAAATTAGACACATGTGGCAGGGCTATTCCCCTAGTGGGGGGACCTGAGGCAGGGTGGGAAGATCTCAATACCTATACCAATGGCTGTGCAGTGAGCTGTAGCCCTGACAATGAGGGCTAACTGTAACAATGAGACAAATTTGATTCATAGCAGGGCCTTATGACCAAACATGGGCACTTGTCTGAGCTCAGAGAATACTAGATCTGGTCAAAGCAATATGGTACCTATGTGATTTTGCCATCTAGAAGGTGAGTGCAAAAGATTGTTGTTGTGCCAAGCTCAGGGCACAGTTTGCTTGCTGGGCTCTGAAAACCAGGGTGTCTCCTACTATCTCAGCAATGTAAAGTCATACAAAATATGTTTCCAAATTAACCATCAACCTCACTTTCTCAAACTCCTAGGGAAAAAAATACCTGTCTATACCCATTTCTATACTCTATATATTCTCCCTTCACTGAGTTTTCAACTTTTTTAGTCTGTTTTCTGATCTTATCACTCATTTGAAACAGCTCTCCATGATCCCAAATTATTTCTCAAAAACAAAAAAAAATCCAAGAAAAATAAAGAAAGTGAAAAAATATGCTTCAATCTGCATTTGGAGTTCATCAGTTCTCTCTGAGGAGATGGATAGCATTTTTCATCTTGAGACCTTTGGAATTGTTGTGAATCATTGTATTGATCAGTGTAGCTAAGCTTTCACAATTGTTCATCATTACAATATTACTATTACTGTGTACAATGTTTTCCTGGTTCTGTTCACTTTCGAAGAAGTAAGAAGGTCAGTTGGCTGGCACAGTGCTGAGCCTGGAGTTAGGAAGACCCATCTTCCTGAGTTTAAATCTGGCCTCAGACATACCTAGCTGTATGATACTAGGTAAGACACTTAACCCTGTTTACCTCAGTTTCCTTTTCTGTAAAATGAGCTAGAGGAGGAAATGGCAAACCATGCCAGTATCTTTGCCAGGAAAATGCCAAATGGAGTCATGAAGAGTCAGACATGACTGCAAATGACTGAACATCTGCTCTCTTTACTTTGTATCAGTTCATATATAGCTTTCTCAGGTTTTCTGAAACCATCTATGCTGTCATTTCTTATAGAACAATGGTATTCCCTCACAATCATGTACTATTCCCCAGTTGATGGGCATTCTACCTCAATTTCCAATTCTTTGCCACTAGAAAAAGAGCTGCTATAAATATTTTTGTATATATGAGTTCTTTTCCTTTTTCTTTGATCTTTTTAGGATACAGACCTAGTAGCAATATTGCTGGGTTAAAGGTTATTCACAGTTTTACAATCCAAGGCTTCCCTATCCTTAAATAAACCTTTACTGGGCACTAACATTCCCTCAAGCTGTCATCCTAAATCTCTCCTTACTCTCCCAGATAAACTCGTAGGGAAGAAAATCTATGTGTATTCATTTCCATACTCTATACTCTCCCTTCACTGACTCTTCAACATTTTGCAGTCTAGCTTTTGATCTCATCACTCAACTGAAACTGCTCTCAGTGATCCAAGGTTATCAGTGATCTGTTAATCGACAAATTATATGTGATTTTCTCAGTTCTCATCCTTTTCAACTTTATTGCTGAATTTCACACTATTGCCCACCTTTTCCCCCAGGATATGGGTCTGCATGGCAATACTCTCTTTTGGCTCTTTCTACCTGTATGTCTACTCTATAATCACTTTTGCTTGATCATTATTTATATCATGCCCTAACTTGGGGCATTCCCAAAACCCTGTCCTGGACCTTCTTTTCTTCCTATACATTTTTACTTGATGACTTCATCAACTTTAAGTGTTTAATAATCATCTGTCTATGTACATGATTCACATATCTATCTATCTACCCAGCCCTAGTCTGCCCAAGTTCAGTCCCATGTAAGCAGTAACTTAAAAACAAAACAAAACAAAACCTTTTTGGTCTTTTTTGGAGAGTGGAGGGCAGGGCAATTGGGGTTAAGTGACTTGCCCAAGGTCATACAGCTAGTAAGTGTTAAGTGTTTGAGGTTGGATCTGAGCTCAGATCATTCTGACTCCAGGGTTGGTGTTTTATTCACTGCACCACCTAGCTGCCCCTAACTAGTTTCTTACTGTAAATTTCAAACTGGGCATCTTAGAGACATTTCAAATTCAACATGTCCAAAATTGAACTTGTTATATTTCCCCTCAAATCCATCTCTCTACAAATGTCCTTATTCTTGCTGAAGGTACCACCACTCTTTTACTCGAGGTCCATAATTTGGCATTAGCCTTGAGTTCTTATTCTTCTTCAGGCTTTATATCTAATTGATTCTCAGATCTTGACATTTCTGCCTCTATAATATCCCTCTTCTCTAACTCATTCTTTCTATTCATATAGTTTTCACCTTAGTTCAAGTTCTCATCATCATTATTGCAATGGCTCCTAATTTGTCTCCCTGCTTCAAATTTCCCTCTACTATAGTCTATTCTCTACCCTGGTGCCAAGGTAATTTTTCTTAAGCACAGACATGACAATGTCAATCCCCTACTCTAGTGGTTTCCTATTTAGAGCCATTTATAACCCAATCTTAACTTATCTTTCTATCTTCCCCTTTCATACTCTTCAATTCAACCATTTTTTCCCCAAACATCTCCCATCTTCATGCACAACTGCTATTCATTGCCTGGAATACATTTTTCTTTCACTTCCACCTCCTAGAATCTCTAACTTCCTTTGATATTGTTGTTGATCCTTCATTCTTTTTTTTTAAATTAATTTATTAGTTTAGTTTTAGTTAATAAGATTCAATTCCATAGTTCCATGATTTTCAAATTTCCTTTACTTCCCTCTCCCCACTCCCCACAACAGCATATAGTCCAGTATAGGATCTACAAATACATTCACATTAGACATTAGTCCAATCACAAAGGCGTATTGTACTAGGTGGGGTGGAAAATGATAAAGAAGAAATAAAACCAAACAATGAAAAGAAAAAGATCAATTAGTTTGCTTCCATCAGGATTCAAGCTCAGTTCTTTCTAGTTATATCTCTGGATATCGCATTTCTCTCTTTCATGAGTCTTTCGGGATTGACTTATATCACTGCATTGCTGAAAAGAGTCCAGTCTGTCATAGTTGGTCGTCACAGATATGGTATGTCTGTGATTGTATACAAATTTCTTTTGATTCTACTCTTCTCACTCAGTATCAGTTTGTATAAGCCTCTCCAGGTAAATATGAAATCCGTCTCCTCCTCGTTTCTTATAGCACAATAATATTCCATTACATGCATATACCACAACTTGTTTAGCCATTCCCCAATTGATGGGCACCCCTTCAATTTCCAATTCTTTGCAACCACAAAAAGAGCTGCTATAAATATTTTGGTACATTTGGGTTTTCCTCCCATTTCTATGATCTCTTTGGGATATAACCCTAGAAGTGGTATGGCTGGGTCAAAGGGTATGAAATTATTTATAGTCCTTTGGGTATAATTCCAGATTGCTCTCCAGAATGGTTGGATAAGTTCGAAACTCCACCAGCAATGCATTAGTGTTCCAATTTGCCCACATCCTCTCCAGCACTTGTCATTTTCTTGTTTTGTCATCTTAGCCAATCTGACTGGAGAGATGTGGTATCTCAGAGTTGTTTTGATTTTCATTTCTCTAATCAATAGTGATTTAGAGCATTTCTTCATATGCTTATAGATATCTTTAATTTCTTTCTCTGAAAACTGCCTGCTCATATCCTTTGACCATTTATCAATTGGGGAATGACTTGTATTCATATAGATTTGACTCAATTCTCTGTAAATTTTAGAAATGAGTCCTTTATCAGAGACATAGGTTGCAAAAATTCTTTCCCAATTTCCCACCTCCCTCTTGATCTTGGTTACATTGGCTTTGTTTGTACAGAAGCTTTTCAATTCAATGTAATCAAAATTTTCCATTTTGCATTTTATAATGCTCTCTAATTCTTGTTTGGTCCTAAAGTCTTCCCGTCTCCACAAATCTGTCAGGTAAACTATTCCTTGCTTTCCCAGATTGCTTAAAGTATCATCCTTTATACTTAGATCATGCACCCATTTAGACTTGATTTTGGTATATGATGTTAGATAATGGTCTATACCCAGTTTCTGCCATACTGTATTCCAGTTTTCCCAGCAGTTTTTGTCAAATAGTGCATTCTTATCCCCCAAACTAGGGTCTTTGGGTTTATCAAACAATAGATTACTATATTCATTAACTGCTGGGTCTCCTGTGCCCAATCTGTTCCATTGATCCACTACTCTACTCCTCTGCCAGTACCAAGCAGTTTTGATGACTGCTGCTTGTATAATACAGATTAAAATCTGGCATAGCTAGTCCACCTTCCCTAGCATTTCTTTTCATTAATTCCCTTGATATTCTAGACCGTTTGTTTTTCCAAATAAATTTTGTTATTATTTTGTCTAACTCTAAAAAGTAGTTTTTTTGGTAAATTGATTGGAATGGCACTAAATATATAGTTTAGTTTGGGTTCAAATTAGTTTGGGTTCAATTTAGTTTGGGTTCAAAAATTGTCATTTTTATTATATTAGCTCGACCCAGACACGAGCAATTGATATTTTTCCAATTGGTTAGACCTGATTTTATTTGTGTGAGAAGTGTTTTGTAGTTGTGATCATACAGATTCTGGGTTTGTTTTGGCAGGTAGATTCCCAAATATTTTATAATGTCTACAGTGACTTTAAATGGGATTTCTCTTTCTATCTCTTGCTGTTGAGTTTCATTAGAGATATACAGGAATGCCGAGGATTTATGTGAGTTTATTTCATATCCTGCAACTTTGCCAAATTTATTTATTGTCTCAAGTAGTTTTTTACGTGATTCTCTAAGTATAGCACCATATCATCTTCAAAGAGTGATAGTTTGGTCTCTTCTTTGCCTAATTTGATTCCTTTGATTTCTTTTTCTTCTCTAATTGCTACTGCTAACGTTTCTAGTACCAGATTGAATAAGAGGGGTGATAGTGGACACTCTTGTTTCACTCCTGATCTTATTGGAAATGCTTCTAGTTTATCCCTATTGAATATAATACTTGCTGATGGTTTTAAATAGATGCTATCAACTATTTTAAGGAAAGCTCCATTTTTCCTATACTTTCTAGTGTTTTTAATAGGAATCGATGTTGTACTTTGTCAAAAGCCTTTTCTGCATCTATTGAGATAATCATGTGGTGGTCCTTCACTTTTTTTTCTCTTAGATAAAAGATTTTATTTATTTTTTTCCATTTGAATTGTTTTATTTTTTTTAAACAAATGCTTTATTAACTTCTGTTTTACATCATTCATTTCCACCAGATTTTGAGTTACAATCATTTCCCCCCCGTTATTCCCCTACCCAACCTCCCAGAATAGCAGTCTCACAAGATATTGCTTCCTCCAATCTGCTACCCCCTTCGACTTTTCCATTAGAGGAAAGTGAATCTTTGTGTCCCAATGCCTGCACATCTTATTTCCCAATTACAAGCAAAAGAGTATTAATAATGGTATTCATATATATTTGAAACATTTAATGTTAAGACCTCGAATTTCAGATCCATTTCCTTCCTCCCTTGTCACCCATTCCCTCTGGGAAGATAAGTAATTCAGTATATGTTGTACATGTCTAGCTATGCAAAACATTATCATAGTAGATATATTGTACAAGGCTGCTTATAATTCCCTCCCACTCATCCCACCCCCCACCTGGTCCATTCCCTACATGATCCTGTCCCTCTTCTATAGTGGGTACTTCCAACCTCCCCTCCCCACAAGGATGCCCTCCCATCCATCATCCCTCCTCTCATCCCCCTTCCCCCTATTCTGCTGCAGGTTGAGATATCCCATTTAGTATGTATGTCATTCTCTCCCTGAACCAAATTCAATGAGAATGTGGTTTTGCCTTTTTTGCCTTCCTATTCTCCCCCTCCCTTGCAACCACTTCCCCTACATGAGATAGTTTACCCTACCCTGTCTCTCCCCATCTCCTCTTGCCACTTTCCTCTCTCACCTCATAATTTCATCCCTTGAGTATTCTCCCTTCCCAACAAATTCAACCTATGCCCTCTATCCATATATAACTGTAACCATATACACACACATTCACATATGTATTCATATGACCACACACCCTTCTTCCATTATTTTCATAGTGAGAAGATATCATCAGTCACAGTTATTGCTTTTCCATATAGGAATGTAAATAGTTCAACTTTGATAATTTCCTTTTGATTTCTTTTCCCTGATTACCTTCTCAGGCATCTCTTCCTTCTTGTGTCTGGATGTCAAATTTTCTATTCAATTCTGGTTTTTTCCTCAAGAATGCTTGAAAGTCCTCTATTCCACTGAATGACCATATTTTCCCCTGAAACAAAATACTCAGTTTTGCTGGGTAGGTGACCCTTGGGTTCATTCCCAGTTCTTTTGCCCTCTGGAATATCATATTCCATGCCCTTCGATCCCTCAGTGTAGAAGCTGCCAGGTCCTGGGCTATTCTGATTGTGTTTCCACAATATTGAAATTGTTTCTTCCTGGCTGCTTGTAGTATTTTCTCCTTGATCTGGGGATTCTGGAACCTGGCTATAATATTCCTGGGAGTTTTCTTTTTGGGATCTTTTTCAGGAGGTGATTGGTGGATTCTTTCACCCTCTATTTTGCCCTCTGGATCTAAAACATCAGGGCAGTTTTCCTTGAGAATTTCTTGAAGGGTGATTTCTAGGTTCTTTCCTTGATCATGGCTTTCAGGTAGTCCAATAATTTTTAAATTGTCTCTCCTGGATCTATTTTCCAGGTCAGTGGTTTTTCCCATGAGATATTTCACATTGCCTTCTAATCTTTCATTTGTTTGGATCTGCTTAACAGCATCTTGATTTCTCATAAAGTCGTTAGCTTCCATTTGCTCCAGTCTAACTCTGAAGGAATGGATCTCCTCAGTGAACTTTTGAGATTCTTTTTCCATCTGGCAAATTTGACTTTTTAAGACATTCTTCTCCTCATTGCCCTTTTGGGCCTCCTTTGCCATTTGAGTTAGTCTATTTTTTAAGGTGTTGTTTTCCTCATTCAGGCTGTTGACCCTCATTTCATACTTTTCCTGCATCCTTCTCATTTCTCTTTCCAATTTTTCCTCCACTTCTCTTATTTGATTTTTAAAGTCCTTCTTAAGGTCCTCTATGGCCTGCAACCTGCTCATGTTTTCCCCTGGGGCTTTTGGAGCAGGACTTCTGACCTCACAGTCCTTTTCCAGCTCTATGCCCCCAAAATAGGAGTCTAGGGTTGCATTTTTCTGTTTCCTTTGCCTTGGCATGTTGCCACTTAATTACTTGACTTTTGGGCTTGTTGCCACACTATGGCTTTAAGGCCAGATAGAGGAATTTTTGTCCCGAACGTGTGGGGGGCAACTTCTGTTTCTGGCAAGCTGTAAACCCACCCACGACTTCCAGGTTAAAGCAAGAGCGATTACCCCCCAAGACTGATTGCTGGATCTCCCTACAGTTCACAGGCCAGGAGCTGGAGCTGCCTCTGAAAACTACAAAATGTCGTGTCTCCTCATCGGCTTCTAGCCCCCAGGGAAGGAAACCGATGCATTCCCCAAACACTGGTCCCAGGACATTAACCTCTTACTTTGTCCTAGGCATGTCTATGTTGATAATTCTGGAGTCGACACAGCTGCTAGTGTTCTGGGGTCTCTCGAGCCAGCTGCTGGCCCTGCCACCCTGGGGCTAAAACCTCGGCTCCCGGGGACCTGGGCTCTGCTCGGCTCAGCTCCCTGTGCTCTGTGCTCTGAGTGCTACTGGCTCCCAGACTGCTGCGCTGGTCCTTCCTGCAGGGCTGCTGGGCTGTCCTCAGCGGGAGGTTAGCTTCTCTGTGTCGTTCTGTGGGTGCTGGGGCTCCAGAAGTTGTTCAGAGTCCCCTTTTACATAGTTTTGGGGGAATCTGGGGGCAGAGTGGCTTGGATGAGCTGTTTCTACTCCGGTGGTCCTTCATTCTTGACGAGGACCAATGGTATCAGGAGGGTGATGACTTAAAAGTGACTTGGATTTAAGTGAGGCAGGGCTGTGCAAAGTCACCATCCTCACTCTCTCCTCCAGAGTCATCTGAGTCCAGTGGAAAGACACAGGTCAGGATGACTGGTGATGGCTCTCTAACTTCCTTTAAGGTACAGCTTAAGTACCACCTTCTACAAGAAACCTTTTCTGATCTACCGCCAACTGTTACTACTTTCCTTACAAACTATCTTGCATTTTAACTATCTTATATTTATTTGTATGTATTCTCTTTATATTTATTCTAATTATACTTATATATGTACTTCCTTCCCCCATTAGAATGTAGTAAGCTCCTTGTAAATAGGAATTGTTTAATTTTTTTTTTTTTGTATTTGTATTCCCAGAATCTAGCACAGTGCCCTACATGTTGTAGACACTGAATAAATGCTTGTTCATTGATTGATTGGACATTATTTTCCCTCCTTTACTTCTCCCTCCCTCCTGCAGATGTTAATTTATCCCCTAATCACTCATTTGGAGAGTCCTTTGCCACCAAATGTAGGAATTGAAGTGCATTGAAGACACTGATTAAGTCTCCTTATTCCACAACTAGAATTCACAGAAATAGCCCTCTTTAAAATTGCTACCATGAGTGGCCTTGATTCAAGTGGGTCCAGGAGAGGGGTCCCTTGAGCGAGGCTAATTTAACATAATACTACAGCTGTGACCTAATTAGGTCACGATACAAGTGGAACTTTAGTTCTCATTCTGGAGACTTTGTCTCTCAACCAAGGAGAAGAACAATTTTTTTTGGTGGGGGTGGGGAAAGGCATGTCACACTGTTGATTAATATCAAACTTTCAGTTAATTCCTATTCCTAGATCTTTTTCATAAGAGCTCTCATTTGGCCAGTTCTCTTTTGGAAAAATGATTTTTCAAACTCAACTCTACATTACATTTACATTTGTGCTTATGCAATTCTATCCTGTTAGATTCAGGCCTTCACTCTAATTTGTCTAGGTCTTTTTGGCTTTGGCCTCCTATGTGTGGGTTTTCTCTTCAAACGTTGTTTCATCTGCAAGTTCAGCAAGTGTGCCATCTATCCAAGTCACTGATAAAAATGTTGACCAACAGAGGATATTTCCCTGGGGCATTCTACTAGACATCTCCCTCCAGGTTGACACTGATACAGTAATAATTGCTATTTGGATTTCAACTGGTATCAAATCTGCCTAGGTGTAGTACACTAATATCTAGCCTATGTCTCCCTATTTTCTCCTCAAATAAAGCATAAGAAGCTTTTTCAAATGTTTTCCTAAAATCTAAGTATACTATAGCAATAGCATTTTCTTCATCTATCAGCCTGCTTACTGTGTCAAAAAAAGCAAATGAAATTAAGCTTCTATTCTTGAGAAAGTCATGCTAGCTTTTAGTAATTACTACTTCCCTTTATAAGAACTCACAAACCACCACTTTAATCATGTTTTTAGAATTTTGGCAAGGACACAAGTCAAGCTTGTTGGTCTATATTTTGCAGCCTCTGTAGTATAACATTAGGATGTCTGCCCTTCCCCAATCCAATGGTATCTTTCCTCTACTCCACAATCCTTTCAAAGATTGTAGATAGTGAGTGGATCAACAGTTACAGTTCCTTGCACTTTCAATATCCCAAGATGTAATTCATTTGACCTAGGTGACTTGGAATCATTGAAGACAGCTAGATGTGTACTGATGGTTAATCAGGATTTAAACCATCTATTCTGTCTTGTCCACTGGTCCTAAGAAAAAAAACATTCCTCACGTGGAACCAGTGGAAATACTTTCTCCATACTGCTAGCATCTCTATTCTACCCTATTCCACTGGTTATTACCTGCACCACTGGGTCAGATAACCAAGTTCCCCAGAGAGGGGTACTAGTATAGCTGCACCTTGGTAGGTTGTCTATAGCTGAAGTCTTTTTACATGTTAGTCAGCCCTCCCGTTCTCGTTTAAAGCCCTAATCTCTGGTCCACTGGTATTACTAGACCAAGTGAAAAGGGGCACAAGAAGCTTCCACCTCTTAGCGGAGTCTGAGCAATAACAGCATGGCTCAGGGTTCCCCTGTTACCCCACTTCCTCCTTTAGTCTTCTTGGCCCTGTGCCTGACACTTCTTCCAGGCTTAGAGGCAGTTATTTAGGTGTACAGTTATATCAATTGTCTTCCCAATCTCTATACATAGAATGCCCTGCAGAGAAGTCTTTAAAATTCTCATTTAAGCCTTTTCAAAACACTTTATCAGCATTGCCTTCTCCAAGCTCAAGATGGCTCTCAGTTGGTGGAATTAATTTATATTGACTATAAAAGTCCATATTCCCGGTATGAATTCCAGCATGGCAGTGGCTATACCCTGCTTGTGATGAAAGAACTTTCACATGGCCAGAATTCTTGCTTTAAACAGATGATGCTTCCTTATTGGGGGTTTCCTCTTGTCCAAAAAATGGATTGCCCAACCTGGGTGGCTTTGTGCAATAGGCCCATAATAAAACACACCTTTGCCGAGTATGTTGCAAAGGTCCATAACTGGTACTTAAAAACAAGTCCATACTGGCCAAAAGAGTGCCCCTGGATATAGACAATAGCAGGATTGGACAGCAACGATCACTACAACTCGGAATATTGGTAAAGACTTCACAATTCTGGGATACTTTGGCTGTGAAAACCCCTTTAGTTCTACTTACCCTGCCAATTAGAAAAGCCCATTAACTCTTTTCCGGTTACCAAAGGTATTGGGGATGGAGTCCATAATGGTCTTGTTACTTGCCAGATTACTTTGCCAGGGTTATTTAGGACACCAATTACATTACCATTGTCTCTCAGGGTTATGGAATAAAAGATTCAGAGAGGAGCTTAGAAGTTATCTGGTTCAACCCATACTTGAATAGGGACTCTTCTAGACTATCCTTAACAAGTGAAGTACAGCTTCCATTTGAAGACTTTCAATGATGGGCAGTCCAGTATCTCCTACTCCACTTAAGATCATCTCTAATTGCTATGAAGTTTTTCTTTTCATTGGCCCAGATCTACTTCTTGGCAACTCCTACTGCTACTCCTAGTCCAGCCCTTTGGGAACAAAGTGAGCCAATCTCATCCTTCTTCCACATGAAAGCCCTTCTGTGGCTACCATGTTCTCACTAAGTATTTTCTTGCCTAGGCTAATCACTACCAGTTCCTTCAACTGATTCTTTTATGAACACTTGCTAGTCCCCTTTCCTTACCATCCCAGCCATTCTCCTCTGGACCCAATTCATTTTATCAAAGTCCTTCCTAAAATACAGTGCTCAGAACTGAACATCACTGTCCACATATAGTCTGACCATGACATAGTACAGTAGGATGTTTATCCCTCTTATTTAGACTGACATGCCTCTATTAATACAGCCTGAAGTTAAATATCTTTTGCCTGTAAGATCATATTAATTCATATTAAGCTTGAACTAAAATCCCCATATTTTTCTCATGAATTATTGACCAACCATGACACCTGATCTTATAATGTGTAGAAATTTTTTTTAACCCTAGTAAAGGAAATTTATGATGGGAGACAGTGAGGTATAGTGGAAAAAGTGCTAATTCAGGAGTCAAAAGACCTGAGTTCAAATCCCACCCCTGACACTTATTGTCTGTATGACCCTGTCATACGTGTCACAACCTCCCTGGGATCTAGTTACCTCATCTGAAAAAGGAGAGAGTTGGAATAGATAGCCTTTGAGATCTTCCTAGATCTATGCACCTATGTTTCTCTAAATGGAAAATGAAAGGGAAACAACTGTCTACTTTCATCTGCTGAGTTAGATATTTTGGAGAGTAGCTCCAGTGTGGAAAGAAGCATAAAAGGAGGAAATCCATAAGAGTTAATTAAAAGAAAGGAGCCAGCTATACACGGCTCAGATAGATCTACATATATAGCTGTATCTGCACCTGTATCTATATCTATATACCCACAATAGCATTAATTATGGATAGAAAGAAAGGGAATTAGATTCAAGGAGTCAATACTCCTAGGCATTACTGAGATTTGGTAGGTGGAGACTTATGATAGGAATATGACTCCATAGGGGTATGCTTCATGTAAAAGGAACAAACTAGGTAAAAGGGTTGGGATTGAGGATGTAATATTGTTTTAAATGGGAAGGCTTACTCATGTGAGGAAATCCATGAACTCAAAAGGCAAAACTTGGTGGAGAGAATTTGGGTAAATATCAATTGAGGCATGAACAGAAATGATGTTTTCATGGTAATATAGTATAGGCAGGGGAGCTAGGTGGGGCAGTGGATAGAATACTAGGCTGGAATCTGGAAGACTCATTTTCCTGAGTTTAATTCAAGCCTCAGGCATTAACAAGTTGTGTGACCCTGGGCAAGTCATTTAACCCTGTTTGCATTAGTTTCCTCATCTGTAAAATGAGCTGGAGAAGGAAACGGTAAACTATCCCAGTACCTTTGCCAAGAAAATCCCAAATGGGATCATTGAAAGGTCAGACATAACTGAAAAATGACTGAATAAAAATACCACATGGACAGAAAGAAGTAGTGAGGAATTTGGAAAAGAGATCATAAGATTGAAATGATGGCATGATATAGTAGTTATAAGTAACTTCAATTTTCTGGACATAGCATCACAAGATAATAGATTTATATACGGAAAAGACCTTGGAAGTCATCCAGTCCAACCCCTTATTTTATGGGTGAAGAAACTATAGGGCAAGAGGAGTTAAGTGATTTGACCAAGGTCACAAAGTAGTAAGTGGCAGTCAGGATTTAATACCAGGGCCTCTGACTCTAGACTTCTCTCTCTGTCAAAAGGAGAATAGCTAATAACTTGCTGACTTGCCTTAATGATAATTTCATCTTATAGATGAACTGTTTTATCTTCTTGACTGGTATAGCACTATTCAGTTCGAGGTGAAAGCAAGTCATTTAAATGGAAGTATCCAGTAAGTTGGAGCTTGTGATCAAAGAGAAATATGGGAATAAGACTCATGGGAGGTGGTATCGGTGAGGTCTAGGCTCTGGATGGAGGTGTTATTAGCACCAGAGATGAGGGATGAAGCCTTTTTCCTTGAATTGGAGGGATTAATGAAAAGACAGAAACAGATGCAGAGATATTTTGAAAGGGAGAAGAGAATAAGTGATAGAATATACACAGCTAGATTTTGCCTTGGTAAAGCAGGAATGAAAGTAATCTAGTGGTAGTGCTTTTTTTGTATGTAATGGTGGCAGTAATGTGATGATGAATGGGCCTGAATGCTTGAGGGGAGAAGAGTTGGAATAGGGATTGGATAGACTGCAATCAAAATCAAAGAGAAGAGTTCAAGAAAGACCAATCAATGAGGAGGGACCAGTTGAAGTTATACACAGAGACTGTGTCACAGAACTAGAAAGGGTCTTAGAGATAAGCTTATCTATTTAAGTGTGGATTCATATTTTTACCTACTGTGGTGCAGAAATGAGACATTATTTGTTTGAATTAGATATTAGAATGATCTTTGGACTTAGGGACAGAAGATCTATGTTTGAGTCCCAAATCAACCACTTACCACCTGAGTAGGTTTGGACTTGCTATACTTTTGGGGGTTTAGTTTCATATTTCTAAAATGAGTAAATAATGTTTGTTTTTTTGTTTCCTAAGAGGACAAGTTATACCACAGGTGATGTTTAAACTTTCATGTGAATTGGATTTGATGGAGGCAGCGGTGCACAAAATCATCTGCCTCACTCTCTTTTCTTGAGTTATTGAAGTCCAATGTCAGGACAAATTCAAGACAACTGGTGATGGTCCAAGTTGCAGTGGATGATGCTGGTGTTTTTGATGCCTGACCAAACTCTTAGGATTCCACAGTGCTTGCTTCAGTTACCTATGGCCATTGGGACAAATTGCTCTCATCCACCCATTCCACTGGGCAAAGTTTTTGCATGTTTGGGGTAGACATCCCCCTAACTCACCGACAGGTTTGAGTCCTGTGGGTTGCCATTAGCCTGATTTAGCTCATCTTCAAAGAAAATTTTGGATGCCACAGGTGGAGAGTTGGGTGAAAGTAGACACCAAAGATGGATGAGCAGCCCTGAAAAGAGCTCAGCAAGCCCTCACACCAGAGGTCCCAGTCCTCCTGAACACTTCAACTCTGACAGAATTGTGAGAAAAACTCTTAGTTCTTATCATTTTTAGTGTCAGAGCTGGAGCTAGGACACAAATCTTTTGACTAAGTGCATCGCTCTTTTCATTGTATTGGTCAGATAGTATGAAATTATAGTGGGCTTGGTTCCCATGTTTCTGTACCTTCTTCTGTTAGCACTTTGTCATTTGGTAGCAAGGAATAGAAAAAATAAATGTTAATTGGGATCCTGAGAACCAGTGTTGTGGTTACACTGGAAGATAAAGAAAGCAATGAAGTATTGAGGGGTGGGAGAACAACATTCAAGTAACTGATCATGGAATCCTTGTTGTGTAGGGAGACAGGCATATCCAGGATTGGGTAGCTGGAGTTCCCAGTGAAGGTGAAGAGTGGGTTTGGTGGGAATGGGAAGATAGTAAAGATGACAGATAAAGTGGCTGTAGTTGGGGACTGGCAATACTGCTACTGACATTTTGAAGTACAAATAATGAATTTGTACAGGAGCTAACTGTGAAATTGGTGTGTGTGTATGTGTGTGTGTGTGTGTGTGTGTGTGTGTGTGTGTGTATCAAAATAGATACTGAAGTTGCTGAGGATCATAATGGGAGAGAGTAGAGAGGATAAATGAAAGCCAAGCACTCAAGTCTTATAGAAAGGTAGAAATGGATCTTGGGGCTTGGCAGATGTACAATAGCAATGATTTGGAGATGGTGTGTCATGTACTGCAAATGAATAGACATAACAGGAGGCTGTTAATCAATAGTTTGAAATTGGCTGACCCCATAGCAGGAGGCACGATTCTCAGGGCAAAGGGTAGAGGAAGATCTGTTATTCGGGGACAGTTAGGCTACATATACAATGAGAATGAGAAGATAAGTAAGATGAGATTAAGGAAAATAGAAAGGGTGCCATTAACAGAGTAGAGGCTTCACAGAAAATAATAAAAAGCAGTAATAGGAAAATTGTAAAAGAGTAAAGATGGGAACGAAAGAGGAGGAACTAGAGAGGCCTGAAAGATTGAGTGAGGATAGAGATGAGGACGAAGAGGAAAGATGCTGGGATTAAATCCCATCTCTGATGCCTACTACCTGGGTGTTTTGAGTAAACTTCTCTGTGCCTCAGTTTCTTCATCTATAAAATGAAAAGGTTGGTCTAGATAGTCAGTGAATTCCTTTCCAGATCTCTATCTATAAGCCTATCATGAGTTAGGAAAAACACTGGGCAGGGAATCTGAAAATAAGGATTTTAGTTCCATATTTGCCACTAACCTCTAGGCACCCATTTCCTCATCTATAAAACACAACTAATCACTATCTGGTTTGTCTACTTAATAGGGACCTATAGACCAAATCAGATGATATGGGTAATTTTAATAAAATACATACAAGTTTGCATATTGATAAGACATTTACAAATGAAGATAGAAATGGGATGACTTATATGATGGAGTAAAGATAGCACTGGTTGGCATCAGGGATGGGTCAGATTATCACACTAATTTCAATATGAGATAAAAGTAGAAACTGAAAATGATAGCAAGCTAGCTGTTGGTTTTCTTGTTTGCTCTGGAAGGAAGTGAAAAACACCTTGTCTGTTTCATTGAGTTAATACTACTTGGTGTACCAAGGAACACATAAAGACATAGTTCTTTTTCCAGGCTAGCCAATTTTTTTAAAAGCAATTGGGGTTAAGTAACTTGCTCAAGGTTACACAGCCAGTCATTTCTGTGTGGGTGCTAAGTCTGAGGCTGGAACCGATCCCCAGTCCTCCTGACTCTGGGGCCGGGGCTCTTACTCACTGCACCACCTAGCCGCCCCCAGGCTAACCAATTTTTACTGTCATCCCTATTATGTTCATTTCACTCAAAGAGAAACTGAGATATCGAGATAGAGACTTTTTAAAAACCATCCATCTATTTAGCAGTACCACCAGGACACTGTCAACCAGATGCCCAAGTTGTCATCTTCATTCTGCTGCTTCCTTTCCCCCGAGCCTACTAAAATCTCCTCTAGGCAGCTGATGGAGTGACAGATAGACATACTACAGACTGGGCCATTTGAAGCAATCATGTAAAGTGTGGAAAATGATCTTTCTAAGTTTCCCCCGCTCTTTTCCCAGGTACAAATATATGCTACTCTCCCCTCCACAGGTCTATAACCCACTTCTGGATTTGACTTTGGAAGGTCAATAATTTGTGCAGGTACGAACTGCTGACCTATGGTAAAACTTCATTAAATCAATACTGCTTTATTCAAAACCATTCTTGACTAGAAGCAACTGCTCTTCTCCAGATGCCTCAATGCCCCATTATTCTATAATAAAAAATATCAGGTAATCTGAAATGAGTTGATTCAGTCATTCCCCTTCCCTCCCTTGCATTTCAAATTAATGAGGTTCTAGCATTTCTCAAATAGAAGACAGTACTAAATAAAACACAATGCCAAATATTGATTATCACATGCCACAGCATGTGCATGCTTATTAGGAGAAGCAAAAACATGTCTGTCTCAGCACAAAAAGACATATCTAACTCCCCTCCCATTTATACATTTGCACAGTGGCTGCTTATGGAAAAAAAACAAGCTGTGGAGGTCCCTGGGCAGGTAGATGCTATGCTCAATTATACATGGCAATGGGAGACTGGAATAACTTAGATCAATATGATCCAAGAAATAAAAACTGTTTTTTAAGCCAACAATGTCCTCCTGTCTTCTCCCTTCACAAACAGCAGCACTGGCTAATGAGCTTCAGTAGTGAACAGCCAAATGTCCAAGAGGGAGAGGAAGTTAGAAGCCAGGATTTCTGTGTATTAACACAAACAGACTAGCCCAGTGCAGCCTAATCATCTTCCTTATTGCCTTCATCAAATATGACTGAATATCCAGAGGGTGCACAGGGCTTGTAGTGTATGCTGGGGTTAGCTTCCCTGGTGGGCCATTTCTAGGGTTTAAATTAGGGAGGATTTCCAAATTCTTATCTCCCTATGTCCTGCTCCTCTTTCCCTTTTCCTTTCCTCTTTCCCTCACTAACAATGAGATAATGTGGGTGTATATCTTTCTCCTCTATACCACTCTTTTCTCAGTTCAGCAGATGGAGTTGGGGGTGGGTGGTAGTGGGGAAACAGGCTTTTGGGAGAGGCAGCTTTAAATTGAGGTTAGGGGGAGGGGTAGCTTGCTGAAGCCATTATGGGAGGGCTTCAGGCAGGCCCCAGTGATTCCTTGGGCTTTAGCCAGTGTACAGTGGGGATATCCTTCTTGGTGCTTCCTGAGGCTCTAGCCTAAAGATCACAGAATCATAGATTTAAAACTAGATGAGGTCATAGAAGATGATGTATTCTGTCCTCTCATTTTAGAGATGAATCTTTCATTTGAATTAGAGTCTGAGCAGCTAATCCTCTTACCTTAAATAGGAAGTAGAATGCAAGTTTCTTGAGGTGAGGAATTTTTTTTTCATATTCCATGCACCTAGGACACAATAGCTTAGTAAATGGTTGTTGAATTGGATTGAATTGGAATGTTTCATAGTAGATGGAACTCTGGAACTCTAGAATCTGGGTTCATATCCTGCCTCTTATACTTCCTACCTGTTTGACCCTGGTCAAATCATTCACACTTCTTTGGGGGCAGCTAGGTGGCAGTTACAGTGGATAGAGTGATGTACTTGAAGACAGGAAGACTTGTCTTCCTGAGTTCAGATCTGTTCTCAGACACTTGCTAGCTATATGACCCTGGGCAAGTCACTACACCCTATTTGCCTCAGTTTCTTCTTCTGAATCAGAGAAGGAAATAGCAAACCGCTTAATGGGGTCATGAAGAGTCTGACACAACTGAAACAACTCAACAATGACAACAAAATGAAGGAGGATTGCACTATATGGCTTCTGAGGTCTCTACCAACTCTGAATCTATAATCCTTTTCTGACATTGTCAATTGACTTTAGATGGTACTGGGGTACCCTCACTTTAAGAAACCTGCTATATTAATATGGGAATTTACAAAATCAGCACACAAGGGGATGGTTTTTTGTACGACAAAAGAATCTTTCATTTTATAAAAAGATTCCTTGAAACGTTCTATTATGAGAAGCAAGGTAGATCTTTAGACAGTTAGAGAGGGGGCAGTATTAATAGAGCATTAAAACCCCAAGGGGAGAACTTACAGAGAATTACCTTGGGCAGGAAGCCTGTATTCTAGGAGTATAGCTGAATCTGAGGGAGCAGCCAAGGACAGCCAGCAAATTAAAGACATTTCTCTTTTATCCACCTCTTGCCCTCATTAATTTTCCCCAGTGCATTGTTTTTCTAGGACTGCAATGAAATGAACCTTGCTCATGATTTGTCTAGTCATAATTAGAGTCTTCCTTTCTCTGGTTAGACAGTAATGCCAATAATGAGTGCAAACATTTTTTTCTCCTTTAAGGAAGGCAAGGAGCCAAAGTCATTATATCCATGAACCGATGTCAGATTTATAGTGCAGAGATGCAAGCCCCACACACCATATATGTGCCAAAATTTCATTAAACCTTTGAAAGGTTTAAACATTGCATTAGAAAGACCATGTTCCCCCACCACGTGGATGTTTTATTTGCCCTTTTTTATACTAGAGGCTTAAAACTATGTGTTTAGTATGATTCATTATTAGGGGAAATGAGTGGGAGGAGAGGGAGGGAAGGGAAGATAGAGGGGGGGGGCAAGGGAAAAGATGCACAAAAATGGAGAAGAAAGGAAGATGAACAAAAATGAGGACAAAGAGAAAGAGAGCAGGAAAAGTAAGAGGGAAAGGAATATGACAGCATGTAAAGAGTATGTGTGAGAGAGAAGGGAGGAGGGAAGGAAAGGAAATGGCTTAGAAAAAAAAGCAAGGAATTGCTTAGAATTTTCCTAATAGAGGAAAAAGTTAACTTCACTGACTTCCTTTAGATGTGTCTTCACCTGTACTGACGCCCAGACACTTCAGAGACAATGGTTTAAAAATAGACTGAATTTATCACAAGCTGTTGAGCATATTGCTCCCAGGAGGGTGTTTTCCTGGGCCCAAATGGTAGGATCCCAACCATTTTCACTCCAGAAAAGGTAATTTACCTCACACAAGCGAGCACTGTGCTCCCCTAGAGACTACTTCACTCATTCTTGCTCATGACAGAATTGGGTCCAATATTCCCAATCATGTTAGTGGGAGTTACATACCCATAAACCAAGGAGAAGAGATAATTAATGGAGAACAATCTGTGTGTGTGTGTGTGTGTGTGTGTGTGTGTGTGTGTGTGTGTGTGTGTGTGTGTGTGGAGAGAGAGAGAGAGAGAGAGAGAGAGAATATGAATCACACCCAAAGAGAGAGAATCAATATCAGAGAAAGAATGTGATACAAAATGTCTAACTTGGTTTCCTTAGCCCATTCCTGAGGCTTCCAACCTGGAAACCCAGAAATGTTTTGGAAACAGTGTCTCCCATAGCAAGACAGAAACAAGTCTAGTACATCCTTTCTTGGTTTTTGTGGTGATGAAGATTGGAATCTTTAACCTTGCAATATTAATTTACAAGTGCAAATTTCTCAATTCTCTCCTTGGATGCCCTGGGAAATAGGTGTGGGCCCTGATGTGTGCCCTGCTTTTGCTTCTCCTTTTTCTAGAGTTGAGACTTTCCAACAGCCAACTCCAGAATTGCATTTTTCACCCACAAAGGAATGGCAATCAGAAAACCAGACAGCGGATAATTGTATTTTGTGAATTGACGGCAGAGCTGTTCGGTTTCAGCTGAGGTCCAAAGGCTGGGAGAAAATAGTTTGTGGGAGGGAATTCATTTTTTTACTGGAGGAAAGAGCTGTGTTTGGAAGGGGCAAATGTGTGTCTATGTGGTTATATCTTTGAAAAGCCTGGTCCAAGAAGTGTAGGGATCCCTAGCAGCTCTGGCGACCCCTGCTGTATGACAGTAAAAACAATCTCTGTAAGGGCTGAGACGCGTAGCCCATTAGTGTGGACCCCAACATTCATCCATCTTCCTGAACCTATTAGGGGAAATAACAAAAATATATGTGCACATAAATATTCCCCTGGCTGGCCAGCAAATGCACTACTGTTTCGCTCTCTGGATGTATTGATTCTATAAGTGTGCAGCTGCAGATTGTCTCCCTATAGGCATACAGAAATTGATGCCAGGCTGTTTACTCTTGCTCCTCTCACCCCAGAGAAGAATGGGGATGCTTTAGATGGGATTTGATTAGGTTTAGCCCGAGGGAACTAGAAAAGTCTAGAAGAGCTGCAGTGACAACCACAGTAGGCCCTTCTTCCTCTGTCCAAGATAATGGAAGCTGGTGGTTTGGGAACCAGGGTCTCTGCTTTTGAGATGAAGTGTCCTGGTATTGCTAGCACCTAACATAATACCCAGAAGAGGGTGGATACTTTATGAATACTTAGTGATTGTTTGATTACTGTAGGAGAACAAAGGACAGAGTGACAATGAAGTCAAAACATAGGTAACTCTCTTGCACATGCCATACACATCCTATTCTATCTCCTGGGATTTGGTTTATGTTATTGCCCAGGAGTGGAATGTCTTTCTTTCCTCTCCAGTTATCTAAGGCCACTTTCAGGACTCAGCTCAAGTTCTCCACAAATCCTCCTTTGATTACTAATCTTCTTGTCTGAAGTTCACAATGAGGAACACATAGATAAAAAACAAAACAAAACACTTAATGGTTCTCTAATTATTAAAAAAAACACACAACACTATTTCATATATACTTAAGTAGCTAGTACAGAACTGGGAGTATAGTAGGGAGTAATGCTTATTTGATTGATTGAAATAATTCGTCAAGTTCAATTTATATGCCTCCCTCAAATCAACTGAAAAGAAAAGTTCAATTTCCTCTTCTTAGTGGGGGAGAGTGTAAAATGCAACTTGAGATCCCTCATCAGCAGAATTTTTCCTAAGGGGATGTTTAGACCCAGAAATACCTCTATAGTATGAAGATCAAGGGAAGAAAATCATATGGTGTATTTTATCTCTGCCTTCCTATCATTTGTAAGTATGTGAAATCAAGCTAAAAAAGATTAATAAGGACAGTTTTGAAGAATTTTGTAGGCCAGTTCTCACTCAGGTAGGTCTGGTAGTTCGAGGTCAAGACAGCATACTTGTAGAGAATCTAACTTTAATTAGCTAACAAAAGGAGGTTTACTTAGTCATTTATATGGCAAGTACAGATCAAGAATATAACACTCAGGTAGATAGTGATCCATCATACAGAAACTCCTCCGGTTAGTGTCAATAGGACATCTGCCAAATCTAAGGGGACACAGCTTGCTCTTGGGTTGGCCTTTTTTATGCCTTTAGGCTGGGATACGTTAGAGCCAGCTAGAACTGACTTGAGAGAACCCATGGTTAAATTTAGAAGGTGAGCATTTATACACCTCAGAAATCAGCTACAAATTAGGACTTGGTTAATTGTTTTATTGATTGTCTAGGCTTAAGAAAGTGATGGAGAAAATGTCAATAATGCAGATCAAGCTTAAGAGTGTGTACCCCCACCTCCCAAGCTACATCCTCCCCCAAGGAGCTGGCTGCTAAACATTTACTAGCACACCCATGCTCTCAGGTATCTGGGAAACTTCATGGAGGTCTGGAGCCTTAGTACCCTAGGCCAATTGGTTTTAAGTTTGCTTTCTTGCCTTTTAGGGGATGAATGAACCTATCCAGCATGGCAGGAAGGATGGTAAATATTGCTCTTACCATGAAGGGGAAAATAACAGGTAACAAGTTAGATAGTACTTTACATTTATAAAGTATTTTCTCTACGGCAAACCTGTTGAAAAGTAGGTGGTTCAAGTACTTTCCTTCTGGTTTTGCAGAGTAAGAAACTGAGGCTTAGGGAACTTACATGACTTACTCAAAATGAAATAATCATTAAATTTCAGGACCAAGATTCAAACTCAGGTCTCCTAACATGCTCTTTCTTCTAAACTATACACACACACACACACACACACACACACACACACACACACACACACACACATATATATATTTTGGAGGGCAATTGGGGTTAAGTAACTTGCCCAAGGTCACATGGCTAGGATTTTTTTTTGTTTGTGTGCTTTAAGTGTCTGAGGCCGGATCCGAACTCAGGTCCTTCTGACTCCAGGGCTGACACTCTACTCACTGTGCCACCTAGCCGCCCCAATAACACTTTTTTTTGCGATTTTTGGAGGGTAATTGGGGTTAAGTAACTTGCCCAAGGTCACACAGCTAGGTTTTTTCGTTTGGGTGTGCATTAAGTGTCTGAGGCCGGATCCGAACTCAGGTCCTTCTGACTCCAGGGCCAACACTCTACTCACTGCGCCACCTAGCTGCCCCTCTTCTAAACTATATTGATTTCTTGGGATCTAGGCTAAGAATAGTGGACTAGGAGTCAGGAGGATCTGGGTTAAAATCCCTTTCCATACATTTAACAGCTATGCCTCAGTCTCCCCATCTATAAAATGAATGAGTTGGACTTGATGACCTTTAAGTCTCATTCCTTCCAGTTCTAAATCTATGATCCTAGATAGGGGTGAGGGGACACCATTGATTTTGTTATGGCACTGCTGGCAGCAGGGACATATAGGTTGATGTACTCATGAATAATCAACCTCAGATATGTTTTAGAATTGGCAGAGGCACCTCATTCCTACCCTACTGGTTGCTTCTATGAACCGTCATCACCTAGCTGGCAGGTTGTAGCAGGGCAGAATTCCTCAGTTCCTGCCTCACTAACCTCCCTAATTTACTATCTCAACGATGGCTCTGCTCAAAGATTATATGAATATTATTTCCTTTACCTGTGTTTGCTGGAAGAAGTTTAAATTCATTGTCCTCAGTACCTAGCCAGAGGGCACAGAGTCAGGGTGTGCATTTCTGTAGTGATTCTAACCTACTAACAGCCCCCTTCCCTCCTCACTCCATCATCACTTCCACTGAACCGCCTCAGAGCACAAAGAAAAAAATTATTTTCAGCTATCGGGCAGCTGAGAGCCTGGCGGCAATTGTGGCTGAGTGATTCTCTGGGGTGACCAGCTGTGAGCCTTGCAAGACTCAGAATTAGGAAGGGGGGAAGGAGAGGGAATCTTTTCCTTTTATGGCTCAGGAGGACAAGCTGTAGTAAGAGACAACTCAAACCCAATGTGTTCCTATGTCAGCACATGTCTACCGGAATTAAGATCTAAGTGGGCCACCTCCAGTATCCTCTCTAAGGGAGTCATCAGCTCACTTGAATGCCTGCTTTCCCAACTGGGGACAGGGCCTGGTGCTGAACCACAACAATAGTTAGAGCTGTACCACATACATTGCTTTTCATTTTTTAGACCAGGAGACTGTTCTGAGGTCTGATTTTTGCCAGCATTGGTGTTGATGCAGCCTCTGGGATTTGTGGGGAATGTGTTCTGTTTGGCAAGACCGGGCAATGGTTTTAGTCCCTTGAAGCTTTGTTTAAAATGATCTGAAGTGAAATGAAAGGAGAAGCAATTAGCTGGTGTATAATCATAGAATACCTTCTATTTGGGCACTGTGGACACTATTTAATGAAAAGTGATGTGGACAGAAGAGCTTATCATGCTAAAGTCTTTGGGGGATAGATGCACAGTGTGATATATGATGAATATTTACAAAGGGCTCACTAGGTGCATTGTTCTGTGGGAGTGTTGGAAGAGGAGGCTTTCTGAGGCATTTATGGAGGCTTGATTAGGACTTTTAGGGGAGGAAGGGGGAGGAGAAATCATTTCAAACTGCCAAAGCAATTGAGTATTGAGTAGAAGATTGAATCACTAATAATAGACCTAATTAGATCATTTAGATGACCAAATAAATCAACAAACAGACCAAATAGTTTGATTATCCATTATTATTGATTTAGTAGAAATACTTCATAGATTTGGAACTGGAAGAGACAACAAAGGTCATCTAGTACCCCCTCATTTTATATGTAGGGCATGTTGTCATGTACAGTATGTCTGTCCATTTAGGTTATCTAAATGAAGGTTCCAGAGAGGCATGGATAGATATCTTTGGGCTTTTGTTCACCCCTCTCCAAGGAAGACTGTGATTACTGCCTGCAGAAGAGCAGGAGAAGGGGTCATGAAACTTGCTGTTGCTTTGCCCTCCTCCAAGAGAGAAGGGTACCATACTAGAATTAAATCCATCTGTTCCAATAAATATTTTTAGTCTAGGATCATACCTTTTTTTTAGGTCCAAAACAAATAGCTGTTAGCTTCCCTGGCCTCCATCTCAAAGCTTATGCCTACAAGTTTGATTAAATGCTAATTACACAAAAGACCCATCACAAATAGTGATATAGTGGGTAAACCCATATCCAAGCAGATAGCAAACAACAAAAACTGGAGTTCCATAAAATAGAATATAACAAAGAATGCAGGTATGAAATATGAAACAGAATATAACAAAAATATAAAAATGTAAATGAATTTTTTAGAGATTCATCTTCCTTCAACCAAGAGAGAAACTCCAGTTCCACTCATGAGGAAATTCCACATAGCATCAAAGAAGGCAAGCAGGAAATGAATGAGGGATATGTTGAGAATTTAACTTCCTCTATATGTCTGCCTTCCAAAGTCCCTGTCTGTCTGTCTCAAGTCAGTTTCCAAAGGAGTCTGGGACCATGTGTGTCCTCTCTCAAAAAAGGAATGAAGAATGCCTTTCCTCTCTAAAACTCTTGCACTAACTTTGCCCCTAACACAGCCACACAGGGTCTAATGCTCATTCTCTCTACCATTTAGGAGAGTTCTGTGAAAGAGGGCTAGAAACCTGGGTTACATATGATAAAATGAAAACCAAGAACAGTGAAGTGATTTGCCCCAGGTCACACAGGTAGAAAGTAGTAGGGTCTGGATTTGAACTCATATCCTCTATGATGCCAAGTCTAGTACTCTTTCCACTATGCTGGGCTGCCACTGAACATGGTAGTTGAACTGGTATCCTGCACAGACTCAGTCCTTAAGGGTTCATCATTCTGTAATCCAAACCTGTGATAAAGCAATAAAAACATGTACTCAACAGACACATAACAGAAATTTGAATCCAATATCCTTTATCAATATTATTCATCTAAATCAAGGCTTACCTTGTTCTCTTGTTAGAAGATTTTAGCATATCTGTCTGCTATTGAGAAAACTCTCCAGTTTTTCAGAAAGGTAGGGAGATTTGGAAAGTCAAAAATGCACTTTAAACAATCTATTATACTCTTAGATTAGTCTTGATCCAGAAAATGGCTTTGACTAGAAGAGAGCCAGAAGGATAGTGATATACAGCGCAGTTTATTTTGACCAGTGACCACAAGAGCTAACTGAATCCTACATATTGGAAAAGAATGTTCATGTTACTAAGGCATGAAAATGGTTTTGTAGTTTGGGCTCTTGAATGAAGAATCTCACAAGGTCAATCTAATGTTTGAATGAAATGTTCTATCATAGGATAATACTGAAATTGTTTATAGTCATTCCACAATTTTTTTAAAATCTGAAGATAATGTTGATGTTATTTGCATGGCAAAGGCCCAATAAGGTTTCTTAGATATATTAATATTTTATTTAAATCTAATTAAATTAATTCAAATTAAGAAAGTGACCATTATCAATTTAACCAGCCATTATCTCTTTAATGCTTTGGTAAATTGCATTCTAAACTTCCTCTTCAATGAATTGGATACATATTCATGTATTTCCAAAGAAAATATGATTCTGATCTTGATATGCTAATGCCATAGCAATGGCAGCAATCAAGGAGCAGCTAGGGAAAGAACTGCATTCTGATATTAATTATGAATCAGGCATTAAGAACTTGTAAATAATTAAAACTTCATGTGTCACAACACTAGTTAAGGATCAGTGTGGTTTTCCATTACAAAATGCATATTGGGAAGTTCAGAGCTATTTTCAAATCATATTCTTTTGGGGCTTAAACTTTCATTTGGATGCAGATGCAGGTATACTCCATTATAAGTAAACACAATATTCAGAATTTCTAAAATAATAGAACTAACAATGTAAGAAAAGAATTCATTTTACAGAATCCTGAAATTTAAAAATCAGAGAATTCTTAGGCTATAGGCCATTGTATTGTCTGTTACCTGAGGGTAAAGGGCAAGCTTAGTATAGGGAAATCTTATTAGATCTTATGAATACTCAGACACAAAGGAGGAGGGGAGCAAAGCTCTAGGACCTTTGAGTATAGAGGCAAGGAAGCTTGAGTAGAGTATAAATGAGTGGGAAGGTATTGTAAAGAAAAGTGAATTGTTGAGTGGAAACCATTGTTCCAGTATTCATAATTTGTGGGAGAAAATAGAATGGAGTTATCATTCTAAAATGTTATCTTTTATCCCACTGAAAGAAGGCATACATAATTTATAATGTCGGTCAATGGGAAAAGATAGAATTTGCTTTCAATATTCAAAGAGGTCTGTGATTTCAGAGTTCCCTCCAAAGATGCAAATCAGCACCTGTTTATTCCTGTCCATCTGGTGAGATTCTCTTCCATGTCCTCTTGAAATTTCTCCACAGGGGGGTCCGCTCAATGTGCTGGAGTCCTTCTTTGCTTTCTTCCAACCTGCCTATGGTATCAGTGGAGCATTCTGGCCATCCATCTGTCATTCCTCACTCTCTATACTTGACCAACCTATCTTCTGTTATTTAATTTCTTTTTTTTTTTTTGCCCTTTTTTTAGAAGACAATTGGGGTTAAGTGACTTGCCCAAGGTCACGTGGTTAGTTTTTGTGTTAAGTGAGGTCAGATTTGAACTCAGGAAGCTCCTGACTCCAGGGCCAGTGCTCTATTCACTGTGCCACCTAGCTGCCCCTGTTATTTAATTTCTTGATGACATTCTTTACTCCTATTATTCTTTTTCCTTAATTTTTTTTTTTGGTGTGTGAGGTTAAGTGGGGTTAAGTGACTTACCCAGAGTCACACAGCTAGTAAGTGTCAAGTGTCTGAGGCTGGATTTGAACTCAGGCCCTCAACTCCAGAGCCAATGCTCTATCCACCACTTCCTTTATTCTTTGGAGTTCCTTGTTGGTTATATGCTACATACCATTTTGTTGCCCTTTGTGTGATATTCATCTTTAGTACTTAAGAGGCAGAGATGTTTGATTGACATATAGCAAAACTAGTAAAAGGTTTGTATTGATAAGATGTCTTTGCATTTAGAGAAAGCTGGAAGTTAATAAGAGTGCCTTAAAATTTCCTGAAACAATCTAGGCAATTCTCTTCCTTTTTTCAACTCTGTGACCAGCTTGTTGCCCATCTGTTCTATAGGTCCCAGATAGACATATTGCTGGATAAACTCTCTTGGATGTATGTAGAACTCTGGGTGATAGATATTCTTCCATTTGGTTTTTCCTATGTGGATGGCTGGGCCAAACTTCTTTGAAGGATTCTAGTTCTCTTCCAGGAGGATCTACAAATGTTTTGGAACTTGATAGAACCAACACAGCGTCATACACAAACTTCATTTTGCATGCAAATTTGGACTACATTCCTTAGATATTCGTCCAACATGCTGTCCACATAACACCAAATTAAATGAAGTATTGTGCGGAGCTGAGTAGATCATATGTTCTCTGTCTTCAAGAAACTTGAAATTGATTCTGTAAAAACACAAATTCACAGAATTTCAGCATTGGGAAAGTCTTCAGAGATCATGTATTTCAAATTGTACTTCCAACAGGAATCCCTTCTGCAGCGTTCTGAAAAGAGGTGTTAAAGGCTCCTTTTGAAGACTTCCAATGATAAATTATTGGGAAGGTTTCCTTTTCATTGAACCAAATTAAAGTGTAGATAAAATATAAAACTGAGACAGACCTTTGTCCTCCATGAATGTACATTCTGTTGGCACAATATAACATGTTCACAGATATGTAGTATAGAATCTATATAGAATAAATTAAAATACTTTTAGGGATGGAGAACTAACAGCTTGGGGAATTAGGAAAGGCCTCCTAAAGGAAGTAACATTTGAGTTGAACCTTGAAGGTAACTGTGAGTTTCTAAGATATGGTGGTGAGGAGAGAGAATATTCCAGACATATAGCCTGATCATAGGCATGGAAGTGGGAGATGGAATTTCATGTTTAGGGTATAGCTAATAGGCTAATTGTGGACTGTGGAATGTATAAAAGGAAGTGATATGTAATCAGCCTGGAAATATAGGCTAGAGTTTTCTTGTGAAAGACTTTGAAAGACAAATAGAAGAATTTGTATTTGACACATGAGGCAGTGGGTAGCCATTGAAGTTTTTTGAGCAGTTATTATCTAGGCTATAGGAATATCAATTGGTAGTTTGTACAGAATGGTGGCACAGTGAATAGAGTGCTAGGCCTTGAGTCAGCAACACTCTTCTTTGGGAGTTCAAATCTGGTCTCAGACACTTACTAGCTGTATTGAACCTAAACAAGTCACTTAACCCTGTTTGCTTCAGTTTCTCATCTGTAAAATGAGCTGGAGAAGGAAACAGAAAATTATTCCGTTATTTTTGTGAAGAAAACCTCAAGCAGGGTCACAAAGAGTGGAACACAACTGAGAAATAACTCAAGGACAGCATCAAAACAGCAGGTTTGGAGATGGGAAAGACTTGAGGCAGAAAGACTGATTAGCAGACTCTTTAGGCAAGAGGTGCTGAGGACATGAACCAGTGAGATTGCATTGTGAGGGGAGGACAGTTGCAAGAGATGTTGAGGAGGTAGAATTGGCAATCTTAGAAACTTATTGGATGCCTAAGTTGTCATGAACATGGTTGATTGGAAAGATGGTGGTGTCTTTAGCAGAAATAGGAAAGTTAGGAAGAGGAGAGATGTTAGAGAGAAAGGTTGAGTTAGATTTTTTTTTTGCTTTTTTGGAGGGCAATTGGGTTTAAGTAACTTGCCCAAGGTCACATGGCTAGGTTTTTCTTGTGTGTGTGTGTTAAGTGTCTGAGGAGGGATCCAAACTCAGGTCCTTCTGACTCCAGGGCTGCACCACCTAGCCGCCCTGAGTTAGATTTTCAATATGCTGAGTTTGATGACCCTGAGGCATCCAGACAGTGATATCCAGTAGGAAGCTGGAGATGCAGGATTGGAATTTAGTAGAGAGATTAGTTCTAGACACCTGCATTTGGAAGTCATCTGCACAGAGGTGATACTTGAACCCATGGGAGCTGATGAGATCTCTAAGCCAGAGAGAAAGTGTAAAGAGAACAAAGAAGAAGAAGCAAGACAAATCCTGAGATTCATCCATTTTAAGAGGAGAGGAGGTCAATGATGAGACATCAAAAGAAACAGTTGAGGGAAAATCAAGGGGGAGCAATATCAAAGAAACCAAGTGAAGAGAGAGTGCAAAGGAGAAGATTTTCAAGAGCATTAAAATTTTAAAGCTAGAAGAGGATGAGGACTGAGAAAAGGCCATCAGACTGAAGTTAAGAGAACAATAGTAACCTTGGAAATTGAAATTTCAGTAGAGTGGTGGGGTTGGAAAACAGATGGCGAGGAATTAATAAATGAGTAGGTAGTAAGAAAGTAGAAGCAACAATTAGAGAGGATTCTTTCTAAGAGTTTGACTATGAAATGGAGGAGAGATAGAAGACATATTCTGGGGATACATTTTATGTCAATTTCAGCTAGTATTTATTATCTTCATTTTATTAGATTTGAACCATTAGAGGGGAGAGACAGACAGACACAAAGAAGGACAGAGAGACATGTTCTTTTTGCCCCTCACTGCTGTTACCATCTTCAACTTTGTCTGCTCTTTTGAAGTCTCTGCCACCTCATCACATCGTGCTTTCCATTCTTTTCTAAGTCATCTACAAACCTCCAGGATGTTTCCATCTCTCTCAATAGTTATGGCACCTGTTTCACAGTCTTCCTCTCTATCCTTATTCCAGTCATCATTGTGGATAATTTCAATATTCCTTCATTTTTTTCACTCATACTTTTGACAGCCTGGCTTCAATGTTTCTTGCTCTCTTCAGTTCTCTTTATCTCCACATCTCTGCTTAAGCCATTTAGTGGGTGTGACTGAAGTTTAGGCTTCACCAACTTTTTGGAACTACTTTGCCTCTAAGAAGATGAACTCTGAAATTAGCTCATCTGGCCATGTCTGTGTCTTGTCTTCCCTACTGGCTTGTAAATTCCTAGAGGGTGGGGACTATCTCCAATTCAACTTTGTTTTTCCCTCAGCACCTATCATAGCCTCTTGCTCATGGTAGGCAATCAATATGTGTTTGATGAATTAGATTTAAAACTTGGAGTTGAAAGCAAAGGCAATTCTTTGTAATGACAGAACCATAATGATGACAGTAAAATAAAAGCAAACACTTGAGGAAGCAAAGAGGACAAGATGGAATTCAACTTGCTAATCTGCGGAGGTTCATGACAGTGGCTATGGTTTTGCAGCCCCCTACTATAATTTTTGTTTTTCTCCTCCAAAAGCAACCAGACATCTGAGAATTAAGTTCAATGAAAGCCTGGTTCTCTATACTACTTCCAAGCTGGCCCCTTTCTCCACTTTGCCCAACTTACTCTTAGCCCAAGAAGTATGAAAATGCTATTTATTGCACTACTAAATCTTTCTGGGATTATTTTCATTGTACTTTCAGAGATCTCAAGGGTACAAAGCTGAATAATAGAAATTTTTTTTGTAATTTTTTTTAATCCCAGGTACCAGAGGATGCTGGCTTTAAGTAGGTAGAAGTGTATGAATGCTAACATAATGAAGAACTCTTCTCTTCTTATCTTGGCATTGTAGATTGGAATTGTCCAACAGAGACATGAATTGTGTTCTTTTATTTATTGTTAAACTGATAAAAGATAGGAAAATCCCAACATAAAACACCAATCTTAACTGTTTATGATTTTAAGCTTATAAATACCTAGTTAGTGTTGGGAAGGGGCTAGACCCTTATCTTTGTTCTTGTTTTTCATGGTCTTACCAAAGACTGTTCAGTGAGATCTTAAACAAATTACTTAAACTTTCTGTGCTTCAGTTTCCTCATCTGCAAAATGGGGGGTATATGGTGCCCACTGCGTCATGGTATGGTTGTGAGGAAGTCATTTTGTAAACCGCCCTAAACCTCCATTTGAGGGAGCACCTCTGCCAGCCATGTCCACTTCAGAACCACTCTAGTGCATGAATTGATTCCTCTCCAGGGGACTTCTCATGTTGTCATTGCCACTATTGCTACTGCTTTCTCCTCTGACTGGTAAGTTCCTCCTTGGGACCTCCATTTGAGGAAGTATTCATGCCAGCCACACTCATTCCAAACCTCATTATTTCCAGCTACTTTACCTTCCCTCACCATTTCACTCACATTAGAATATAAGGTACTTGAGGGTAAGGACACTTTCCTGGACTGTAATAAGCATTAATAAATCCCCCCCCTTTTTTCTCCCCCTCCCTCTCATCTATACCTTAAAAGTATTAAAGAAAGATGAGTTGTTTCTGTGGCTATATATAAAAGGCAGTGAAGTTCTTAATGTTTTATTTATGACCAGAGGATATGAAATGTTACTTGTAGAGGGAGAGCTTTATTTTACTTTTCAGTCTCCTTCCAGATATTGAAATATGTTTGGATTATGTCATTGACATGATTCAATTCAATTCAGTTCAGTTTAGTTTAGTTCAATTTGATTCATTTCAGTCCCTTCAAAGTCAAGGCCCTATGTTCTTGACCCAAAGCTTGAGCACTGTGTTTTAGTGTCATTTGCTTTCAATTCAGCTTGTAATCTAATTTCAAACTTGGTTGCCTGTTCAGACTTTCCAATGAAGAGTGGGCATTCTTTTTCAGGGACAATCCTTTGATGTTTTGGGGGTGGAAATTCAGAGAACTGGTTTTTAGTCTTATTTGTGTTACGCCCCAGCTAAGTGTCCTTGAAAAATTGCTTAGATTTTCTGGATATAGGTTTTCTTATTTGTGCAGTGGTTGGGGAGTGGAGTAGGAGGTGTGCAGTCTATATAGAGACTCTGAGGGGCTTTATCCTAATTCCCACTTACACTGGCAAGTTGTTCTCAGAGAGTATGGCTCCATCTTACCCTTAGGTTTCTATGGGTATCCCCGAGAGGCAGTGGAGTTATTTTCTAGTGCTATTAGCTTGAGCCCCTATTCTGGTGTGTTTTCCAGAATATCAGTCACCAATTATTTCTTTGATATCATCAGTGCTAGAGATATTAGTTTGCTTATGCCAATGATTGACTAAGTGATTAGTATCATCCCAATATCATTAATAAATTAATATCAATGAACTTTTATATATTTACTCAGAAGATACAACAAGAAGAGAAGCTACAGAGAATTTTTCTCTGATACTTGGAACATAATCCCCTTTCTACCAGCTCTGTCCTTTGGAAAACGAGCCTCAAACTTAAAGAAGTTGCCATACAGCATTCCTTCCATCAAGTTCACTTCTGTTATGTCAAATAGTATAAAGAAAAATTCCGTTGCTTATATGACAAGGTTCCTCACTGTCTCTTAGTCTACTGGGGCTTCTAGGCTTGGCTTTTGGTCAACTCTGGTATAAACTTTGGGTCCTGGAACTTTGGCTGGTGACTCTTTTGATCTTTCAAAGCTCATAAGTTTATATCCTAGTCTCCTTCCCCCTCCAATACTCTGTCACCTAAGAGCAGGAAAGAGTAAATGTAAAAGACATAGAAAAACAGCCACACCATGCTCATGACCATATGTTGGCCTAAGTAGGCAGAGTTAGCCACTGGCACTGACTCTTACTTTCTAACTAGAGGTTTACAACAGTTTTTGCCTCAATTGCCACTAGGTTACGCAGAGAGATTTATTTGGCTGGTTAGTGCCTTTTGTTATACCCTTTGTTTCATCTTAGCATCCAATCAAAAAGGTTTTTTTTTTAATATATGCAATAAATAGAGAGGAAATAGTCAAAGGTATCTACACATGCTCTGAAGTAGAGAGTCAAGACCCTCTATTCTGTGTTATTAGGCACATCTAGAATCAGGCTCACCACATGGGTATTCTGTGCATCCTCTTAGGACTGAGCCCTCACTGGTTAGTCCTCCATTAGAAGAGTAGACATTGGACTAGTATAAGTGAGTTAGTAGTCTTTTCATGGTCATTGGTGAGCAGTACTGAAGAAAAGGAAATTTCCTTCTACTTATCTATTTTTTAACCTATTTCTTGTTCTTTCAGTTTCATATGCCCAAGTATGCAGAGTATGATCAGGAAGGAGGTGGTGAAAAAGTGGCACAAGTATTTTCAAAGTATCTCCTACAACAAATGTATCCCAAGGTCACATTATCTTTCTCCATTTCCCTACCCACTATGCCCCCTGGTTCTTTTACATATAGTTATTTCATCACTTCCTGATTTTTCCTCAATTGAGTCAGTGTGGTATGGCAGAAGGAACAATGGAGCAGAAAACAAGAAACTTATTAGTCTTAGCTTTGCTTTTAATTAGGTGTACCTTAACATAAAAGAGCAGTTTGTCTTGAGGATTCTAGTTACATGGGTGACTTTAACACTGAGAAAGCCATGACCTCTCTGCATCTAATTTTCCTTACCTGCAAGGTAGAAACACTTGAATTATATAATTTAAATTAAAAAAAACATAATAAAGTTCTATATTGATGTGTAGTAGTTTCTGTAGAGGGTGTGGTACCCTCATCCCCACTCTCTGACCATGTGAGTCTCATACTCAACCAAACTCCAAATTCAGTGGTTTTCTAATGTCTCTCTGATCAAATATAAACTCTTCTGTTTAGCTCTGAGAATTCTTCACAAACTCATCCCAATATATCTTTCCATCTACATTGGAGATTACTACTCTTCTCACACTGTGTGATTTAGCCAAACTGGTCTTCTCTCTGTTCCTCACATACTATACTCCATATCCTATCTCTGTCTTTCCCTTGGCTACCCCACATGCCTGGAATGCTCTGTCTCCTTACAGTAAACTTACAAAGTCCCTCTCTTCTTTTAGATGCAGCTCAAGCATAAATTTTGCATCAAGCCTTTCCTGATCCCCTAAAATGTTAGTGCTCTCCCTTCCAAAGTATGGTGGACTTGACTGTTTTGTATATATTTTTATTCATTCAGTTTCATTTCATGCTGAATATATTTATGTATCTACTTGTCTCCCCATTGTGAGTAGGGATTGTTTCATTCCTTGTGCTTGAATTTCCAGAGCCCAATACAGGTTTAGGTACATAGTAAGTGCTTCATGAATGTTTGTTCATTAATTGATTGAAAGTTTTGGACCACTGAAGCCATGTTAAGCTCTTTTAGCTAATAGCAGCTTTAAGCTTGAGATATGTAGAGTTTCCTAGGTTTACTTCCATGGAAGCCATACAACATTCTTTCAGTGAAAAAGCAGTTCCTTTACTCCTGGGACCTTCAAAGGTGTTACTCTACAATCTTTGAGGGTTTTCCTCTACTGCCATAGAGGGCAGTAAGAGGAAGCAAAAGTTTCCATTCTGCTGGGTTATAGATGGCACTGTAGATATTAACTATTAACTCAGATAAATGGATTTCTTTACTATTTTCTGTAAGTGTTCATTGTGGAACTGGCATTTGGTGGGAAAGGAGATGACTTGGATATAAAACTTAGGGTCCTTCTTTCCCTGTTGAAAAACAGGAATCAGACATTTAATTTGAACCTGAATGTACATCCAATAGACAATTAATATTTAAGGAAGCAGATATAATTCTAATCTGGTACCCCTTTTTCTGAAAAACAAACAAACAAACAAAAAATCCCCCAAAATACAAAACAAAAGCCAGAGGGTTGAGCTGTAGACCCAATCTCCTTTCCCTTCCAGCAGAAATTAAAGTCTGTCATGGAGAAGGGTGGAGGAGAAGGTGCTAGAGATATCTATTATGCCTACCTTTTATAGAATGGTACCCCCATGCTACATATGGGAGGTTCAGCTTTTGTCACTGACAGAAATACTTAATAAAATTCCCCACAGTGCTCAACCACTTCTTTGATTTAGAATTTCCCAGCAGTAAACTCTGAAGTCTTGAAAACAATCATTTTCAAATTAGCAACTGGGAAACAAAGCATTTTAGCCACCTCTAATGTCGGTCTTTAGTCTCTCTGAGCTTCTTTCACTTGTTTTCTAAGTCCCTTTATTTGAAGGACAGTTATCTCTCAAGTCCTCAGAGCTGTTTGTTATTCTCCTTAAGCTACTTTTCCCTGTGTTTCTCACAAGTGTCATTTTTTATTCTCCTTTCAGTAAATAAAGATCCAAATAAAAGAGGGGGCAATATCTTACAAATATAATATGTTACTATTTTTAGTGAGTAAGAATCCTTTCTTTTCCCCATCAACCTAGGGGTATGAGTGAACTTTAGGATCAAAATGTGACCACTAAAAAAAATCACTAATGTAATGCTTGGGTTTGTTAATAGAAGTGTCCAAATTGGGTGGTATTGATGGTAATTCCATCACACTACAACCTGTTTCTTTAATCCCTTTCCTGTCTGTTCTGGAAATTTACCATATCTATTTTCTCTCTTTCTTGCATTTTTGATCCCTTCCTTTCCAGTTGACCCTTCTTCTCCACCTTCCAACATGTTCAGCTCTCTCTATCCACTGTCAGGAATCCTTAGTTCTGGTTCTATCTCTGAAACTAGGTAGTTATGTGATTTTGGTTAAATAATATCCTCTCTCTAGACCTCAATTTATTCATTAGTAAAATGAAGTAGTTGAATTAGATGAATTCTAATGTTTATTTTCCAGTACCAAATCCTATATTTATATATACAAACAATTCAAAGTCATATTATCATGGCTCTTTTGGGTGTACCAATTTAAAACAGGTACTTATGAAAGCCAAATAATTCTAAAGACTCCTTAAAATACATACTCATATATGTCATGTTCTTTTTTGTTTGTCATTTATAAACCTGGAATTCTAATAAATTTTAATGTATGTATGTTTGCATGTATGTGTATTTGTATATTGGGGTTATCTGTGAGCAGATGGGTGCATCTCAGTCATATGGAGAAGTTCCTATGTTTCCTGGTTCCAGGAGTTTCTCAGGGGAGAGATTTGTTATAAAGAGCTTTCATTCTTCAAAGAAAGGAAGGAAAAGATAGGTTAATCCTTGAGCAGCTGATAGTTAGCTCAGAACCCCTGAGAGTGACAAAGCCACTCACTCTTCTTTGGGAAATTTGTACATTCAGGCTGAATTTCTCTCCCAGAGCCTCTATATGAAATGGTCATTTGCCTTTGGGTGGCTCTAATATTTGTCATCCTTCTCACTGACTTCCATCTATTCCTTTCCCTTGGGTTCTGAGAATACTAATGGAAAGCTATTGATCAAGTTGAGTGAGATGTTGAAAAGGTTACTGAGAAGCTAGGGGCCCTTTGAGAGGTGGCTTGATAAGGACAGCCTGTGCTATGAGGGGGCAGGCAAGCAACCAAAATTCTTACTCAACCAAGCCTTTGTCATTTGTTAGCCTCTCAAAGAAAAGGCTCATTTAATTGATGGGGCCCCAGTTTCAATTCCTCTCAAAGGGAAGTGAGGATGATTGCCTTACTCCTGCCCAATGCCACAAGGGTCTCTGTGGAGATAGTTTCTAGTAAGAATCTGCAAACTTCCACTAGTTGCTCTCGGATGAGTAATCAGCAAATCCAAGTTATTTCAAAAAACACCCTCTGCCTTCAGGGACCAGGAAAAGAGAATATTGTGTTTTATCTTGCATAGAAGAAGAAATCAATTGAAGAGAGGAGCCTGACTCAATTTTCTGTAACAGATATATGAAATGGATCATTTTATCCAAGTTCTGGTTTATACTCTCTACCTAACAAAATCCCTTTGTGTTCCCAGGCCTTCAAAGGAGGGAGAATCATTTCATGTTTCCTCCTTCTAGTCATTAGTCTACATGCAGCAGGGAGCATTTAAGAGAATCTTTAAATCCCTTTATAGTTTATAGGCAGATTCAATATTCCTTTTCATTCCTTCCTTCCTTAAACATTCATCAAGTGTCTACTATATGCATAACTCTATGCTAGGCACTATGGGAAATAAGAATGATATATTTTCTTGCTGTCAGGGAACTTATAACATAGTAGGAGATGACATACATACAAATAACTCACATGAGGTGGAATGTGGCAAATTCTATAAGTGCTACTGTCAGCACCATGGCCAGAGGCAATGGCAAAGGGGAGAGCAATACAATTGGTTGGTACTGTGCCAAGGGATAACACTGATCTAGTGTCAAATGAGCTATTCTGTCTGCCAGAAAGTATAGAGTGCCAGAGTTATAACTAAGAACTCTAGCATGTTGGAAAATTTCAGTTGTGTGGTAGGGCAATGTGTCCAATGTATGTTATAGTTTGTGGTTGGGGTAGTACGAAGAGGAAATTAAGAAAGCTGAGAAACTGGGAGACCAGTTTGTTGGAAAAAGGGGTTGTGGTAGATAAGAACTTGCTTCAAATGATCCAGACACTGAACTTATTTAAAAGGAGGAAGAGTGATCTGGGAGTCCATAGATGACAAGGAGCTCTACAGCATAGAGTAAACTCTAAAGGAGAAGTGGCTACTGAACAGTGATGGCAAAGGGAGATCGGAAATGAGGACACATCTCATTTCTGGTCACGTGTGTGAGAAAGGAGCAACTCTACCTTGGAGAGAAATTCTCTTTTTGGACTTTTAAAGTCCTTAATGATTTGTCCCCTTCCTGCATTTCTAGTTTATCATTTTACTCTTTTCCACATACTCTATGATCCAGTGATAATTGGTTTTCTTGCTGTTTTTGCACAATGTGGTTCATTTCCCAACTCTGTATTTTCACTGACCATCCCCCATACCTTCAATACTCTCTCTTTCTTCCTCTCCTCCCCTCCCCTCCCCTCTCCTCTCCTCTCTTTTCTTCTCCTCTCTTCTCCCCCTTTCCCCCTCTCTTCCTCTCCCCTCCTCTCCCCTCCCCTCCCCTCCCTTCTCCTCTCCTCTCCTCTCCTCTCCTCTCCCCCCCTCCTCTCCTCTCCTCTCCTCTCCTCCTCTCCTCCTCTCCTCTCCTCTCCTCTCCTCTCCTCTCCTCTCCTCTCCTCTCCTCTCCTCTCCTCTCCTCTCCTCTCCTCTCCCCTCCTCTCCTCTCCTCTCCTCTCCTCTCCTTTCCTCTCCTCTCCTTCCTCCCTCCCCTCCCCTCCCCTCCCCTCCTCTCCTCTCCTCTCCTCTCTGTCCCCCTTAATGCCAGTACCTTTTCTCTAATATAAGTTACTCCACAGATTTATAATTTATACAGAGCTGTTTACATGTTTTCTTCCCATTAGGATGTGACCTCCTTGAGGGCAGAGACTGTTTTAGACTTTCTTAATATATTCAGTGCTTATCATAGTGCCTGGAATATAGTAGGTGCTCAACAAATCCTTGTTGATGTGCCAATGTGTAGTTTCCTTAGGAGAAAACTAGATTTCAGTAAGCACTAAAAAGTGGAAAGATTGAGAAGATGAGACATAATATCAAAGAATCATGTACGTAAATCTTAAATGGCATCTAGTCTGACCCCTTCACTTTATTGTTGAGGAAACCAGGACCCTCACAATTGTGGTAACTTGTCCAAGGTCATATAGGTAGTGAATAGCAGAATTAAATTACATATTAAAGTTCTCTGATTATAAATCCAGTCATTTTCTCTCCATCCCAAAACAGGAGAATGTTCCAAAAGGTACAATAGAAAGTGATGGTGGAGAAAGATAGTGATTGGGAAAGGGATAATAATATGGAGGTATAGTCAGAGTCTAGTGAAGCTACTGGTGAATCTTATTCACTGTTCATCCCCCTGTCCTTATCCTTCACTAATTCTGGGCTTCTTGCAAAGTGTGGGTCCCCAGAGTATGTAGCTCACTGGGGCTAAGGAGAGTTCTTTTAAGTCTCAGTGGGAAGGCTCCATGGGAGAAAGGTATGGTGGCCTGGAACCATAGAGGTGACAGTGTGATATTAGGTGATAAATCAAGTCCAACTGGGTAATCAGAAGTGAAGTCAACATAGAGGTGGTGGTACTATGGAGAGAGCATTAATAATATCCCCTCCCTCCTAGTATACTGGGAGCTAGGGTAAAGTCCCAGGCACCTTGTTTGTTCAATAGAAGATGAGAAAGAAGAGAAGGATTTAGAGATTTAGCTCATTATGAGACTTTTTATTTAGTTACCCAGACCTTTAAGTGTTGATGGTTCAGCAATCCCATCTTGACCCAAATAGTTGGTTACTTCACCTAATACCAAGGGGTGTTTAGGAAGAACTAATCTTGCTAAGGTTTCAGGGAGCTGATACTTTGATTTCATAGTTTTACCCCTTTGGGAGTGGTAGCTGCTCACCTTGTTCATCCAGGAGCTGTAGTCAATGTGTATTCATCCAATTAGGATATTAACTTAAGCCCCATGTGTTAGAAGACTTTGCTTTCCCTACTGCATTTCCTTTTAATGCATCATGTATGTAGTAGGATGGAGGTGACAACAAAAGCTTAGTTTAATTACAAAAGCATCTTTACTCATGACCCAACAAATAAAAGAAAAGGAATAAAATGAAATATGCATTAGCACAACTACCAGGCGAACTATTTGCCTGTGGTACCTGTGGACCCAGGGAGTCCATAACACATTTATAGGCATGTCATGGACCGAGGAGGCCATAGACATGGCTCAGATGTTAGATTTAGCCACTCCCACGGAGGGTGGCAAGTGTCCCAAATGCTGAATTTACCAAACCTTCCCTAAACTTTTCTAGTCACAGTCCAAATACCTTTCCATTGGCTTTGGCACTTTATGCTATCCTTGGGAGTTATAGTCAAGTCAGTTGGGAGAAATTCAGAAACTAGATCCCAAGGCTGCAGGTTTTTCCCTCAAAAATCTGTCCCTGGCAGCAACCACCAATCCTTTTCTCTCTTTCTTGGCATGGATTCTCATTAGCTTGGCTATACAGTACCTAAATCATTCTGCATGACTTGTTCATCACTAATGGAACAATATAGTGCAGTTTAAGGTTAGACCAGGCTTGGAGAGAAACTCCTCCGTCTGTGATTTTTCATTCTTGACCTTAAACCTTTGAAAGGTCTACACTGGCCTGCATCTCTTTTCTTTTTGCCCCTTCTCTTTGGATCTTTTTTGTCTGGTTTTGGCTTTATGGATGGGGCCAACAGGAGACACAAGGCCTATGGCAATCCAATGAGGAGCAGATACAATCCCTGACTCACTGCAAGGTTATAATACACTGATTGCTACTGTAGAGACTTGTAATAGTTATCTACAGTTACAAAAATAATCATATTAAGACTAAGACCCAAGTGAGCTCTGAGACTTAGACATAGCTATATCATCAAGATTGGGAGAAACTTTGTTATGAGTTTTCTCGTGTGAAGTTGTGAGAGGTAGTTGTGAGAGGTTTCCCTCCTGATGGGCATCTTATATGCTATGGCTCAACTCTTTGCCTTCCCATTGACCAGGAATCAATATTTCAATAGTACAGAGCTCTATGATGATAAGAACATCCCGAGGGAGGCCAGGTTGGATATTTGATATTGTATACATCTGATATTCTGCTCCATCAGTCACAGAATGACTTGAACAGTCCAGACACAAGAGTGATTCTGGCACTATGTTCTTCTTTTCTTCCCCTTCTTTTATCTCAGTGGAGAGCCTGGTAAGACTGTGTAGGCTTGGAGAATAATTATCTTAGTTCTAAGGAGTGATTTTTAAGGGTAGTAGAGCTAGATAGATAAATTTCTTTTTTTTTTTTTTTAAAGCAATTGGGGTTAAGTAACTTGCTCAAGGTTACACGGCTAGTCATTATTTGTGTGTGGGTGCTCATTTTCTGAGGCCGGATCTGATCTCGGGTCATCCCAACTCCGAGGCCGGTGCTCTTACTCACTGCGCCACCTAGCCGCCCCTTTAGGGCAATTGGGGTTAAGTAACTTGCCCAAGGTTACACGGCTAGGTTTTTGTTTGTATGGATTAAGTGTCGGAGGCCGGCTCCGAACTCAGGTCCTTCTGATTCCAGGGCCGGCGCTCTATTCACTGCGCCACCTAGTCGCCCCGATAAATTTCTGTCACTCTGTCTACCCCTCCAGTATTGTTAAGTCACTGTAGCCCCAACTTTTTCTGAGTCTTCTATTGTGTTGTCTCCCACCTGCAAGGCACAACAAACAAGCATTTTCACACAACTTCGTATTTTTGCATAGATAGAGGTGGCTTTTGTGAAAGAAAAATTAAGAGGAGCCTTTATTGATTGGATGATTCTCTCTTTGAAAGAGCAGAACCAAATACTTAGAGATTCTAGGGTAGACTCTTGATGGTGTTGAGCTACCCTCATTGCAGACATTATGCAACAACTCTGATTTTAGGATTACAACAAAGGGGGCAGTTATTCTTTTACTTAGTCAATGAATTTGGCAGTTCCAGTTTTGGGTTGGAAAGAGACATTGTTTGTGAGAGTATTTAGGAAAAAGTTCATTCCTGGTCATCGACAAATTCTTTCCTTCTGCAAAGTATGCTATCTCTCTAAGGTCCTTTTCATAAGCAGTTAATGATGAAAAGGACAAGAAATGTATTTTTGTGTAAAGGAAGAGATTTATATCAAGTGTCAAAAGATGTAAGATATTGTTGCTTTTATGGATGAGTAGAAGAAGAAATTTATTTTAAACTGCTAATTTATGTGTATGAAAGAACTGCTTTGAGATGAGATTTGGACAGTTTCAGAGAGCAAATGATCTGTGGTATACATTTGAAGACTTGGCACTTGTCAGCAAGGTAGAGTGATACCTTGCTTTTGTAGGAACAGTTAAAAATTATAAAGAGGCAGAAGAAGATCTTTTATTTATTAAAAACCAGAGAGCTGTGCATGTAAAGAAACACAATTCCAAGAGTACAAAAGAGATAAGACTGTGTTGTGAACTTCAGAGAGCTGAAAAGCATGATGGATTGTCAGCTAATTTGCATATACATTTTTATGACTAAAATGGGTAAAACCAAGAAAATGAAAAATCATATAATCTCTCACTTAGAGACCAAGATATGATTAAAAAAGAGCTTTTACTGGAGAAGAGAAATTCAGAGAGTCGTGACTTTTAAAAAGCAGAATTACAACAGACTGTATTGCAGCAGGCAAATAAGAGAAACTAAGGAAGAGTTGAAGACAGAGTAGGGAGGGCTGAAGAGTTGCTCCCATGGGGGTATGGCAGTTATAGGCAGTCTGATGATAGAAGACTCAATTTGAGTGATTTCTAATTGGAGAATAATAATTGAGTTCATTGGCCAAAAGCTATTGCCTTTCAGTATCATGGAGAGTCTGAGAAAGATGAAGTTTTTCACAAGGCCTTATCGTATACCTCTGACATCTCTGGTTTGAGAAAGAGTGGTGTACTGGGGCTTTGTAGCTTCTTCTGTATCCTTGTATACTAGAGTTGTATTTCTGTGAAGTCTATTCTATTGGGACAACACGGCATCTGGATGAATGAATAACTGGCCAGGCTGGTCAGAGATATCTGGTCAGAGATAGCTAGTTTGATGAGTTTTGTAGTCCTCTAGCTTAAAGAGAACTGCTATTTGCATTAAGCATTAAGACTTTCTAGACACTCTTTATAAGGCTGTTGGTTAACTGAAAGAAGTTGTAAAGTCTGTGTTCTAGTAAAGAGTGAAAAGTGGAGAAATTCAACAGTCAAGCAGGAGCAGGGGGGGCAGAAGTAGTTTTGTGTGATACAGATGTTCCTAAATGGATCAATAACATTGGGACCTGAAGTCCAGGGATCCTCCCTCATGTGTTTCCCTTCCAGATTCCTAGAAATGTGTACCCGCTCTTTACTATATCTATTGAGTATATTGGTGAGGGAATACAATCTAGGTTCACATGTGTATTCTGACATTCTTATGTTATTATTTCTTTTGTCTTAGTATAAAGTAAGTGGTTATGTTTCAAATCCAAAAATGTCATTATAGTGAGTGTCTGGTTGTATAGATAGAAAACACATTGGAGGGGGGCTCAAGAATGGTGGTGAATAGGATTATTCCAAGGATCCTGCAAAAGTTTGAATGTAGGGTGATGGTTTATCTCTGGGAACTTACACCTGCTAATGGGAACAGGTTGGAGGAATGGGTCAAACTTAGAGAGAAGCAGGGATATTTGGCATGCCCCATTGGAAGAGTGATAAATAGATCTATCTTGTGTGGCATTTTATACCTCACTTACCACGTTAATGTCACATTCGTTTTTATTATTGAGCGCTCTCTCTCTCTCTCTCCCCCTCCCTCCTCTGTCTTTCTCTCCTTCCTTTCTTTCTAACCTCCCCTTCCTTTTTTCTTCCCTCTTTTCCTCCCTCCTTCCCTCCCTCTCTCTCTCTCTTCCTTCCTTCCTTCTTTCTCTTCTTTTTTCTTTCTTTTTAAGTAAGGAAGCAACATGTACCTTTTCATTAAATGCCAAGATTTATTGTGATCACCATCTGTAACCATCATCCTCTGACCTCAGATAGTTTGGCTAGGGTTCAGAAAGCATGGGTCTACATCAAGCTGGGATTATATATAGGTCTAGATTTATGGCTTGTGATAGGCAAAAGCCACAATCTTGGACATCGTGTATATTTGGTTATGCCCTTTGAGTTGGCTAATACACTTTTCAGTACTTGATTAATTAGGTGTTGGCAGATCTTCTTGACCAACACGTTGTGCCCTACTTAGATGACATTCCTATTTTCTCCCCTAGTGTGAAGAGAATGTATTAGATAAGTACTCTGCTGGTTGCAAGCCAAGAAGCCTTCTGCGATCCAATCCATCCTTTGCAAATTTCCAGTATAATCTTCCCAATACATAGATAAGGCCATTTTATACACCTGCTCAAAAATTTTCCGTCATTTTATTGGCTACAGAACAAAACATAGACTTTTAAACTTGAAATTCAAAGCCTTCCGCAATCTGGTTCCAAATTATCTTTCTTTTACTCTTTCTCTTTATGAACTATATAACCTCCAAATTTGATACTTTCCAGTCCTTAACCTCATTCTGCCCTTTCCCACTTCCATGTGCAAATATATGCCATCCTCTAAGCCTGGAATGAACTTGTCCTGTATCTTCATTCCTTCAAAACCCATTCTGTGTGCCTACTAATAGGATCGTGCCTTTTAGAGCTAGAAAGCCTCTTTGCTATCATCTAGCCCAAACCTTGTCATTTTACAGATGAGTAAATTGTGACCCAGATATATTAAGTGACTTGCCCAAATTCACTTAGGTCATAAGCAGTTTAATAAGAACTTCAACTCAGATCAAATGGGTTCTGAGTCAATTTCTCTGAAGTCTTCTCCAGCCAGACTTGGTCTTTCTCTTTTCTTACACCACTCGGTAGGAGCTCTCCTCTGATGTTCCATTTAGCTTGTGTTATAGTTATTTGTGTACATGCCCTATTTACTATATTCTAAACTTGTCAAGTGCAGATATTATTTTTATTCTTTTTCACTATTGCATCCCCAGGACAAAACAGTGCCTGTCCCATAGTAGTGCTTAATGAGAGTTTGTTGAACAGAAATGAATTTACCCTTGAGGATTATTGATTAAGAAACATTTTTATGTGGTTCTGGTAGCACAAAAAGTCTATGTTATATAGTTTTTAAAATAAACTTATAGGCAGTATTACTTTCCCCCTGGAACATTTACTTGAGATAATTTTTTAAAATAATGGTATCTTACATTGGGACTGAGACCTCCAGAAAAAAAAGCAACTTGCTTTAGTTTGAACGATATGATGAAGACAAAACAAAGTCCTTGCTTTATCTCTGGGCAAGACAAAGCACCAACTAGCCATCTACCATAGAACAGTTAGCATATCAATAAATTATCTTTTACTTATATTGCAACCATTGCTACTTGTTTTCTTAAAATACCATAGGTGAGATAGAGCCACTATAGATGAAAAGTTGCCATTACCTTAGAAATTTGAAACAAAAAAGAAAAGGAAAGGAAAAAAAAAACCATGACCTTAATTAAAATGAAATGAATACCATGGCATCCTTTTGCTTTTAATAGTAGTATTGAGACACAGAACTAGTGCTCACTTAAGCCTCTTCATACAGTGTCATATATCTACTGATAACAGTATTATACATGTATATCTAAATTTGTGTAACAAGAATCTGACTATAACCATGGTTTTAGAGGATAATAGATCTTAGGTCAGAAGAACATAGATCTGGGACCTTGGAGGTCATCATTAATTGCCTCATTTTAAAGATAAGGACTTGTCCAAAGTGACAAAGATAACATTAGCCTTGGGAGTTGAACTCAGATCTTCTGACTCCAGGGCCAGTGCTCTTTTCACTTTGTCATGAACTATAAATTCCATACTTGAACTACTCATCCTAGTTTCTCCTTCACTTCATGAGTTGTATAAGTAGGCTCTAGCATATTACCAACAATGATTTGTGTGGGAGAAACTGCATATGGGACATCAACAAGAAGTGCATGATTGGAAAAAGAGATGGGCCAGTGAGATTGAAAGATGTTAAATTGACAGCTGAAATGCTACACTAGTATTCTCAAAAGACCTAGAAGAAAGCCTTCATTGGTAGATAATTATTGGAAGATATGTACAAGAATCACACAGAATGGGAAGCTGAGAGTCTTCACTGGTGCAAAGAGTAGTCTTGTTGATTAGATTTTATATCCATCAAAGTTTAATAATCATTATAATTAATAATTTTAAACACAAGGAGCCAGTTTTAATTGTTGGATTGTAAGTGTTTTGAGGGACCATGTATTCATTACATTCTAACTTCCCAGTGCTCATTTTGGACATAGTAGGTGCTTAATAAATTATTATTGCATGGGTAAGTCACAGAACTACAGATTTCAGGGTGGAAAGAGACTTCACAGGCCAGCTAGTCCACTATGTGCTTTAACATGAATCCACTGTGCAAAATATCCAAAAGACAGTTAATCGAATTTTGTTTGAAGGGCTCCAGTGAGGCACCCAATGAGGTAGCCCATTTCAAGGTTGAAAAGCTCTACTTGTACTTGAGTTCTTCAAGAAAATTCATCCTTTTTTATAACTTTCATCATTTGTTTCTAGTTTTCTACCCATTTGGGCTAAACACTCTCTGTTATTTACTCTCTATTATCTGCACTTATTTCTATCATCTGTACATCTGTTTTAAACAATCTAAGTTGGTTAATAAGTTCCTTATCCGACTCTTTTTTTAATGGCAGTTGTCCTTCTTTGTATTATTTGAGGGGTGTTAGTAGCCAAGTTATCAAGCATTGATTTGGGAATCACTGAGTTAGGCTTTGGAATTTATGTATGTATGGAAAAAGAAATAATAAATTAGTTCATTGTTCCTTTAATGACATTAGTTGGTGTTTGTTTATTTTTTAAGCACCAACATATAAATATGTGCCACATCTGTTGGTTTGGTTTCTTTGGCCAAATATGTAGTTGGTCAGATTTGTACCATGGATGAGATTGATGGCAGGTCCAAGCAAGTCAGTTGGATCAGCTAAGTGATAGTCCACCTATTTAGGTCAAACTGACTCATTGTCCTGGTTTTGTTTAACCTGAATGACTAAAGCAACATTTGTTAACTGGGTGACTCCAGAACCCTGACCAGCTGTGCTGTCATTCCTGAGTGAGCCTGATTGCTTTTGGCTTTCCCCAGTTCGGTGTCTTCCATCAAATCAGGCTTTTCTCCATGGGGGTATTTATTATGTGCCATTTTGAAAATAAAAACGACGCAAAGCAATCATCCAGCAAAATCATAAAACATTTTATTACCCAAGACGGCGAGGAGACAGGTTTGACGTACAACATTGGGAACAGCGACGGACCTACAATGTGGTCCTAAAGCGTGATTTAATGAAGCTTGGAGGATTTAGTTCAGTCGAAAAAGTTCAAAGCTGCTTGAGGTATGGCGGGAGTTGAGCCAGCCTGTGTCCCTGGCTAAGCTGTTCTCCACCAAGTATGGCTGGGCCAGCAGAGCCCATTTGTCTTGCTGTCGCAGAGAGCCAATGTCTGGGAGTATGTTTTAGCACCGGAACTTTCCACCTGATTTAGCGAGCCCTAAACTTGGCACTGTATCCCAGCAGCTTCCGTTTTACAAGGCCAGCAGTTAATCCAACAAAAGGCTAGATTCATTTTCCTCTATACCCACTGATTGCCAGCTGAGAGCTGGTTGCTGTAAACTTGCTTTTTTATTTTTACATCCATTTTACTGGAATTAAGGTCGTTTGCCCCTCAATAAATGGCACTGTGCTATCTCCAGCAAGGTTTCCTACTTTCTTCCTATGGTAGATTGTCCTTTAACTGATAACTAAATTGTCAAGGAGATTACTTTCCTTTGACTTTATTCCCACATAACTTTTTTGGTCAAGCCAAGCAAATCCTACCTAAGTGCCTGGGTACACTGTGACCTTAGAAAACCCAGATAGAATTAAATATCCATAGACTCTTGAGCAGAAGAGCCTTTTATGTTCTGCTGCTCCCTCAAGCATCATGATTACTGTCATCATCATCATCATCATCATCATCAATTATGCAGAAAGCAACTATGATGTAGTGAAAAAAGTCCTAGCTTAATATTAAGAAGGTCAGAGTTTAGGTTTTACCTTTGCCACTTAGCCCTATGACCTCTGTAACATCTTTGAACCTCCATTTTCACACTGGTAAAAAGGAGATGTTTATACTTAAACTGCCTCCCAGATTAGGTTATCAAGAGGATCAAGTGAAATAATATATGTAAAGCACTTTATCAACTGCCAAGTACAATGTGCATTGCAGCTATTGCTATTATTATTTTAATGATACTGATTAATGCTTAATTAATTAATTTAATGATAATGACTATTAGTGGTAGTAATAAACCCCCATTATATGCCTAATTTGGGAGGTCATGGTGCTGGCCTCTAGGGATACAAAGAAGTACAAGTCATTCAATTTCATCGTGGTATAGTAGGAAGTACCCTGGATTTGTAGTTATATTACCCAGGTTTTAATCCATGACAAGTCACTGGAGTTTTCTAGGCTTCAATTTCCTCTTCTATAAAACGAGGGAGCTAGATTTGTGGTTTTTTTCAGTTCTAATTCCTTTGGTCACATAATTAAATTCAACAAATATGAATTGAAAACCATCAATGGGCAGAATACTAGTGGTAGGTGCTGGGGGTTTCTAGATGGGACAGAGTCCTTTCCTTCATAGAGTTTGCTAACTCACAACCTTGTAAATCATAAGCATCATATTTACTTATACAAAAGAATTTTAAAAACTTAGTCAAACAGCACTTTTCATGAGCTTATTATGTTCCAGATGCTATGCTAAATTCTAGAATTATTAAAGAAAGGCAAAACTTGCTTCTGCCCTCAAGGAACTCACACAACCTAATGGGGAAAAGACCTATAAATAATTAAGTACACACAATATAAGTAAAGTGAATGGATAGTAATCACTGAAGGGAAGGCACTAGAAGGTGAGGGACTGGAAAATGATCTCCTGGCAAGGGTGGCATTGGTGCCGAATGTGGAGGGAAGACAGAGAAACTAGGAGGAGGAGGGGAGAAAGGAGACTATTATAGCTTATGCTATATTTCACTGCTGGAACTGACTTTTCTGTAGACCTTGAATCTTGCCTAGTGATTAACACTTATGCTTATGTTGCAAATTAAACTTTCAAAAGTTGGGCTATGTTTTGCTCATGAATGGTGCTGAAACATATACCTAGAAAGGTTTATCTCCATTTTACTCTTATTAAGTTTTGATTATTCTGGCAAGGATGAGCACATGTTAGGAGAACCATTAGCTCAAACCTGAAGTCATTCTCTTCAGATGAGGAGGTAGAGGTAAACCAAAAGAAAGGGTCCCACAAAAGCAACATTAATGAAATCTGGAAATTCTGCCCATGCCTCTTTCTGTGCCACATTCAGGTTCTGTAAACAAGGTATATATCCTCAAGGGCTTACGATCTAGTTAAGGATCCAGGATAGATTATTTGACTATCACCATATCACTTATCATTAAGTCTCTTAATGATCTTAATTGCATTCTTCAAATTCATTAATCTATTCACAAAGACATTTAATAAGCATTTAATTAAGCACATCTTAGTGTGCCAGGAACTGTGATAGCCTTTGAGAATACAAAGACCAAAAAAAGAGAAAAACTCCCTGACCTCAAGGAACTTATAGTCTGCTGAGGTGAAGAAACATGTACACAGATAAGTAATTCAATATACATATATATGACTTATCTATACATGACACATTATGTTATATATAACATATTTGTATTATATAATGTAATGTATTTACTATAGGTTTATATATTATAGTATATGTTTTCTACATATTTATATGTAACGTATGCATATGATATAAGATTAATATGTTACTATAATATATTATAATTATGACATAATTATATAATACATATAAATATATAGTAAAAACACATATTATACATATAGAGGATACTATACAGTATAATAATATATAATATATAACATGAGAGAAAAAAAATCACACTTTAATGAAAGAGTAGCCAGGACCACCAAAAAAGAAATGAATGTGGGACTAAAACAACTGACAATCTGCCTGACTGCTTACAAGCCTAGTATATGGTAGCTGCCACTTTTACGTAAAGATCCCTGGTATTCTTTCTGAGATATAATAGTCCCTACCCTCAAGAAGCTTACATTCTAATGGAGAAAAGCAACAATACAAGGAAACTGAAAGGGGTGAGAAGGATAAAGATAATCTAACAATATACTTTTTTCCCCTCTCTATTTCATATTGAGATGAGGGGTGGGGTTGTATTTTCCCTTTCTTGATATTAGTAATTCTATTTAAGAATCGGGCTCCATTTCAGTGGAAATGGACAATTATCTCCTTTTTCTCACCACCCATTTCTTTGCTTTCCTCTGGCCCAGTCCTTGTATAATACCAGTGAAATGACAAATAGAGTCTCCCTTGTCTCAGATCTTGAGTCCAGCAACAGACTGGATTGGAAAAGCTCTGGAATACAACAAACTACCCCCAAGGCCTGTGGCTGACCATTTGTGAAACCAGCATGACTTTTAAAATTTTCTTTATATTATAAATACTTGTGGGAAATGGCTCATATTCAGAATGTTTGCTCTATAGAGACTTCCCTTTTCTGATCTATCGGCCATCTAATGCTTTTCCATGCCATGGCCTGTAATTAAGGATGCAATAAAGCTTTTTACTGACTTGAACCCTAAATTATAAGCCATGGATCTGTCCTGATTGAATGGCTCTTCCAATGCCAGCAATGTCTCATTCCTCTTCAGGCTGCACTCCAGACCTCCTATCTAAGTCCCCACTCTCCATCCTGAACTTCATTCCAGTCCTGGAATTCACACGTTGGAAATGCCTTCTGCCCCTCTGACCTCTTCCCTCTGATTGGATGGCTTTTTCCCAAATGGAGGATGCCTAGGCCAACCATGTCTCATTCCTCTCCAGGCTGTACTCCTTACTTTCTTTTCCATATCTAACCCCCTTCCTTGTCTAATTAGATTATCTTTATCCTTCTTAGCCCTTTCAGTTTCCTTGTATGTGTTGCTTTTCTCCATTAGAATATAAGCTCCTTGAGAGTAGGGACTATTATTTTTTATTGGTATTTGTATCCCCAGCACTTAGCAGTGTCTGGTACATAGTATTTGCTTAAGAAATGCTAGTTGACAAACTGACAATATCAAACTAGATAAATTTAGATTAGTAGCTGATAACAGTGGGAAGAATATATAAATGGTCTATTTGTTCTTGCTTATTATAAAGAGATTGTAGGTGGGCAAATGGGACAGGGGGAACAAAATGGTAAGTTCTAAATGTTTCCATTAAAATAGTTCTCTGATGCCCTATTGTGACATAGAGATGACCTTGGGTTATCAAAAATTATGTTAGTGGAATGCAAGCTCTGGCAGGTCCCACCAAGCTGGAAGTATTTGCAGTATGGAACTGCCAAAAGACTCAAAATCTGTTGTCCAAAGACTGGCCTAACTCAATTTGGAGGGCCTCATTCCTAGGTTGGCTTCAGGGTAATAGATTTTTCAGCCACTAAAATTCTCAATGACCATCCTAAGACACAGAAGAGTTGTATTTCTGTTAGGGAGTGCTAAGAACATCATGGATCTTTGAAATCTTGAGGAATATGTATGACAGAGGCAATGCTAGTAAAGTGACTTTGGTACTTCAAGAGAGTCATAATTTCATAGGCGTGATGATCCACTTTAGAGCTTCAGATTTTTTTTGAGCTATATTGTACACCCCAAATTCATCACCTGTTGACCAATATCTGGTGATGCACTATGCTGAAGTTATCTCAATTAGGTCTTGAAAGATAGTCTGTTGTATCAAAATCTTTACAGGTTGGCATGCTCTGCCAGACTGCATGCTGCTGTCATATAGCCTTCAAGAGCTAGAATCACCTCCCCACCATGATGACACATTAGAGTAGGATGTTAGGAGAGGATCAATGACAATGTCATTGACATGTGGTAATTGTTTTTTTAAGGAATGCTGGTCATAGATAGCGCCAAAGCAGTCTTTGAAGAGCTTGGGCACTAGAGGACAAGAAAAAACATCCAAAAAGATTGAACCCCAAATCTAAGCAGTAATGACTAGAGGACTGTGACAAAGGCTTTATAACCACCGCACAATCTGTTAGGACTTCTTCCACGTTACTGGTCTTCCCAACAAATGAATTGTATCTTCTTCGTTAAAATGCCTTTTTTCCCTCAGCCTAATTTCTAACTTTGTTGGGACTGTCAAAATTGCACGTCATCTGGTGATTAGGGGTCCCTTTCCTAACCTTTCTTTCACTAACTCTTCATTTTAAAAAATGACAAGTGAATGATCAAAAATTTTCCCCTTACAAATTAGTTCAACTGTGTTGTATGTAACTGCTTTTATGAGTCTCTCCTCCATTTCCTAATTGCTAACCTTCAGTGTGTTAAACATTAGTACCCAAAGTCCCAGTTCATATATTCCAAGTTACAGGAAAGCATCTGTTTCTTGGAAAACATTATAACCTCACAGGGGCTGTAAGTTTTGTGCTATGGATTTCTGAAATTCACCCTCATTTCTTCATTTAACTGTTTTCTTTTCATGCCCTGGTCTTAATTACTGACCTCTGCAGAGGGAGATCTAACTTTGATCTATTATTAGAAATCTGTTGGTAGTGATCAAACCTTATACATCAACATAGAATACTTTCCTCCTTTAAGGTCAAAGTATCTTTCTCACTTTAAGGAGGGGGAAACTTGTCCAGAGAGGACAAGTGACTTTCAGGAGGTCAACAATAGTTGTTTTGTTTACCAAGAATGGAATATTAATAATAATTATTATCTTTACATAGTGCTTATCATGTGCCAGGCATGGGGCAATTACTGGTCCTCACAAAAGTCCTGGGAGGCTATTATTCTTCCCACTTTACAGATAAGAAAATTGCGTCAAATAGAGGTTTAAGTGTCTCACATGCTATTAAGCATCTAAGGTCAGATTTGAACGTAGGTCTTCCTTACTCCAAACCCAGCACTCTATCTACAGCACCATCTAGCTGCCATATTCCCTCTTTTATTTCTTTTGGAGGCATCTATGGGGCACACTGATGGCAGGGAAACTAGAGTCAAGAGAAAAGTGAGTTAAATCTCTTCCATCAGCTTTTGGGTTTTTTGAATGCAATTTAGGGTCTTACTTAAGTATGAAGAACAACCGTGTAATGAAGAAATCACTTTTACAATAGCAGCTGGAATCTCATCCATTGTAAAGAATGCTGGATTTGGTGTGAGAGGTGAAGGAAGCCCTGACTTTGAAATTAGAGGACCAGCTCTGGTACTTATTACCTGGTGACTGTAGGCAAGTGACAACTTCTTTGGACCTCAGTTTACTCATCTATAAAAAGAGGGTATTGAACTATATGACCCGTGAGAGTTCTTCTGATGTTAAAATTCATCATCCTATAATCTGACTTAGCATGGAAACTCTGTGACTAGTATTAGCCCCATGACCTTGGATAAATCACTTCCTAGGCTTCAATTTCCTTTTCTGCAAAATGGCAGAGGTGAGGGTGGGAATAAGCTGAACCTTCCTGCTCTAAAATCTGTGTCTATGAATTTGTGATCTAAGAAATTTTGGCAACTCTGAGGTAAACTATTGATTTAGTTTATACCCAGGCCAGGATAGAACTAGAGTGGTGTCATTCCCAAATATCCCTGTGTTCCTACATGCATCATTAGAACAAGGAAAATCTGGATGTCAAATTCTGAATGCAAATGAATTTGAATCTCTGGTAGATAACTTCACTCTCCTTAGCAGCCACAGCTGGGTAGCCACTAGAGAGTTTTCAGGCTAGACATGTTTTTCCCCCAACATCTGTCAGCTTAGCTAAATCAGAGATCCAAATGAACAATGTAACAGTCAAGATCATTATCTGGATTTGTGACTCTCCCCAGAGGATTTGGGATTCAGAATGACAAACAGGATTTGTGAGGCATCAGAAATGGAATTTTCAGCTTTATGATGATGATGATGATCATTATTATTTGTCATTAGCAAAATACCAAAATAATTTCATTATCATAATTTTGATACTATCAAAAATAAAACAAGGAAAAACATTGCATCCCCAATTTTATGCCAGTAAGTCCTGTCTGATGTTCATTCAATACAAGGTAAGCCTATTAATTAAGTTTGGGTCTTTGGGTCAAGTGCATACAGTTGCAATTTTCCCTCCCTAAACTACCTGCTAATTACAGATGGTCTTTACAATTAGTGCTTTTCAGAACACAGAAAAAAACCCCACTACAATCTATGCTCTCATGTAGAAAATGGGAATTAATTTTCCTGTTACATCTAGTTAAGTCAATAAGAATCGAGCACCTACATTGTGACAAACATTGTGCAATACCCTGTGGGGGAGGCACAGTAGAGAGGCTTACAACTCATTGCTACACACACACACACACACACACACACACACATACACACACACACACACGCACATGCACATGCACACACACACAAAACAATGAAAAATAATATGATTTTGCTATGGACATTCAACTCCAGCGCAACATTGTGATGTTAAAGTGACTGTGGCTGCCTAAGTCTATGCCAATGGACCTTATTCTCTATCAAATTGTAAAGGATTTGAAGATAGCTCTAGTGATCATTTTTGGGACGAATCACAGAATACCACCATTCCCTCATTGCAGGTGATCCAAAACACAATAGAAAACACATGGTATGTATCTATGGACTGGAACATATTAGCAACACTGACTTGTGTATTAAAAGTGCTATAAGAGACATAATGAAGGACATGTATGGTGGGGAAATGGGGTGGAACTGGTTACATCACCACAGTGAGGTTGAATGTGCATGGATGGGTTCAGATTTGCAATACTGGACGGAATGTTGCCATTGATGAGATTATAGATTCGAGTATATGAAATACTGATAATTGAGTGATCAGTCATTGAATAAGTACCCATTATATACAAGGTATGCTGCTAGGTCTTAGGGATTCAAAGACAAACACAAAATGGGCCCTGTACTCCAAGGTTTTACATTATACTGGTGAGAAAAATGTGCACAGAGAGAGATAAATATAAAGTATGTTGGGTAGGGAGAGGATTTCAGCAACTCAATTTTCCATTTTTAATGGATGAAGAAAATGAGGCTTAGAGATACTGAACACAAGTCTATAGTCACATAGCTAGTTGGTGACAGAAGAGAGATGAGAACCCCAGGATCTCAACCCTTTCTTCATTGCAAAACAATGTTTTCAGCTATATTTGAAAGGTGGGTAGGATTTAGATCATGCACACATGCATATACACACAGATACATACATATATTTCTGTATACATATGTATTAAGTACTTACTGTATCTAGTCATACATGTGTATGTGTGTATATACATGAATATATGAGATTATTATTATTATTATTGCTATTATTTTCACCCACTGGTTTGAGTTTTGTCCTTGGATCTATACAGATAGTCTAATACCCTTTCTGTATGATAACACTTTATCATATTTAAAAACAATTATTAGCTCCTACTGAACTCTTATGTTCTTCAGGAAAAGGTCCTTTCTGACTCCAGGGTTAGTGCTCTTCACTGTCTGCCTAACTGCCCCCTTGCAATGTAAATTGTAGCAAATCCCTATGATTCTCTGGGTCTCAGTTTCCTCATCTGTAAAAAGAAACTTTTGGATTGGATTGCTTCTATAGCTCTTTCCAGCTCTAAATCTGTGATCCAGTTATCAACAAACACAAACCTTTACATAAAACCCCCCACACAAAGGTTGTATTTGCATTTTTAGTTGCTATGTCACTCTCTGTGATCAGTTGACTTTGCAGTAAACTAAAACTCCCTAGGTAGCTTTCATACCCTAATCCTGAACCTGTACAGCTGATCGAACCTAGGTGTAGGTCTTTATATGTCTCCTTATTAAATCTCATCTTGGGAGTTTAAGCCTATAAATTCAGTCTGTGATATTTTTGAATTTCAATTTTCTTATCCCCTGTATTAGTCACATCTTCCAATATTATGTCATCTGCTAATCTGATAAGTGTGCCTTATACAACTTCATCTCAATCACAGGCAAAGGGCTTGAGCTTTCCTTTTCTAAATGTTACTTTCTTTAACTATATCATGAGGAGATTCAACTTGACAGTCTCTAAGGCCCCTTCCAGCTCTAGAAGTCCATGAACTCCTGTCAGCACCATGTCTAGGCCCCCACCTCAGAAACCTACTTCAAGTTTGACATTAATCCATTAATCAATACTCTTTGTGTCTAATTCAACTAGTTCTAAATCCACGATCATAATACTTGTATCCTACATGCTTGTTTGCAAAGACACCATGATAGGCTTATAGGGTGAAAGGATTTAGAGCAGGAAGAGATGTTAGAAATCATCTATTATAGCCCCGTTATTTGACAGATGAGGGAATTGAGGCCCAGAGGACTTAAGTGATTTGTCCAAGATCATAGGAAATTCATTAATAGGCCTGGGATTTGAACATTGCCTTGCCTCCTGATTCTAAATCTAGTGTTCTTTCCAACACCAGACTACCTCTCAAATTCCTTACTGAAACCAAGCTATATTAAGATATATTACTCTTCCTTTTAATCGCCTAACAAGGTATTCATGTGAATTTACACTTGAGTATTTCCATCCTAAGGGTCTGCTGCTCCAGGCAGAAGCAAGAGTACTTAGCCTAGTGATCATGTCCTTCTTCTTAACAGCCATTGGTTTGTCCAGGAGTTATGTGTGGAATAAAAGGATCACATGGGACATCTTTGGGTGAGCCTGGACATTACTGCCTGTAGGCCCCAAAAGCAGTTGCTGAGACAGGTAAAAATTTATTGGAAAGATTTTAAAGCCCTTTCTAAAGATATTCTAGGTGATTCTGGGCTCCTTTCTGAACCATAGTTTCCTCATCTGTCAAATGAACAGATTGGACTAGATGACCTTACCTGAAGTCCCTTCTAGTTTAATTCTATTTTCTAGTTCTATAAATCTTGTTCAGGAATTCCACCCCCTCCCCAAGTCCCACTGGCCCTCTACCCCCACCCCAAACTCAGTTTTATAGCTGGTGACTCATACGAGTAGCTTGTAGACAAAGAGGTTATGACCTAGAGAACAGAGATGCCTTAGCAAGTGGATGGGATCAGACCTCCCCTTCCCTTGGCTTGTAGCATTAAAGCACCCTTTAAACACTGTACACACTTTCTTTGTGGCTACAGAAGTGTGTGTATGTGCAAGTGCTTGGGGTGGGGGTGGGGATGGAATAAAGAAAAGGAGTGGGGGTGGAAGCAGAGGAGCCCAGGAAGCAGAACAAAAGGCTTATAAAAAAATACCAGCAGCACCACCCTGGGACTGCAGTCATTTATCCACACTTTTCCCTTGTAAAATGTTACTGACTGTTTTACACCAAGGGCAGTTTATCCTGAATGGGATGTACAGGCTTTCAGTTCACCTCTACTTTTTGCCAACTCGGCATTTTTCCTCCCTCAGAAGTTATATATGGTGCAGACAAAGGAAACCATTTTCTGAGGGGGGAAAAGAGCTGACACTTTTAAAGAGAAATCTCCCCATCACAGAGAGAAAACTGAGGGAGAGAGAGAGGAGAGGAGAGGAGAGGAGAGGAGAGGAGAGGAGAGAGAGAGAGAGAGAGAGAGAGAGAGAGAGAGAGAGAGAGAATGAATGAATGCACCTTTTTAAAAAATGGACCAGGTCTTCTGTGGCTTACTAGACTTTGTTCTAATGTAGCCTTTCTTCTCCAGAGAGACTCTGAACTTTCCAAAGATGACTGATATCATCCCTGTGAGTGGGGTAAAGTGGAGAACAGATATAATCAGCCCCATTTTTCAGAAGGGACAATTGAAGCTCAGAGTTTGAGCAACTTGTCTGAGGACCCAAAAGCAATCACTGACCAAGTGGGTAATTGAGCCTCAGACATCTGCCCCCACACCCAGAATACTCTTCATGAGGTGACATGGACATTTTAGCAGAGAATCTAAAAATAAGAGATCACTGCAACAAAAAGCTCATTTGAAAAAGGAGGGATTGGAAAGAATAATGGGGCTTAGGTGACTACCGTCATTACTGTATTTCTTTTGGAACAAAGCTTATCTTTATTGTCATACCACTTCCCGTTAGTTCTAGCTAAAGTGATCCCATAACGAGACATAAAGCTAAACTTGAGTAATTGATGGCAGCTTCAGGGTCTTGATAAGGATAAAACCAGACTGACAAGAAACTCCAGGGTGAAGAATTAACATTTATTGGGTTAGGGAAATGAATTAATGTTCCAATAAAAACCAGTTATACACCAGACAGTGATTTAATGACATGGTGGTTCTTCTCTTCTGTAACTGCAGAGGTGAATTTAGGATCATAGGATCATAAGAGTCAAAGCTGTAAGAAGCCTTAGAGGTCATCTAGTCCTGGGGTGAGATTGGATTTTCAAGGGCATTATCACTGTCCTGTGGGTTTACAAAAATCTTCAGGCTGTCAAATTTCACCAACTGTACAATATGTATTTAAAACATTTAGCACACCAAGCTAATGTCTGAGAAGAACTGTGGGCTATGAAATCACAGGTCTTACCACCTGTGTGACCTTGGGGGAGCCATCTAATCTCTCTCTGGGCTTCACTTTCCTCAACTGTAAAAATGAGTTTGCCCTAGATAGTTTCTAAGGCCCCTTCCAGCTCCAAACTCATGATCTTATGAGATCTCAAAGGGGACAGATCGGATGAATATAGATTTTCTTGATAAACCACAATGTACTACTACTACTAATGATAATGATAAACATTTATATAGTATTAAGATAGCTATATAGCTATCTTATATAGCATCATATAGCATTTATATAACACTATTTATTGAACCTATGTCAAACTTTGCATTAAATATCCTAATAAGTTTGGCCCATTTTTCTAGATTGTAGAGATATTTTTGGACACTGATTCTATCATCCATTGTGTTTACTATAGTTCTTGTCATTTGTAAATTTCATCTACTTATCACCTATGCCTTCATGAGGGTCTTTGAAAAAAATATTGACCCAGTTTAAGACCAAGAAAAGATTTCTAGGGGAATTCTATAGCCTTTCCTCCAGTCTGATATCAACTCATCAATAATTAGTTTTGGTAGGGTCATTCTACAAGTTTCAAATCTACCTAACTTTATAATATTCTAGTCCACATCTTTCCATCTTGTCTACAAGGATAGCATGAAAGACTATCAAATGCCATGCCAAAATTCAGGTATAGTAGTAGTCTGGGACATTAACTTAATCTATCAGTTTAGTAATCCTTTTAAAAAAAGACACAGGGGTATGTATGCTGTGCCCTGTACTTGGAGGGCTAATGCTGTCTTTTAGCAATTACCGCTTCCCTTCCTAAACATCAACAAAGCATCCCTTTAATAATACATCCTTGAATTTTGCTCCTAATCCAAGTAAAACTAACTGCTCAGTAGTTTTATGACTAACATTCTTTCTCTATCTGATAAAACATGTCACAGTGGATAGAGTGCCGGGCCTGAAGTCAGGAAGACTGAGTTTCATGAGTTCAAATGTGACCTTAGACACTTTATTAGCTCTATGACCCTGGACAAGTTGCTTAACCATGTTTGCCTCAGTTTCTTCATGTGTAAAATGAGCTGGAGGAGGAAATGGCAAACTACTCCTGAATCTTTTCCAAGAAAACTCATAAATGGGGTCACCAAGAGTTGCACATGACTGAAAAACAACAAAAACAACAATCTTTGACCCCTTTTCTATTATCTAGGAATATCAGCAAAGGTTGACATTCCACTTATCTCAATATAGAATTCATTTAGGATATTATTGAGAGCAGGTGGGTCCTTTGACAGTGCTTGGCACATAGTAGGTACTTAATACTTAGTGACTGCCATCTCCTCAACTTATTACCGATTTCTATTCTACGTTAATTCTTATGATCTATCTTTCCTAACTTGAAGTTCTCTTTAGTGAAGAAACAGAAGCAAAATCTGACTTCTCTCTGTCATCTTGCTATCATTTCCCCAAACATCTGGAGCATCAGTCCCATTAATTCTTTAGGGATGGGGTAGGGACTGGACTTATGATTTCATTTGTATAGGAAGCTTCAATTACCAAAGTAGGCCAGCACTGTCTTTGTAGCTCAGTCTTATAGATTGTGACTTTGCCCAGGGTCACATAACCAGTATGTGAACTTAGTACATGATCTAGTATGTGAACCTGACTTGAACTTAGGCCTTTTTAGCTCCAAGGCTGACTCTTTATTCAGTATGGTATGTTTTCTCTGATATAAATTATTTATTGTTATCAATTTTTATATTCTGACCTCCAACACAGCTTACAAAGCTTGTTTTTATTGACTTTAGCCTTTGTTTCTAGCCTCAGATAATTCTGAGCTTTATTAGAATATTCCTGACACTTTAAAAAAAACCCAAAGAGTGCCACTCTTTTGTAATTGATCTCAGTTAACATGCTTACTTAATCATTTATATATAGTCTGACTGTGGTACTGACCTCCAACTCTACCTATGCTTTTGCTTTCCTTGGACTAGGGCTGACTTGATCATCCTACCTATACTCACTTCTTCACTTTCTATATTTTTCTGGCTCCCCCCCACACAGCATATTTAATGTAGAAATATATTTTGCATGACCTCGTTTATATAATAAGTATTGTTTTCTTGCCTTTTCAATGAGTGGAGGGAGGGAGAGAATTTAGAAGTGAAAATAAGAATTAAAAACGTTTTTTTTCAAGTCCTCCACTTTCCCTTATCCTATAGGACTAATGTTGACCATTCTTGTTATTACCTTTACATCTGTCACATCTGTCTTCTTCTTGCTAGTCATCCAGCCACCACTCTAATTCAGGCCCTCATTACCTCTTGTTTGGACTATTGTCATGGTTCACAAACTGGTCTCTTGCTTCAGGTCTCTCTGATCTGGAAGTTTGGGGTGATGGGGATTTTTTCTTTCGGGGCTTATTTCAGTAAATAATCAGTGGGTTCTTCTTATTTTGCTCTTTCCTCTAATTCTGATTCTAATAGATCAGGGCAGTTTTTTCATTACAACTTATTGAAATAGTGTCCTGGTTTTTTTTTCATATTTTTCAGAGAGTCCATTGATTCTTAAATTGTCCCTCAGCCTATTTTTCCAGGTCAGTTATTTTTGATAGATGATACCTTCAGCTTTAAATTTTTTAAAATTTTATTAAAATATTTCTTTTCTCATAAAATAATTGATTTCTATCTAGTCTATTTTAATTTTTTGGAAATATATTATTTGGGCAAGCTTTATCACTTTCTGTTCCAAACTATTCTTTTTCCATTTTCCTCCCCTCCAGAACCTACATTTCTTTATTCCTTTTCTTCTCTGTTTCTTTTGAAGAATTAGTTTTTTCCCATTTGAGTCTCTACTTACTAGGTGCTTGGTTGTTCTCATCTTCTATTTGGATTTTTAGGTATTTCTGGATCAAGTAGTTCTATATAGTGATTGGTGTCTTCTTCCCTTCACTTAGATTTCCAATTTGGGGCTTTGTGCTAGGGTCAGGCTTATCCTCTCCTTTGCTTTTAGGTGGGGCTTGGTCAGGCCTTCTTAGTTTCCACCTGGAGCACCTGGATTATGTGCTGACTCCTATTTCCTGGGGGGTGTCTAAACTAAGAGCACTGATAGGCTTTAGGCTTCTTATGCATCACTTAGTTTCAGAGCACTGGCTTTTCAGTGCCTTCTTTGGTATTTCAGGACAGAGTGCTATGGACCTCAGAGCTCCTGAATCTGGAGCAGCCACATCTGTATACTATCTTGCCTAGACTGGATACTGATGCTCCAATTTGCCCTCAAGGACCACTCTCTGGGTTTCTGAACACCTCAGGGCTGACTTTCTTTCTCTTGAAGTCCCTTGTAGGTGACGGATGTCCCTGGTTAAGTCTCTAGGGTCATACTGGGAAGCTTTCATCTTTGTTACCTGTGCTAGCATTGACACTTCTGGTGGTTCCCCTTTCCTAATCCTCTGGTCTCCCCTATTTCCTGTTTCTAACATTTTGTCCAGTTCAAGTTCCATGAAATCACTTACTGTCATGTATCATTGCATTTCTTGATCATTATTTGATCTGTTGCTATTTTTAGCTATTTGTTAGAGTAGGCATGTGGGAGCTAGTCCACCTGCTTCTGTTCAAGAAGCCATTTTAGGCAGAAGTGCCTGCCTCTGATCTCTCTACTATTTCTAATCCTTGCTCTGCAAATAGCTAACAGAATGATTTTCCTAAATTACATGAGTGACCATGTTACTCCTCAACTAAAAAAATTCATTGGCTCCCTATGGATTCCATAATCACGCACACTCTGCTCTCATATGTTATTTTACCTTTATCTCATCCTTTTAAAGGTCTTTTTGGTGTCATTTTAAATAATGTATTTAATTATTGGTACAGCATCACAATATGTGATTTATAATTAAGTAAATATACACATATTGGATAATCTGCATATGTGCTTTATACTCCTACTAGCTCTAGAAGTGTAAGCTACAGATCTGTCCAGATTTGGAAGAGATAAGTCCCAAATGTGCATATTTAGTGCTGACTATTATTCTCTGCTTCCTGTAAATGAGAATCAAAATCTCATGTAATGAAAAGTTTTAATTCTGATAAGAAAAATATCACAAATACAAGATTGGATTGGGAATAAGAGAGTGGGGTGGGAGCAGGGGTTCAAGGAAAAGGTAAGGCCCAGATGACAGCAGGAAATGTCAGCTAATGTATTAAATTATTACCATCATCATCACCACCAACCCCCTCCACAAGCTGGTTGCACTAGTAATCAGGATGTCAGATAACTTTTTGGGACCAGTGATTAGGATTCTTCATGAGTTATAATGATGCAGCTAGGAGGTAGAGTATGGAGTGGAATCGGGCAGTTCCTATCACTATTTCCCCACCAAATAAGAGTACAGGGGGTTACTGGGGAAATGACCATATGCTCACTGGGTCTCTGCTGCTCGCACTCAGGTCAGGAGTGTTACTGAATACTGACCAGGAGAAATCAGAGACTTGCCCATTACCAACACCCATCTTTGACTTCCAGTGCATCTTTTGCCGAATAAATTAAGCATTTAATGCATCCTGTACTTCAAGGCCAGAGGAGTTCTTTGGGAACCTGGGAGTCATTAGATGAAATATTCCTCTTTCTCCTTCTCTTGGATTTAGTCCATTTTCAGAATTGCACAGGATTCTTCTTCCAAAGGCAGAAAAACTGCCTTTTTTTCTTGTACAAGTAAATGATGCTCATGATCAGGTTTGAGAGCAGGTTGATGAAGACCATTGGGATGACCCCTGCAGTACTGGCAGCTGTAGAAGTCAAGGCTTTAGTGGTCTATGGGAAGTGGAATGAATATGAGTTTTTCTACTTTTAAGGGAGGTGGAGTTGGGAGGCCTGTCATGGTGGCATAAGTGCAAGTAAGAGTCTTCACACTTTTTGGCTTGGAGAGGTGGAGAAGACCCTAGGTGGAGCCAGATGGGGTGAGGACCTGTTTACCCTAGGGTGTCCCCTAGCTTGGTCCTAGAGACATTGGTTGGGGGTAAGATGCACTATTGGATGAGAGGGATGGGGAGGCTCATGCCTGGTGCCCCAGTGCTAGAAGCTGCAGGTTGTGATCCCTTTCCAGTCTAATTAGCTCCTATACTCACTTGTGACAGGTCAGGATGGTTCCCCAAAGAGGCAGGGTGCATAGATACTATTGAAGCTTTCTTTTAAAGCCCTATGAGTAACATCTATTGTATAAGAGAATGTACTCTAGCTGCTTCCCACTAATCTCTTGAGGCAATACTAGTGTATTTTTAATTTACACAAAATCAGTCATAATAAAAACAAATTTGCCCATTAAACATGAAACATTTACTAAACTAGGAAATAAAAGCAAGAACAATCATAAAAGTTTCTCAGTAGAAGGTAAAAGCATATTTAACTGAAATAAAATAGTCTTCCCATAAACCAGCTTTATACTTTCCCACCAATACACACCGTGAACCTAATAGAGAGTTGGCATACACTTATAGAAACCTAATAGACATGACTACATGCGTATAACTTATACCAAATAGCTTGCCTTCTCAATGAGAGGAAAGAGGAGGGAAGGAAGGAAAGAATTTTCAAAATAGAAAAATGTTAAAATTACTTTTACATATAATTAGAAAAAAAATAAAACATTCTTTTTTTTAAAGAAACCTAACAGAAAAAAATATGAGTGGGAAGCCCATATTTTCAGGGCAATTCACAACTCTAGAGACAGGTTTTAATGTCATTATTCCCTTTATAGAAGAGTCTGTACTATATGCTCCCTTTTTGGGTAAAACCATTTTTCTGCTACTTTTTCCTCCTTTAGTCTTCATAGCTCTCCTTCTGGACAAATATCCTTTTCTGCTCTCAGTCTACTGAAATAGTATCAAGCTCTTTTAGCACATAGCCACTCTTAGGAGGGTACTGAGAAAGTGTTACATTCTTTTAGCAAACTATCTCCCTGTAACTCAAAATAACTGTAGAGCACATCTTTCCATTTCTCTTACCTCTTCTTTCAGTCTATATACAGCTCTCCAAATTGATGGTTCTGTTTTCCTCCAATCATATTTCAGGAGCTGCAGAACTTTTCTTCCTTGTCAGCTCACTTAATTGACTCAACCTTTCTCTAGCCAATCAACTGTCAGTCAAGAAATGATTCTGTTTCAGTCACCATGACTTCCAGCAAAACAGCAGCGGATCCTGCCTGTCAGTTCAGTTCTTGTCAGTTTCTACATTCTATTTTCTCTAAGTACCTTCTCCTGTCACCTTCTTTATCTTCCATTCTTGACTTCTGCACTCAGCTTCTTCTGCTTTATTGATCTTTATCTGATCATTTATGCTCTGTCTTTTAATGCCTCAAATCTTCTTCAAAGGAAGTGACCCCATCTTTAACTTATCATGTAAAACTTTTAAGAAAATCCAGCATTATTTCAGGTAGGGACACATCAGTCCTTACATAATCATGCCATATTCCCCCCAAAATTATTTGATTTATAGCTTATAATCTTTACCTTTACTCTGAAAACAGTCACATGTAAATGAGTTGATGGAAGGTAGTAGAGGCAGTCATCCTTACCTCAGCCAGTGCTCTGCTTTAAAACAATTCCGCTCAGGACATTTATCTGGGATGTAATTTTCACTTAGCTTGTCACTGTCTGTGTCTTTTCTCAGACATTTTTATCTGAAGGGTTGTGTTTCTTCTCAACTTGATTTTTTTAGTGTTCCTTACACAAATGTTCTGTCCTTAGCAATCCAAATATCCATAAAACAAAAGGGAAGGTTTTTTTTACATATACATGTCTTCCAAAAATCCATTTTAGTTGATGAATTTCTATGCAGCCATGTTGCTATTTTTTTAAAGTTTATTCTTTCTGTTATGTATCACAGTCCTTAATTTTTGTCCCCAGAATTTGATTCTTGAAAACTTCACATTTCTTTTGGGCTGATTTCCCCACAGAAATTCAATCTATAGTGTCCTACCTCTACTTTCTATAACCTCTTTGTTGTCTATTTGCTCCAAATTGAGGGTATGAATCAGATTAAACTCAGCTTTTTCCTTATCTTTACAGATTCTAAGACTAAGCAGACACATCATTCTAAAGATCCCATCATTTAGTGCTGCTCTTTGGTGGTAAACATAAGATCCAGAATAGCATTATCTCTTGGTCACTTCATCCACATTTTGAAGTATAGTAATAGGAGAAGTCAAGAATATAGCAGTCGTTCTGAGAGAGAGAGAGAGAGAGAGAGAGAGAGAGAGAGAGAGAGAGAGAGAGGCAGGCAGAGAGAGACAGAGAAACAGAGACAGATACAGAGGGAGACAGAGAGAGAGGAGAGATAGAGACAGAGAGACAGAGAGAGAAAGAAACAGAAAGAGAGAGACAGAGACAGACAGACACAGAGAGAGACAGACAGAGAGAAAGAGAGATAGAGAGAGACAAAGACAGAGAGAGAGACAGAAAGAGAGACAGAGACAGACAGACAGACAGACAGAGACACAGAGAGAGACGGAGAGGGACAAAGAGAGAGGCAGAAAGAGAAAGAGAGAGACACAGAGAGATTGACACAGAGAGAGACAGAGACAGAGAGACAGAGACAGAGACAGAGACACTGAGAGAGAGAGAGAGAGAGAGAGAGAGAGAGAGAGAGAGAGAGAGAAAGAGATGGAGAGAGAGAGGGGGAGAGAGAATGCCCCAGAATAGATGTTTGGCATGGTCTAGCACCCTTTTAATTCTATTTTATGCCTCCATGGCAGTTTGTGTGATCTATCTCCTGAATTTATCTATCCATCATTCATTTCTATTTTTTGATTGAGTGGCATATTTTGTGAACAATACTACTTCTCTTTGTTCCTCCAATGATCTTAAAGCCATCTTGCTTTTCCATTACATTTTATGGATTTTCTTGCATAAATATACATTCTTAATGTACAACATTATTCCACTATCTGTTTTATCCAAAATGTTATCTTTGAATAAGACATACTCTCACAAAGACATATTCCAGTTATGAATGATATCCCACCAAATCTCAGTGATGAGTAGGAAGTCAAATTTGCTTACTTTTATTAAGATATCTAGTTTATCTTGTTTATTACCCATACCTTTGCAAATTTGTATATACACATCTGAGGCCATGGATTTTATTGCTACTGCTTGAATGTTGTCTGATTTGAATTACTTCCTCTCCCCATTGATGTTCTTCTATCTAGATTAAACCTGCTATTCCCTGTCATACTTGGCCTGGTAGATATGTTGGCAGTTTTCTCTCTTCTTCACTTTTAATTTAAAATCCCCTAATTAGAATCAAAAGTCACTAGATATATTTTTATTGGCCTTAATTCAATGCACTCTATTCCTTGGTAGGAGTATATCATGCCTACACCTTATCCTTTAGTAAAAAAAATGCATTTCATTACTAGATGCTATTTTCTAAGTGAGTACCTATTTATTTTTGAAATTTGCCTCCATATTTTGAAGCAAATGATTAGACAGTATGTTTTCTAAAAGATATTTGAGGATTTTAGTGAACTGAAAGCTCAATATAAGTCAGGAGTGTGATATAATAGCCACAAAAGCTAATGGGAACTTGTACTTCATTAATTGGGACGTAGCTTCCAGGAATAGGCAGGTAAAAGTGCTACTCTATTCTCTCCCTATCAGAGCTCCTCCAGAGTATTCAGTTTGGGGCATTTTGGTTTAAAAAGGGCATTAATAAGGTGGAAAATGTCCAAAAAAAGGCAACCAAAGTGATGATTGGTTTTAGGAACCTGGTAACTAGAAGGATGGTAGTTGGCAAAACTAGGGAAGTTCAGAAGAAGGGAAGGTTTTTGGGAAAAGATTATGAATTCAGTTTTGGATGTGTTGGGTTTGAGATGCCTAAAGAACATCAGATTCAAAATGTCCAATAGGCAGTTGGTGATGCAGGATTGGAGTTAAGGGGGTGACAAGGGCTAGATATATTGATCTATGAATCATCTTCATAGATGTGATAATTGAACCCATGGAGTTAATAAGTTCATCAAGCAAGAGAGTATAAAGAGAAAAGTAAAGAAGGTCTAGGATAAAGGCTTGAGGGCTACCATGATTAGTAGGCTTGACATGGCTGAAGATCCAAGAAATGATACTGAGAATACTCAGGAAGAGAAGAGGAGAATGAGTTCTCAGGAAAACCCATAGAGGAGAGGAAATCCAGGAGAAAAAAATGGTCAACAGTTTCAAATGCTGCAGAGAGGACAAAAAGGATTAGTACTGAGAAAAGACTATTAGGCTTGGCAATTACAAAATCATCGATAACTTTAGAGAAAGTAGTTCCAGTTGATGGATGAGTTCTGAGAGCAAAAGGAGAAGGGTAGGTACCAAATGTGGAATGCTTTTTCAAGGTACTTAACTAAGAAGTGGAGAAATATGAGATGATAGCAGCAGATATAACAAGGTTTTGTGAGAGTTTTTTTTTAAGGATGGAGCAATTTAGGCATGTTTGTAAGCAGTAGGGAAAGAATCAAGAGATAGAAGATTAAAGAGAGAATAGGGATGATGGTGGAGACAGTCTGTCATGGAGAACCCTGGTGGGAATGAAATAAGGATGTATGTAGGGATGTTGACCTTGGTGAGCAGAAATATCATTGAGGAGTGGAATAAATTCAGTCAACAAACATTTATTAAGCAAGCACTGAGGATACAAAAAACAGTCTGCTCTCAAGGATCTCACAGTCAACGGGAGAGACAAGATTCAAATAATTATATACAAATAAGCTGCATTTAGGATAAACTGGAGAAAATCGACAGAGGGAAGGCAGTATAATTAAGAGGGATCAGGAAAGTATTACTGTATGAGATAGGATTTTAGCTGGGATTTGAAGGGAAGTCAGGTGGCAGAGATGAGGAGGAAGAATATTCCAGACATGAAGGAACTAGTGAAAATGATTAGAGTTGGAAATGGGATGTCTTGTTTGAGGAAAATGAAGGAGGCCAGTGTCCCTGGGTCCACATTGTAAGTGAAGATAATTGTGGGGTGTGCAAACTGTGCAAAATATACATGTGAACCTTCCACTTCTGTAAACAGGTGGGGTGGGAGCTCTTCTTTTGAGTCATGCAACATTCACTTTTGATTTATTGTGTGTGTTTTATTTCTCATGTACCTTGTTATTGATACTGTGTATATTGTTTTCTGGTTTTGCTTACTTTACCCTGCATCTGTTCATGAAGATCTTTCCATGCTTCTCTATTACTTCTTCCAGCACAGTAATAGCCATTAGGTTCATGCACCACAATAGTAGGTTGAGAGATGGGAACATACATAGGGAGGTTCTTGGTATGTGTGTTGAGAAAGAATATCATTATTTTTTCTTATTAGTCTTTCATCAAGGTTGGCTTGGGGAGCTGAGGGGCAAGAAATGTAGGAAAAAGCCTCAGATTTCACTCACTAGTCTGGGTAGGGGCAACTTCCTCTGTTCTTTTCCTTTCTTTTAGAGATTTTTGCTCCTGTCCTAGGTCCCTACCTTGATGCATGTGGAGAAGAGGAGAGTATGGATGAAATACTCTGAGAACTACTATGAGTCTCTCTTTATGTGTATGTATGTATGTAGAGGTGATATTAAGAAGGAAGAATGGCAGTAGTGCTTTCTGGAAGGTGAGGAGAAGACATGGGAGCTCCAGCCCTCCTAATAATGGTGGTGAATCTTGACCATTGCCCCTTTGGAGACTGAATGGAATGCCCTTGGTACTTGATGTATCATTTCCATCTCTCCATCATCCCACTATTCACTGTAACCCAGGAATTTTTTGTTCTTTATGCTCAGTGATATGCCCCAAGCACATATTTATTATGCAAAGGCAATTCTGGAAGGAATCATAAAATAAAAAAAATATATTTTTAAACTTGGAAGGCACCTTGAAGATAGTCTAATTCAACCCCCTTATTTTATAGATGAGGAAAGTAAACCCAAGGGGTTATTATATGTTTGGTTAATGGTAGAACTGGGCCAAAAGCCAGGTTTCTAGACTCCTAGGGTAGTACCCTTTCCACTACAATGTGGGATTATTTAATATCTTTAATTTTCATTGCCTGATTTGTATGTGTGTGTTGTGTGTGTTTGTGTACGTGTGCATAGACCTGACTTTGTGTGGCTACATAAACTATACCAAAGCACATTGCAGTCATATTTTTCCAAGCCTAAGTCTCTTGTTGGGCAAAGGCACTCCATATGGATGAAGCAGAATTTCTATCTGAGTAACTGGCATTTAAACTTAAGTTGGTGAGACAGATTTGGAAAGTAAGGAATTCAAATGAAGGAAAACAGCATTAGGAGAAATGTACCCTCTATAATGTCATCATCACCATTGATTAAATATTTGAGTGCCCACTGGGAAAAACATTGAATGTGTGGTTCACACATCTGCGCTGCTGTGACACCAGATGTTGCGGTTGTTGGAATTTTATCTTGTACATCTAGACAGGAATGCTAGCTCCTTGCATTTTAATTAACTTTGTCAGGAGCCACCAGCAAGTGGTAGATTTGGTCACCAGCAAATAAAGCAGAGGATATGCACAATCACCTAATTGTTTCTCCTTGTATTAAGTCCACTGATGGATCTTAGGATGGAATGTTGGAATCTCCAGCAAAAGCAGGGGGGGCAACAAGAGGCCTGTAAGACAGGTTTTAGGAAATATATTGCTAAAGCATGCAACCCTGAAGGACAGGGATGGGAAATCAAGGATCACTTGCTGATTGTCTTAGTCAGTGGAAAGTGTCCAAATGTGACTTTAATGTTATAGGTTGCCGCCAGGTTGCTTGCATAGTGAGATAAAAGACCTTCCGCAGATATCTCTTCTACTGTCTTCAATCAGTGCCTGAGGATTCTTATCCATGGGATGACTCCTTTGGATTAAAACTTTGGGTGCTCAAAAGGTCCCTTCAAAAAGACCCTGGGGAGGGGTAAAATGTTAAGCTCTTATCCTGCATGATCACATTAATAGGAAAAGGGGGAGAAGGGACCAAGTATTTATTTAATGGTGTGCCTGCTATGTGCTAGACATTGTGCTAAGCACTTTACAAACATTATCTCCTTTGATCCTAAGAAAACCCTGGAAGGTAGGTATGTTATTATCTCCACTTCACAACTGAGGAAATGGAAGCAGACAGTGCCTTGCCCAGAGTCATCCGGCTAGCAAATTTCTGAGGCTGAATTTGGATTGAGGTTTTCCTGACTCCAGGTCCACTGAGCCACCTATCTGCATGGTGGAGTGGAAAGAACATTGGGCTTGGAGTCAGAAGATGTGGGATTGAGTTGCAGCTTTTGCCTGGGACTAGCTGGGTGACCTTGAGGAAGCCACTTAACCGATGTGGCTTTCAGTTTCTTTTTCTGCAAAACAAGGTGATTGGACTAGCAGGAGACTCTTAATTGGTGTGTGTGTGTGTGTGTGTGTGTGTGTGTGTGTGTGTGTGTGTGACAAATCTTTTGGCAGTTTGGTGAAACCTATGGATTTCTTAGAGTAATGCACTAAAATCCATAAAATAAACTATATATGATTATAAAGGAAATGAATTATGTTGGAATACAGTTATCAAAATATAAGAACACACAAATAAGCCCCCAAGTGCATGTCTCAGGTTAAGAAGCCCTGGTAGCAGATCCTGGCCAAGTGGAAAGACTGCTGGACTTGGAATCAAATGCACTGGGTTTACATCCTGACTCTGCAGTTTAACTACATATGACTCTCAGCAAATCACCTAACCTGCTTGGGATTTACATTCCTCATCTGGAAATGGGGCTGGACTAGGGGTTCTCAGAGATCTGTACTAGGCTAAATCTTTAAGGTACCTCGGAGATCTAACTCCTATGTTCCTAAGCACATTCTTTTAAGTGCAAGAAAGTGTTGGAGCAGAGGGGGACAGACATGAGAACAATAAGGAGAGGGAAAGTCACCCCAACCTACAGGGATGTTATGGAACTTCAAAAGACAAGATTTAGTCACTGAATGGCTATGTGAGGTGAATGATGGGGAGGAACTGAAGATGATGTTAATAGTGTGGATCTGGATGACTGAGAGGCTGGGAAATGGAGAGTGGAAGGAAAGGGCATGGGGCAGTCCCCAGACTTGGGGGGTCATGGTAGGGGGACCTTGGCAGCACCAGGGCATCGTGTACATTTTTGGGGGGATGAGGGAGGAAACAAAGCAGTGAAGAGGAACCAGAGGTGGAGTGGGGATGGCTTTTATGACTATTATTTTCCTTAGCCATTTTACCTAGGACCAACCCTTGGGTGCTTTCTGGCTGCTCACTCTGTGAATAAGCATCTTTCTGGATAAGAATCTGGCCTTTTCTTTCCTCTTTTTCTCTATGAAGGAGAGTAGGTTGTCATAAAACCCCAGAGGATGAGGAGGGGGCTGGGAGATGGTTCCCAGTGAAAATAAACCAAGTATGAGATCAGGTCACAGCTGGGGCTGGATGGGGATCAGATGAAAGAAGTTAAGCCAGGAAAGCATAGCTGCATAATTGGATGTCAATATATGTATTTTAAAACATAGTCTCCAAAAATTCAAATTTCCCAGGGAGATGAAAAAGAAACTTCCGTCCTGGAAGCTCATTACATCTCAAAGAAATCACTGTTCCTTTTCCCAAGGACAGAGGGAGAAGGCAGATTCACAGGGGACACACAGAAAGACATGCCTTCTAGCGGACCTTCTCCAAGCCACAGCTGGAGATCACTTTCAGAGTCATTTCCACCCCACCCCTTTCCCTGGAGCATCTGAAGATGGAACAGGAAGGTTTGTTGGTCAACCCATGGGGGGCTGAAGCAGCAGGCCTGGTTTTGGTTGCGTCTCTGCCACAGGAGATGTAGGGGAAAATGCTGATTCTCAATGTTTTCTCTGCTGTTAAATGAGTGTAATAAAATTTTGGTTCCTTACCTCCTAGGGACCCAGTTAAGATTAATTAGACAGTAACTATAAAGTGTTTTAAGCAGAGGCAGAGAAAGGTAGTGAACATGTCTGGTAGATATAATCTTTACAAAGTTGCCTTGGTTAACCCTTTCTATAAAGGTCATTGAGGCATAACAGAATCATGATGAGTATAATTATAAATTATAATTATACAATTATAAAGGAATCTTGGCATAGTGGGTAGAGCTCCTCTCAGTCAGGAAGACCTGGATTCAAGTTCTGTGTCCAGTTTGTGCTCGCTGTGTGACTGTGGTCAAGTCAGTTCTAAGATTCTCTCTGAGACAGTTGATGTTCAGCAGTCAGGTGGTACAGTAGAGAAACTACAGTGTAATACACTGGACCTACAGCCAGGAATATCTGAGTTCAGGTCCAACTTCAGACCTTTCCTTAGCTGAATGATCCTGAGCAAGTCACTTAACCTCTGTTTGCCTTGGTTTCTTCGACCATAAAATGGGGATAATAAAAGCACCTACCTCTCAGAGATCATATGCTTATCATGGTGCTGGGCACCTAGTAGGGGATTAAGGAACACTAGCTTCCTTTCAGCAAATCTCCTTTCCTATTGGTCTCTCTGGGACAGTTTAAGAGAATCTCATCCTTTCAGACCCAAGGGGAGGAGTGAAGGGATAAGGGAAAGATCACACTCACTGGGATTTCTGAAGGTGGAACTGGAAAGACGGTGGCTTCATTCACAGGAAGGTAGAGGCCAGAGAGTGGTAGTAAATTGTTTTATTCTTCATTCAAACATGTTCAAACTCCAGGCACTGTTAGAAATGATTATAGGAAGATCAAGGACCATACTGGATCCCCGGGAAGTGGAACTACTGAACTAATAACTAATTCTGTAAGTTGTTCCACATGATTGAAATATATTTTGCTACCTACAAATGCACAACCCATCCATACCTGTATTATCTGACTGTAGGAAAGGAAGGATCATAAATTTATATATACATCTATCTATCTATCTATCTATCTATCTATCTATCTATCTATCTATCTATCTATCCATGTATCTATGTATGTATGTATCTATGTATCTATCTATGTGTCTATGCATCTATGTATCTATCTATGTATCTATCTATCTATACATCTGTATAAAATTGCATGTAGGGGCAGCTGGGTGATGCAGTGTATAGAGTGCAGAGCCTGGAGTCAGGAAGACTCACCTTCCTACTTTCAAATCCAGCCTCAGACACATATTAGCTGTGTGATCCTGGGCAAGTCACTTAAACCTGAGTTTCCTCGTGTGTAAAATGAGCTAGAGAAGGAAATGGCAAACCTCTACAGTATCTTTTCCAAGAACCCCCCAAATGGGATCATGAAGAGTTGGACATGACTGAAATGACAGATTAGAACAACAAACTGCATATAAAATAAAAGATTTGGAAGGGACCTCAGAAGTTACCTAATTCAATCCCTCACTTTAAAGATGAAGAGCTAAAGCCTAGAGATGTTAAGAAGTCGTCTAAGATCATAGAGCCAGAATTCAAATCCAGGCCTTAAGATTCTAAATTCAGTACATTTCCCACTGCCTGCCCCCTGGAGGATCCTTTCATGTATTATGGTTTTCAGTGGTACCTGCAAGCAACTTCAGAGTCATATTAAGATTAAATAATTATCTATAAAAATCATGTATCTCCATGGAATTTTAGAACTAGAAGGTACCTTAGAGATGATTTAATTTATCTCTCTCCTCCACTTGCATTTTACAGGCAAGGAAATTGAGGCCTAGAGAGATCAAGACTACCCATTTAATTAGTGTCTGAGCTGGAAATAGAATCCAGGTGTCCTTGTTCTCAGTTCAGCATTCTCTCTACTATTAAATATACATAGTACCTCTTTTCCAACATGGTTCACCTTTTGTATCTCCCTAAATTCTCGTGAATTATATAGGTCCAGGTCTACTGGGTCTATTCCAAAGATGATTAGAGAAAAAGGAAAAAACATTATATGTCCTAAAATATTTATAGCAGCTCTCTTTGTGGTGACAAAGAACTGTAAATTGTGGGGATGTCTGTCAGTTGGGGAATGACTGAACAAGTTGTGGTATATGATTGTGATGGAATACTATTGTGTATAAGAAATAATGAGCTCAGGGGCGGCTAGGTGGCGCAGTGAGTAGAGCGCCGGCCCTGGAGTCAGAAGGACCTGAGTTCAGATCCGGCCTCAGACACTTAACCCACACAAACAAAAACCTAGCCGTGTGACCTTGGGCAAGTTACTTAACCCCAATTGCCCTAAAAGGGGTGGCTAGGTGGTGCAGTGAATAAGAGTGCCGGCCTCGGAGTTGGGATGACCCGAGATCGAATCCGGCCTCAGAAAATGAGCACCCCCACACAAATAATGACTAGCCGTGTAACCTTGAGCAAGTTACTTAACCCCAATTGCTTAAAAAAAAAAAAAAAGAAATAATGAGCTCAATGATCTTAGAAAAACATGGATAGATTTGCACAAAATAATGAAGAGTGAAACAAGCAGAACCAAGATAATGTTGTATACAGTAACAGCAATATTAATTTATTAATATTTATATATAAATATATGAATCACATTTTTATGTAATATATCAAGAACATATTTGAATGGAAAAGTAATTTTTACTATTATAAACATCCAAGTTAACTTCAAAGGACATATGAAGGAAGGCACTATCTGCATCCAGAGAAAGAACTGATAAGTAGAAGTATATAGAGAATAATTTTACACATATATACATATGTATATTCATATTTGTATCTAATGGTAGCCATTTCTAGGGCAGGATGGGGAGGAAAGAGAAAAAGGAAAAAATAAATTTATATGATCACTTTATCATATATACAAAAGGAATAGCAAGTTGTACATAATAGATTTGCAGTTTCATAATCATCTTTTTTATCATACTATGTTATAGAAATACTTGTTTTACTCCATAAATTAAAAATAACATTTAAAACTAAGGCTTGCAGAGGTTATACAGCCAACCAAATCAAAGAGCCAACACTAGAAGTGAGGGTCTCTTTACCCTGCCCCCTAGTCTTAACTGCAAGACAGAGGGCCTCTATTTGTCTAGTTTCTCTTTCTGTTGCTGAGAGATGGGGAAACACATGCAGTCAGGAGGATGAAAGATTTTGAAAAGACACTAAAGGTGTCTTTTGCACTCTCTGAAAAGTAAAGTCTGAGGGACATTTGATAACCATTACAGAGCACACGGCACATCCCTGTATAGTGAAAAATGACCAACCCTTCCTGTTTTCCCATTGAGGATAGTAGCTGGCTCCTAGAAAGAATTTAATCTATAGTTGGAAAGATTTAGGTAAGAAATAGGGAAAAGAACAGTTTTTATGGGAACCATCCATGCATCACTAAGTGTGGGTAAAGATATTTGCTTTGGAGATTTCTAAGAAGAAAATAAATTCAGTTTTTAAATCAGTTAAGAAGCACTTAGTATATGTCAGACCCTATCCTAAGGACTGAGGATACAAAGGCAAAAGCAATTTCTTTTCATTTGTCCTAACTTACATTCTAATTGGGGAATGAATATATAAATAATTAGGTACATATACGATTTACACATGATAGAGGAAAGGAGGTCTGAGAGGAGAAGGCAGTAGGAGCTAGATTGGAAATGGAACCAGAAAAGGCCTCTGTAGCAGCAAGCATCCTAGCATACCCAGGATAGTTGCTAGCACAGGTTCTTAGATCTGATTTTCTAAAGGAAAGCAACTCAAAATCGGTAAACAATCTTACTTTAATCAAACATATATCATTTACCTAGTTCAGGGGGAAAAGGTCAGCACCCCAAACTTTAGAGAATACAAATAAGTTACAAGCAGAAGTTACAAGCAGAAAGAGAAACATCAGCAGACAGGCTTCCAGCTGTCTGACCATTACATCCACATTCCTAGTTAGTTTCCAGAGAGGGAAGCACCAACATCTGGGTTTTCAAAGCCAGGGGTGGGGGGGGAGGCGGGGTCTCAACGGCTGCCCAGGGTCTTGTCTAGTCAAATCACCCAGCTCTTCTCAAAGTGAGCCCCAAAACAAAACCTCACATCAGAGTATATATAGCCCTTTCCTGGCTCAGAGAACAATACAACCCTCTTGACCCACTGCCCAATCACAAAGTAACAAGGTGTGGGCATTTCTGAAAAACAAGCCTCCCACCACAGGCTCCATGTGACCACATTCAGCCTATTAGGGGGCAGAGTATATTTTCAAATCAAGGAAGGTTCTCAGAGTCATTTAAACCCATCAAAGGGCCTAGGGGCAGGGAAGATCTTAGATTCCCATTCCTATAACAGCCTCCAGAATGCCAGAGGGGCAACTAGGTGGTGAAGTAGATAGAATGCTGGGCCTGGAGTTAGGAAGACTTACCTTCCTGAGTTCAAATCTGATCTCAAAGCTAGCTGTGTGACCCTGGGCAAGACACTTAACCCTGTTTGCCTTAGTTTCCTCACCTGTAAAATGAGCTAGAGAAGGAAATGGCAAGCTACTCCAAAATCTTAGCCAAGAAAATCCCAAATGGGGTCATGAAGAATAAGACATAAATGAAAACAATTAAACATAGACCATCTGGTTTGAGATTTTCAGGAGGCAGTTGGTGATATGTGGTTTAACTGAGAGACTAAAGCTGGGAATTATCTACACAGAGATGACAATGGAACCAATAGCAGCTGATGAGGTCACAAGGGAGAAAGTATAGAGGGACAAGAGAAGAGGACCCAGGACAGAACCTTGGAGGACACCATGGTTAGGAGGCATGACATGAATGAAAAATTAGCAAAGTAGACTGAGGAATAGTTGTACAGGGTGAGAGAAGATCCTAGAAACCTAGAGAGGAGAGTTTAGTCTGCTAGATTACTGTCCTAAGAAGGTGGACCATACTTTTGGTTATTGAAATTCATTTTGGAGAGGCAATATAATAAAGTAGAAGGAACACTACGCTTGGAGTCAGACCTGAGTTGAAATTCTACCTTTGCTACTTACTATATGTTAAGTCTTGGGAAAATCATGTAGCTTCTTTGAGACTCAGTTTCTTCAACCAAAAAAAAAGGTTGGGGGTAATAATTTTCATGCTTCTGAGGGATATTGTAAAGATTGAAGGATGTAAGATGTGTGGAAACTCTTAAGTAAATGCAAGTCAATACTATTTGGGGCTCCATATTCTTATGGTAGGAATTATTGGATCACAGATTTAGAGCTGAAATAGACCTCTGAGGTAATCAGATCCAACCCCAATGTTTTACTGAAGGCTTCAGAGAAATGGTGTCTTGCCCAAAGCTACACAAGTAATCAGAATTTGAACCCAGAACCTCTTACTACCAAATCCAGCATTCTCATTCTTTTCCACCACATTCTTAGGTATTAATACATTGACCAAATGACTCACTTCTTGACAAAGAAATAGGATGCTAAACCAAGGTCAGCCTAACTTAGGAAATGCATGCTTATTTATTGTAACACCCACATACCAACAAACCAGTTTTTGAAGTTTTCCAATTATATTTCCATCCATAAATTCTGAATTTTACTATATACTTTCTCTATGCATAAGTTACATATTTTGACATTCCATGTATACTTTTAAATATCAGTTCCTCTTCATTTCTGCCTATTTATGCCCACAGAATGAATTGATGGTTTTGATTTATTTGTCTGGTCAAATCAGCAGTGAATTCTGGTTGGTTGCCTCCAAGTGAGTGATCACGTCCAGAAATTGGCCCTTAGCAATTCTTTTGGAAATTGGCAGGCCCCAGTTGGCAATCACTCCCTTATGGTTAGGGAATCTTCCCTTGGGTCATGTCTTGGTCACTCATCATCTCCTATTCCACAAGCTTAGTGGAGACACTGGGCTGAGTGTGAAAGAGCCCCCTATTGCTTGTAGTTAACCTTCTATAAAGAAGTTGTTCAAACCCAATTATAAAACATTATTTGTACTTGTAAGTCAGGGGAAAAAAACAGAGTTATTCTAGCAGGCTGGCTGAGAAAGTGATTTTTCCTGGTTTCTGGGTGGGTTGCCTAGTTAATAGGAGTGTCACACCTGAAAGATAACACCTAAAACACTTTACATTTTTGCCTATTAAATTTCATCCTGTTTGACTTGGCCCATGATTCAGCTTGTCGAGTCCTTTTGGATCTTGGTTTTGTTATCCTACATATAAATGCCAAGATAAAATTACCAGCCACAAAGTCCTGGAACGCAGCCAATCCACCAGGGTTGAAGCACAGCTGACCGCAACATAAATCCATTGGATTGGGACAATAGCTTTTGTGTAGGGAGTTGGAATGAGAAGACGAGGACCAACCTTTCACAAGGGTACAGCAGACAGCATCTAATATGGTATAATTTACGGTTACTCACAGCCCCTCTGCTTCCAACTCTCCTCTTCACGTGCCTAGGTTACTACCTGCAATTGTCACCATCAGTCACCTTCCCCTTCCTTTAGTTAAGAGGCTTAAGGCTCCTGGTGAAATGCAAATTTTACCCTTTGGTGGTGGCCACTTAGCACAGGACATAAGCATTGTACATGCATTAATTTGTTTAAAATTTTTTTGTTTATTTTTAGTTTACAACATTCATTTCCACAAGATTTTGAGTTACAGATTTTCTCCCCATCTTTCCCCTACCCACCACCCCAAAACAGTGATCCCACTGAATATCCCTTCCCCCAATCTACTCTCTCCTATATCTTCCCTCCTCCCCCTCTCACTTTCCAGTAGGGCAAGATGGATCTCCATACTCCAGTGCCTGTATATCTTATTTCCCAGTACATGCATTAATTTGTAACAGCCCCAAGAGTGGACCCTGTGAGGATGGGTCAAAGGACAGATAAGTTTTGATGGGACATTGCTATGTAGTCATGTATAGTGCAGGATTTAGAACTAGGAAAACCTGGGCTCAGGTTTAAATCCCAACACAGCCATTTGCTCACTGTGTTCCTGGGCAAACCTTTTCACTCCTTCATATTCAAGTTTCCTCCTCTATAAAAGAGGGATGATAATAGCACCTGCCTTGTAAGGTTATTATGAAGATTAAATGAGATAATGTATGCAAAGAGCGTTGCAAACCTCAAACTGCTACACATATGTGAGCTATTATTATGACGAGGAAGGGGGAGTCTTGAAAGGGCTTGAGATGCTTCTTGCAAGGGCAGGGGTGGAGTGGGTAGCTTTGGGCAGATGGGAGGAAAGAGATGAGGGCATATGCCTTGGGGGTGGTAGGGGAGGGATTTTATAGGATAACGAGATCATAGGATGAAGAACTTGCTTCTTAGATGTATGAAGAGGATGAAGAGTCTTGCTTCTTAGAGTATTCTAGTCTAACACCCTCATTTTACATATGAGGAAACTGAGGCCCAGGGTGTTAAGTGAGGTGCTTAAGGTCATAGGATGCTCAAAGGATCATAGATCTAAACCTGGAAATGATCTATTTCATTAAAGGTGGGGAAACTGAGGTGGGAGAAGTTAAATGGCTTGAGATTACACAAGTATTGAGAGAATTTAAAGCCAGGTATTTTTAGTCTGAGTCCAGTGCTTTTCCTACTGCATCAAAATGTCAGAAGAGAAAAAGAAAGCATTGAAAAGATGATGGATGGACACTAAAGACCAACATTTCTTACTTCCCAGCTTTACCAGCCGAGTAGATGTTAACTATTAGAATGCTAGAAAGAAGAAAGGTCTTAAGGACTCAGTTAAGCAGAATTTCAAGCCATGGACCTGAAACCATAGCCATGAATTGCTGAAAAAAAATGGAAGTAACTCGCATCTTAGGTTGCCATTAAGGCATCTTCACTTAGGTCAGTCAAGTAGCAATGTAGTGTAATGGATAAGCCAGTGAACTGGGTTCTAATTCTGTCTTTGACCCACTGGCTGGGGGCACATCACTTAACCTCTCACTGCCATAGGTAATTCTCTAAGATTATGTTATAATGAGGTCACCATTTCCACAATACTAATGAAATTATAGGATCAGCAAAAAGCACAAACTAGACAAGTTATGATAAAAATTCAAAAACTACTAAACTCTAGAAAAATGAATTCAATCCTGCCTTAAGGATATGTATTTGTACCCCCAAGAACTTACCACAATGCCTAGCATCTAGTAAGAATTTAATAAATGTTGAAACCTCTTGGCATTGACTAAGACTTACCTTTGCTGGACTAGGTTGACTGGGCCATTTATTTTTTCCTTGTCCTGTAACAGAACCAGTTAGGTATTGCCTTCCATGCCAAGTATATAATTCATTATGCAATGCTATGTTAAATCATAACCTCTAATGAAGTTGTCCATTACTGCTGTTATCAATGAGCCTTTCATGGAAGTTGATTAGAAGTGATAGTGATTATAAGGTATAAAGCATCTTTGTTCTAAAGTTGGCAGGTTGCTTGAGACTAAGGCATAATAAAGCCTGTCAAGGCCAGAAGACCTAGATTTGGGGGAAGGCCTATGACACATGTTCACAAGGAGAAGAATATGTACTGGATTTCACCCCTCTCCTCATGTATAGTAACATTTAAGAGTGTTCCTGAGCCAAACTGTGATAGGAAGTTCACCTCCTTTTCCATAGTTCACTCCTTTCCCTTGGAACCTTCTCTTTTCCAACTATGAGAAAGACCATATAGATATGATTGCTGAACTTGGAAAATGAGAAAGACTACACAGGGTAGAGGGGAACAAATGTATTATGTGCTTAGAGTTGGAAGGAACATTAGAGTCCATATGGTCCAAAGCCCAGTTAAATGACTTGTCTAGGCTCACACAGGTAGTCATAATCAAAGGAAAAATTCTCTGACTGCAGAGGCAAGCAATTTCCCCCAATGTACCACACTGCCAAGTTTTTTTTTAAGATGGATCAGGATGCTAAACACTACTCAGGGGATCCTGATGGCCATCCCTGGCAAAATCTAAGATTAGATCACTGCTGCTAGAGAGGTTGAAGCTGGTGGATCACAGACTTGAGCGTTCTGAGATGCAGCAGGGCTAACGCTGGTGAGGTGTCTAAGCTATGTCTGGCACCAGCCTCAGCCTCTCTAGTCACAAGGATTAGAGGCATGTGTTATTTAAGAAGTACCTTATTCAGGTCAAGTGGCATTGGCAACAGAGCCAGGATTAGAATTCAAGTCCCCAAACTTTAAGTTCAGAGTTCTTTCTACAACACTCCACTTCCTGATAATGGAGAGATAATAATATTGGGAGCCTAAAAGACACAGACTTTTAGGGCTAAATGATGAACCAAACCTTGTAAAATGGACCATAACAGCAATAAATGTAAAATCTTACATTTAGGTGGAAAAGAGTCATAGGATTAGGGTTAGGGCAGGGATTTAGGAAGGATTTTTGTTGTTGTTTTTTGGTCACTTTTCAGTCGTTTCTAACTCTTGATGATCCCATTTGGGCTTTTCTTGGCAAAGATACTGAAATAATTTGCCTTTTCCTTCTCCAGCTTGTTTTACATCCAGCTCATTTTACAGATGAAGAACTGAGGCAAACAGGGTTCAGTAACTTGTCCAGGGTCACACAGCTAAAAAGTATCTGAGGCCAGATCTGAAGTCATGAAGATGAGCCTTCCTGATTCTAGGCAAGGTGCTCTATGCACTGTACCACCTAGGCCAGGGGTGAAGAACCCGCAGTCTTGAGGCCACATGTGGCCCTCTAGGTCTTTGGATGTAGCCCTTCGACTGAATTCAAACTTCACAGAACAAATCCGCTTAATAAAAGGAATTGTTCTGTAAAACTTGAACTCAGTCAAAAGGCTGCACACAAGGACCTAGAAGGTCACATGTGAACTCGAGGCCACAGGTTCTCCAACCCTGCATTTATATGAAAAAGTCCTGAGGATTTTATTTGACCAAAAGCTTAACAAAAGTCGACAGTTACACGGAAGTCAAAATGCTAATGCAAACAGGCTATATTAACATGAATATGGAATCTATAAAAGAAGGAAGGTACTGTTTCTCTCTACTATATTCCCTGTTGGTGAGGTCACGCCTAGAGTGTTTTGTTCAGTCCTAGGAGTAGAGCAGATCCAGAGTAAAATGACCATAAAGTTTTTTAAGAAAATTTGAAAACATATAATATAAAGAAGATTGGAAAGGCTAGAGATGTTTAAATTGGAAATGAAAATGCTTGGTATTTTCTTACTTTGAAAGCTGCCTTAGACTATTTGAAGGGCTGTTATATGGAAGAGGGATTAGATTTTTCCTACGGCATTCCAGAGGGGAGAACTTGGCCCGATGGATAGAATTTACATGAGACAGATTTCAAATCAGTATCAGAAAAAAAATTCTTACCATTTAGAACTTTTTTGAAAACATAATGGAATGCTTTGTGCTATAATAAGTTCCCTATAGCTAAAAGCTGTCAAGCTGAAGTTGGATAGCTACTTGTTCAGGATATTTTAGAAGGGATTCATGCTTTGTGAAGGGGGTTAAACCAGACAACTTCTCATGTTCCTTTCAAACTCTGAGATTTTAAAATTTTGAGTCTCTTTTGGCCCATCTGGTGCTAAAAAAGACTTGAGACTTATACACATGGTCACTGAAGTTGGGGGAACACTAGCATTGTAAGAGAAATTGATCATATAAAGAACACTGAAGAACCATCAGATGCTTATAAGACTAGCATGGTAAGAGAAATTGATTATATGAAGAATACTGAAGGACCCAGAAATGCTTATGTTGGAGAAAGGAGAACTGAGTAGGCAGGGGATGTATGACAGTTCATGTACTATCTTCTGCTTTCCCAAAGTATTCCCTCTCTGAGCTAACTCCAATTTAAACATAATCCCCCCTTTTCACCTTTCTATTTTCCTATTCCACTCCAAAAAAGCCCCATTCTTTCAGTTAGGCTGATCTCAGCTAAATTCTGGAAGGAAAACAATTCTATTCAACCAATTTATACTAATGCGTGAATTATTGATATCCAGATTAAGAGAAATAGGCCCAAGGGGTGGCAATTATAGGAGGCAGGTTTCAGATGGAGGTGGGGGAAGGGTAGCCTAATAAATTTTTTAAAAAGGACTTCTGATTAATTGAGAAATCTCTGCTTGGTGGGATCTCAGGCAATGAGACAAAAATAAATACTTGTATTTATATAGTGCCTTAAAGTTTATAAAGCACTGTATACATTATCCCTTTTGATCTTCACAATAATCTCATGAAATAGGGCCTATTATTATCTATATTTTACAGGTGAAGAAACTGACTCTGAGAGACGTTAAGTAACTTACTCAGGGTCACCCAGCAAAGTGTCTGAGTCAGGATTCAAACTCAGGTCTCACTGACTACAACATTCTATTCATTGTGTCATCTAGCTGTCTCCAAAGGGTCAGTGCAGAATTTCAGGCCGAGTTGGACTCGAGAGAGACTGGACTAGGGAGGGATGCTCCCAAGTTACTTGGGGCTGATCTGATTATTGTCCTGTCATTCGCCTGAGATTGGGGGGTCCTGTCTCTAAACCTACACACCTGTTGATTTTCCCTAAAGAACACCTCTGTGGAGATTCTGTAGGCATAGTTATATAGGTAGGACAGTATATTTAGCTGTTCTCAAACCTGATTTGTTTACAGGATTAAAACCTGGCCCACCATTATTATTATTTAGAATTTGCATAGTCAATTTTACTTTCAAAATGCTTTTTATTCATCAATTAGTTATTCATTTATTTAATGCAGTTTTTAATTGTGTGCTTGTTCCTTCCTGCAAAGGTGGAATTATTCAGAGGAACATTTAAAAGAAATTAACAGTATGACAGGGCTTATAATTGTGCTTTAATCTTAAATTAATATCCCTCCTGTTTTCCCGTTACCAGGACAATTATCCAGAACGGTACCAGAAGCAGGAAATTATGTATTGCCCTATATATGGCATTCCCTCCCGGAGAGCAAACCATTTATCACAGCTTTTTAATCTCCGCTGTGTGGAATAGGAGATAAAACATCTCAACAACATTTCAGTGTTTGCAGGAGATTAAAAGACTGCAAACATTTGTGTTTGTTTCACAGGGTCCCTCTGCTGCATCTAAACTGGGTCAGAGTTTAGGGGGGGCTGGATACCAAGTAAGAAATGCCATTGCTTACCCAGAGACTGTGAGATTTCTCTGAATGGCTTAAATCTGTAAAATGTTAACTGGAACCTTTCACCCTCTGCCCCCCAAACCCAGTGCAGTTTTTTTTTTCCTCAAGACTTTTTACCTGAATTTACCTGAATAGACCTATTACGTCTATTTACCTATTTCTATAGTTTGGCTAAAACAGTCATTCTTTGTGACTATTGACCCATGTTAGTTCAGTTGTTCAGAGCATGGTCAAAGAATCAGGACATGGCCATAAGACTATTTCCTAATGCAAGTCAGTTAGCTTTTCCCAGCAAATAGTATATTTTATGGTCATAGACTGTAGACCTAACTCAGACAGGCTGCTTCATATAGCCTGCTGTTAGCCACAGGGGAGACCAGGAAAGAGAGTGTGGATGGTTTAATGCAAATCCATCACAACTACTAGAGAAACAATTGAAAGCATATATTCTCCTGCCACTGGGTTCCATGATGTTATATTCATCATGGAGGATAAAACATTGTGATCAGAAATGGACCACCTCACAGGATGCTGAAAAGGCTGAAAGCTCCTTAAAAGTGAAAGTTGGGTTAGTAAATAGGTAAGAAATGCTATTCTTCTTGCACCTCTTTATCCCCCTTAGAAGTTCTCCTCAAGTGCTGTTCCTTTAATTCCTATGTATTAAGTCCCAAGGGGGTATGAGGTCATCACCTGACACTTCTCTGCAGGTGAAATCAGATTAAAATGAACATCAAGGTCAACTATTATGACATGTACATTTTGGAACTAGCAGGGATATAATTTAGCAAACAGGTAGTGTGATATAATCATTGGCTCTGGAGACAGGAGACCTAGGATTCAAATCCCACTTCCCATACAAAGTCACCTGTGTGACCTTGGCAAATCATTTAATTGCCCTGACTCTCAGTTTCCTCATGTGTAAATTGAGAAGGTTGGACTACATGACCTTTGAGGTCCTTACCAAATCTGCCTTTATGATCCAATCACCCAACCCCACCCTTGTTTTACAGATGAGAAAACTGAAGTGAAGAGAGGAAGAAAAAACCAACCCAAGGTCATATACCTAGTAAAAAGCAGAACTGGAATTGTAACCTATGTCCTCTGAATTTATGTCCAGTACCCTTCCTGCCATATAATAATTCTTTCCTAAAGGGATTAGATGTCAGAAAATGGTAACATGCAGCCTTGGGAAGCATATAGAAAGGAGAAAGGGGCTCCCAGTTAGTTGATTTTAAGTCTACCCTCAGTATCACTTTATGATCTGTGACAGAGCAATTTCAATATTGGACCTTCTCTTCAATAATAAACTCAATGTTTCATTTTGCTCAAATCTAGAAATCTCCCCTGGGAAGATCAGAGTTTGACTCATATCCATCAAAGGACCCTCAGCCCTCTGCAAATAATAAGGCTAATAAAATCTTTAACCACAGAATAGCCTTATTAAAGGTAGCAAAGATCAGGGAAGGGGTTAGTGTACTAGCCCTTTTATTTATTATTTTTTGGAGGTGGGGAGGCAAGGCAATTGGGGTTAAGTGACTTGCCCAATGTCACACAACTAGGGTACTAGTCCTTTTAACAAGGCAATAGATGTGGTATTCCCTTCTGACAAACTCTTTTTTTTCATTTAGTCCCAGTCCCTACAACATCTAGAGCCAGTTATTGAGGTCCCTTCGATATGCACCATGAGGCTGATGCAAGGATCTCTCCTCCATTTCTTAGCGTGGTCCCAAAGCTCTGTGGCACTCTGCATGGCACTGTCATAAAGGAAGACTTGTACAGCCCCTGGGAATTGCCATTACCCAGTTGGCAGCAGGGTTGCTTATTCCAGTTGCTTCATTTTCTTCATGGCTACTCTGCCCATAAACACTGTCTTTCTTTTTTCAACCATATGGTCTAACAAAGAAGAAGCCTCAACTTCCTCATAGTTTCTTTCTTGGAATTCCCTGCTTTTAGTACATGGCAAATCTGGACAGCATACTAAAAAGCACCTTGCCAATGAAAGGTCTGTATCATCAAAGTTATGGGTTTTCCAGTAGCAATGTATGGCTATGAGAGTTGGACTATAAGGAAAGCCAAGCACTGCAGAATTGATGCTTTTGAGCTGTGGTGCTGGAGAAGGCTTTTGAGAGTCCTTTGGACAGCAAGGAGATTAAATAAGTCAATACTTAAAGAAATCAATTCAGACTATTCACTGGAAGGTCAAATACTGAAGCTGAAGCTTAAATACTCTGGCCACATAATGAGAAGACAGGACTCATTGGAAAAGACCCTGATGCTGGGAAAGATTGAAGGCAAAAGGAAAAGGGGATGTTAGAGGATGAGATAGTTTCATAGCAGCAATGAACATGAACTTGGACAGACTTTGAGAGACAGAGGATAAAAGGGTTTGGCATGCTATGGGGTCACAAAGAGCTGGACAGGACTGAAAGTCTAAACAACAACAAAATACTTATGACCTCATCCACCCTGCTCAAAAGGAGATGGAGTTGTTACCTGAATTCTTTCAAAACTTATAACTTGAATTCTTCTGGCACTTTTCCACTACACGTATCAGTGAACAAGCATTTGTTAAACACCTACTACTGGATATCAGGTACAATGCAGCTCATTAAAGATACAGAGAGAAGAAAAACAATCCTTCACCCCAAGGTACTTACATTCTACTAGACACATTTTAATATACAGATATTTAAGCCTCACTTTTTAAAAATGCCAGCTGGCTTCTCTATTTTCTTCCCTATCTTTTGTCTCCTGGAGCTACTGCCTTCAGCTAATTCTGAGCCCTCATAATGGACCCACACTACACAGCTCAGGGACTGGAGAAATCAAACAGATGTGTCAAATGAAGAGTAGATCCCTAGTGGGACCTTCATGTTCCCCTTCTCCCTGTGCCCCAGTTTTCTTTTTTAAAATGTAAGTTAATTTATTTATTTTTAGTTTTCAACATTCACTTCCATAAGTGTCAAATTTTCCACCCCTCCTTCCTCTTTCCCCTCCCCAAGAAGGCATGGAATCTGATATAGGCTGTACATATACATTTTTATTAAACGTATTTTCACATTAGTCATGTTGTATAGAAGAAATTAGAATGAATGGGAGGAACCATGAGAAAGAAAACAAAACAAAAAAAGAAAATAGTCTGCTTCTCTTTGCATTCAGACTCCATAGTTCTTTCTCTGGATGTGGATGGCATTTTGCATCATGAGTCCTTTGGAATTGTTTTAGGTCCTTGCATTGCTGAGAAAGGCTAAGTCTATCAACCTGCCCCAGTTTTCATCAACAATGACCCTTTTTATGGGCCTTTCCCAGGGCTCCAGTTTCTCTAAACTACAGTGAACTGATAATTTCATTAATGATAAGATCTTTGGATTGATAACTGCTTAATGTGTTCTTTTTTCCAGATAAGCTAGTAGAATTTTAACAGAACCCTTCAATTACTCATTCAGCCCTCACGTAAGAATCTCCTTCCTGATATGAAAGGTCTGGCATGCTCTTGGGGCTTCTCATTTTCTCTGGCTTGTTTTCCTTTATCCAGATGATTGGGAATGTAGGTATCTAGAACTCCCCAAGAATAATCATCTCCCTAGGCTCATAAGGTTCAAAAACATGTACAGTTTTATAAGATAACATGTAAAACATTTTGCAAACCTTAAAGTGCTATATAAATGCTAGCTATTATTTATAAGTTAGTGAAATAGAAAGGATTTGTATCTGAGTCCTTAGAAAGAGTGATTCTTCCTTAAAATCTAGAGTCTCTATGATTTGTAGAATTTTCACTAGTAGAACTCCAATGCTAGTGGGACAGTGGGAATTTGTTCCCCTACATTGCTCCCCCTTTCCATATCTCTTTTGTCTGGATACTTCTTGCTTCCAGTGGTTCTTAGCTCTTGTTACTCTAAGCAAACATCAGTGGCCCAGAGGTCTCACTGTCATTTTGTTGTTGCTCATTTGTTTCTGACTCTTCATGGCCCCATTTGGGTTTTCTTGGTGAAGATACTGGACTGGTTTACCATATTCTTTTGCAGCTCATTTTACAGGTGAGGAAATGGAGGCAAACTGTGTTAAGTGACTTGCCTAAGGTCACACAGCTAATAAAGTGTCTGAGGCAAGATTTGAACTCAGGAAGGTGAGTCTTCCTGACTCCAGGCCTGGTGTTCTATTCACTGCACCATTTAGCTGCCCCCCTTATCCTTTAGGTGCTTCCCTTTATTGTTCTCCTCTTGGTACTCAGTTCTCACTCTGTCTATTGAAAAATTGGTTAATATATCCTGTTGAATTATTCAGATATTGAGGTGATGAAAATGGTTCATTGGATTACTGAATCTTAGCTTTAAAAGGAACTTCAGCAACTTTCTAGTCCAACCCATATATGAACAAGAATAAATAATGATAGAGTTGTAATCAGAGGGCCTGTATTCAAATCTTGGACTCTGCTACTTAAGACCTATATCATCTTGGGCAAGGTGCTTATCTCTCCTGAACCTCAAGTTTCCTCATCTCTAGAATGTGAGGATTTGCCTAGATGGTTTCTGAGGTCCCTTTTGATTGCCCTGAGTACAAAAGGCTACAGAGGATCCCAACTGGTTCCCGAAACTTTGAACTGAAAGACCAGAAGAATGACCAACATGCCCCAAATCAGAAAACTGTACTTAACAGAACTAATGGTATCACTGATGAATATCCCTTCTCTGCTCTGACTAGTTAAGTAAACTTTCTTTTTGCTAACTGTTAGATGGAAACTGATAGATGTTAGATGTCAAGTGTCTCATTTCACTCAAATCTCAAACCTGAACCATCAGATTACCTTGGTGAACACTGACCTGCTATAGCCTCTCTAGTTCTGAACCTCGTGCCTTTTTCAATTCCATCTAAGCTTGAAGTACCCTTCCACACTGATGACTTCTTGAGTTTGAAGTACACTAAAATCCCAAGGTAATTTTTCTGAAAAAAAAAAAAAAGAAAAAAAAAGAAAAAAAACAAACCAACTGAAGAAAAACAACCCCAAACTGCCATCACGCCTTCCCTTTTAGAGCTGGTTTTTTGCTTTTTTTTAGAGCTTTTTTTTTCTTATACTTATTTTAGAGCTTTTTTTTTCTTATGCTGTTTTTCCAGTATAAGACTTTACCATTATTCTTATTGATTTTCATCTTATTTCATCTGTTTACTGACTTGCATTTCCAAATTTGTTCTTTGGTAGAGGGAAGTGGAGTTAAATATCTAATTCTCTAGATGATTATCTGGCAATGTGAATGAAGCACTCTAAACCCACCATACCATCATTTAGCTTCCTGAATATTTGTTTGTCTGAGATTGAAAAAAATGTATCAATGAGCTTGAACCAGAAAATAAAGATGGGTGAAGCCACTGCTCTTATCTGGAACCATTAGGGGAACAGATACAGTGGTGGGAAGTTCCTAGACTAGAGGATTGGGGGCCAGGAAAGAAGTATGGCAACTTTAATACAGAATCATTTAAAGAATTAAAGGTTATGTGGATTGGGATGAGGTATATTTCTTTTATATGAAATCCCAATTATTTTATACTTTGTGTTAATTCTGAATTTGTATATGTTCTTTTCCTTTGAAAATAAATTATAGAAAATAAACTTTTGTGGTTTGGATTGTGTTGAGACAAGGGGAAGAAGGAAAGAAGGAATGGGGGCAAGGGGGTAGTCTCTGCCCACCCAAAAACTGTTGGGGTTTCATGATGTGTTGTGGTGGAACCATCACAAAGAATTCAGTCAGACCACCTCTAATCCAAGTATAGGCATTTATCAAGATTGATGCTTCTCATGAAGCGGTCTAAGTTCCAAGAGGAACCAGCAACTTCAGAGAAAGCAAGATGGATTTTTATAGAGTAAAGGTGCTGATTACATAATGAAAATGTATTGTGTAATAATATTAATGTTTTGTGAGAATATTAATATTATTAATGTTAAAAAATCAGGAGGTGTTTGTTAAGGGATTAGATAATGGAGGAGGGGTCCCATTTATAGTTCGGTGGTTAAACATCCTGGTCATGCTGCCCTCCAAATGGATAGCTATTGTGGTTCTATCTGGTCAAGATAGGTAGGTATTATGGTCCTGTCTTAGGCTACATAGATGATGTGATTGTAATTGAATACAAGAACACACCTGTTTCTGTGGGACTAGGTCTGGGGGCAGTGACCAGGTAGAGGCAATATCTGGGTTCCCGTCACATGGACACACCTGCAATTTCTATGGGAACTAACAGTTCCCATAGAACACACCTGTTGTTCCAGTAAGCAGTGAGGCATATACATAGAAGTTAGGACATTGGCAGGGAGGCTAGGTAGGTACAGCAGACCTGCTGTTCAGTGGTGCCAGGTCTATAATGAAGTTAGAATATTGGGTCTGGGGGCAGCTTTATTAGGATTCCATCGCTAGGAAAGTGTCTTGGGAGGAGGAGGAAATAACAAAAGAAGGGGACATGTTTTTAGAGGAAGATCGATGAACTCTGGGAGTCATGTGGCCTCAGGGACCAGGAAACTCATGAAATCATATTTATATAATTAGTTCTGCGATACATTGGACATTCGGGCAAGACTGAGCGATCATAGTTTGCTTTATCTTTAAGGAGGGACATACATCCTTAATATGTGTCCAAACATTGCCATCTCATATCAGTTCACTAATACTTTGTGGTCTGATAAAATATAAAAAATAAGTGGTTACATTTCTAAACAATTTAAAAATGCAGCCGTGGAACTTGAGGACTTTACCAAATGTACCCTAGATATAGGATGATAGGTAATGCAGTAGATAGAGTTCTTGACCTAGAGTTAAGAAGACCTGAGTTCCAGTCCCAACTCAACGTACTTAAGTTATGTGACCCTGGGCAAGTCACTTAAACTTTATTTGCCTCAGTTTCCTTATCTGTAAAATGAAGATAATAATAGCAACTACCTTCCCAGGGTTGTTGTAAAGATCCAATGAGAAAATATCGGTAAAATGCTTTGCAAACTTTAAAGTGGTATATAAATGCTAGCTATTATTAATTAGGGCTGCAAGGGACTGAGGCCTAGCAAGCCATACAAAATAAAAGAGCCTTGGCACTGAAGGCAAGGAGAAAAAGGACTAAATTTCTTGGAAAACTGAGCAAGGGTCATTTAGAGTGTAGGACTGGATCTTTGTGTCCCATCCCTTTCACTGGCATACAGAACAGTGTTAACCTTTTGGTTTGTTGCCTGCCTCTCTAGGACCCCTTGCCTGACACAATCCAGCCCTCTATGGGCAGGATATGACATCTCTGGCGATTGACTTGTATTTCATCTTCTCACAAGATGGTTGGATTTGGCCCCCAGTACACTTTCTCCTTCTATCTACACATTACACAACTACACATATAATGTCTTTTTGCTGTCCATCATTTGGTTCCTGATACTTTTGCTTTTTCTTTTAACTGTGATGAGAGCAATTCCCTACTGTGTGTTCTTTTCAGAAATTCATCACGTCTTCTTTGTATAGCAATATCTAATTTTTTTGATGCTATAAAGCTCTGGAAAACTGCCCATCCAACTAATTCTTTCAGGTAGCCTCCCTTAACTTGGACGTGGCAAGAATAGTAATTGTTACCACTTTAATTCCTCTTCAAGGTGTATTTTCTTTGCAGTAACCTTGTCAGGTAGCTAGTGTAGGCATTAGTATACCTATTTTTTACATGAAGGAATGGAAGCCTAGAGAGGCTGACTGACTTGCCTAAAGTCACAGAACTAGTATTTAACCAGGTCTCATGATTACAAGTCCAGTGTTATGACATGGCTAGATACTGTCTCGTAATAAGGCACAGGAACTTGCCTTATAAACAATGACTTTCAACTGATAGGGTCACTGTAGGAAACAATCAAGTCATGGACAAACAGTATTACCTGCTTTGTGGATAATACCGTGTCAGGTGCTGGGAAAACAAGGTTTAGACAAGACAAGATGCCTGTCCTCAGAGAGCTTACAGTCTGGTAGTAGGAAAAGTCATCAATAGATGATTCTGGTACATGATAGCACAAGACAAATACACTGTAGAATTTCAAAACAGAGTGGTAAGTGAAATCTCATTATGAGAGGGAGCAAGCAGAGAGGTGAAGGATCACAGAAAACTTCTGGGAAGTGGTGGCATTTAAGAGGGGCTCAAAAGGATGAGTAGGAACAGTTCAATGAGAGGAGAAAGGGAGGAAAGGAATTCCAAGGGCAGCACAGCTAGAAAGAAAGTGTAGAAGTGTGTTCAAGAGGCAGCGTTGTCCACTTTGGAAGGAATAGAGTATATGGAGAGGAAAACATGAGATCAAGCTGAAAAGTTGGCTGACACCAGGTCATGGAAGGAGTTGAAGGAAAGATGAAGTTAAAACTTTACTTGGAAGGCAATAGGGAGCCATTGAAGACTTTTGTGTATTTTTGTTGAGGAAATCACCATGTTTTCAGGTACCCAGGATTTGCTTCCTTTATGTCATTCTCACTCTTATTCACCCAACATAATCAACCAGTTGCCACATTTTAAGAGTTCATACTTCCCAGGAATCTCTTGATTTTCTCCCCTTCTTTTCACTTGGACCACCCTACCTCAGGCTCTTGTCACCTCCCAGGTGGACTATTGTAATAGACTCTTAATCTCTACTCCTCAAGTTCTCTCCCACTCTGATCCATTCTCCACACATCCTCCAAAGTGATTTTCCTAAAAAGCAGCAATGACCATGTTCACCCCCCTACTCAATAAACTCCCAGGGCTCGAAGATTAAGTATAATCTTCTATGTCATACAAAACTCTTTATGGCTTTGTCCTAACCCCTTTTCAGCATTATTGCCTTATGCTTTGTTCCTCCATGCACTCTTTGGTCCAACCAAACTGGCTTGCTTGCTGTTCCTCACACCTGATACGCTATCTCTCACCTCTGGACTTTTGCCCAGGTTGTCTCTCATGCCTGGAGTGCAATTCCTCCTCTTGGAACAGGATTCAGTTTAAGAACCACCTTCTTCATGAAGCCTTCTCTAGTCCTTTTAGCTGCTAATGCCTTCCTCATCACCCACAAAGTTACCTTGTATCTGGGAATGGATTTTGTATATAACTGTGAATCTACATATTATTTTCTTCCTTTACAGTTCCTTTCAGTGAGGCATTGTTTTGTTTTAGTCATTGGGTTTTGATAAATGCTTGTTGATCAACTGATTGATTTTTCAGCAGAAGAATGACATGACCAGATCTAGATTTAATAAAGATTACTTTAGTGGTTGTATGAGGTTTATGAGAAGAGAGTAGGGGAAGGAAGACCTTAAAAGAAGCTATTGCAAGAGTAGATTGGTAGTTGTGAAGGCCTGTATCTTGACCCTGACCCTGACCCTGCTGGTGGCAAAGTTGATTCTCTAGTCCATAGCTAGTCTTTCTAAGGCTCTGCTGGGTGAGATTCAATAGCCCAGATACAGGGGTGACCTGCCCCAACTCCAAGCTATGTTCCCATTCTCACCTTCCCTCTGAAGTTCTTGATAGGGACAGTATATCTTCTCTATGGAGAGCCATTTGGGGGGCAAGTTTATGGAGCAAGTGGTTACCTAAAGATGGGAAGAAAAGGGTGGTTGAGTATTTGGGGAGAAAATAATGTTATTCATGAGAACAAACCCCAAAATATGAAACAGTTTTTAGAAAGAAAATTTTTTAGGTCAGTTGGTAGAATGGAGAGCCAGAAACAAGATGTGATTACCCTACCCAGGTTCTGGAAGGTTTATATTACATAGGGTTTTGAGAAAGGTTTCCTTACACAAGTCACATCTAACAATTCACACACAGATCACATGAAAAGAATCCAAAACACAAGATGGGTGAACCCAAAATAGGACTTGGGGGAGGCCAAAATTCCTTATTCTTGTCTCTGGTATTCCTAGAAAGTTACCGAGATCAGGTGACATTCTCCATGTAAGCAAGCTCTAATCACATAAAGTTGGATTTAAAGAGCATAATAGGAAGTTTTTCCAACAATATAATAACTCATTTTCCTACAATAAAAACAACAGTGATGATAATGATAACTAAGAAAACTTGTTAAGATTTACCAAGTTCTTTCTTCATGATAGACCTGTGAAGTGGGCAACTCAAGTGCTATTATACCCATCTTATAGGAGAAGATACTAAACTTCCGAGAGGTTAAGATCTGTCTTAAATAAATCTGTTTTTTTTCTTTAACCTACAGACCTTTCTGGCTCATGCACAATTTCTCTCTTAGAGTTACTAAGTGCTAGAGACAGGTCTTCTAATTTAGGCTGAACTGGAATGTCTGGATGCTGTATTCCCCACTCAACCCCTTTGTACTCACTCAATAAGTACTGGTTGAATTGAACTGAATTCCAGGCAGTCCTAGAGGTGGCTGGGTACTGGATGGAACCAGAATCTTCTGGATTGTACTAGAGAAGGCAGGACATCAAGCTCACTTATGCTTTATGAGTCATGATGTGATAAAACTGAGTCCCAGAAAGGTTAAACAACTTGTCCAAAATCATATGACTAATAAGAGACAGAATTGGGATTTCAAAGCCTAGATCCTATGGCTTCTGTACCACTGCTCTTGGTACCACATCACAATGACTACTTATTATGGAGCAGCTGTGAAACTTCACTTGCTAGGTGTCCCACAGTACAGTTTTACTGTACAGCTTTCTCTTCTCCCTGTCTCCCCCATGGGTCTTGGGGGCCTTAGGAGATCTTCCTTTTCTGTTCCTTGCAGATATTTGGAGTGCTATGAAGCCAGTGGAGAATCAGAACTAGAAAGAGGCCCTTGTATACTCATGGAGCCTGAGGGCCCAGAAGTGGAGTTGCAAATAGAATCAGGTCTCCTGGGGCCAAATGGGCCATTGGCCTTCTTGACCCCCATTCACAATGTGTGCTTTGCTCAGTACATCAAGTAACAGAGAATAAAGAACTGGGATGGTTTTTTACAACAGGAGCAGACAGAGGCAAATCTAATAAAGGGAAAATATGATGGGCTGGGAAATTCTTGACCAGAAGTTGAGTTAGTGGGAGATATAGAACAAAATACAAAGTAGGCTTTTAGAAATGCTATTATAATAGCAAGAACTCATGTTTTCATAGCATTTTAAGGTTTTTGCTAAACATTTTGTTGATGGCTTTTGTTTTTACATTGTAGTAATTTCTGAAGACATCTCTCCTCCTTTACCCAGTGAAACTCCCTTTATCACAATAACAAAAAAGAAAAAAAATTAAGCAAAATAAGCTGTCATGTTAATTATGTCTGAGGTGTGCTTTTTGGTTTAACATCAACCCTGTGAGGTAGATAGTGCAAGTGTTACTATCTCCATTCTATAGATGAGAAAACAAGCTTTGGAGAGGTTAAATGATTAGCCCATGATTTCCTTGCTAGAAAGTGGGCCAGGAGTATTACATAGCTTGTTTTTACAGTTGATTGCATGTTTTCTCTTCCATTACATTGTGAGTTCCTCTAGGACAAGGGACTGTCTTTTGCTTCTTTTTGTATCTCTGGCACCTGGCACATTGCCGGGCAAATAATAGTTGCTTAATAAATTTTTATGGATTGATTTGAACCTGGCTTATCTCCTTCTAGGCCCAAAGTTCTCTTGTTTCCTAATTGTTTTGCATTCATAAGATATCCTGACATTCTGCCTCTCGTTTTGAATCCTATGTTGCTATGTAATTTTGGGTGAATGACTTTATTTCTCTGGTTCCCCATTTTTTATCTGTAAAATGAGAGGATTTAATGTTCTCTAAATTTCTTCCAGCTCCAACTCCTTTGATCCTATATGTCTTATCTCTTCAACAAGACTGTAAGCTTCTTGAGGGAAGGGACTATGTTTTTTTTGGGGTGCACTTTTAAAAATCTCCTTAAGCCACTCAGCATCATTCTTGGCACATCCCAAACATTTATGTTTCACAAATTGATGAGGCTTTAATCTTCAGTGAAATAGAGAATCTCACCTCATCCTGAATAGCTTCTATTTATTTACAACTTCAATTATGTCCCCAAGGGCCTCTCTCTCCCCCCAAGTCTTAATGCTTTAAGTGACCCTTCTGGCTCCCTATTGCCCAAAGTGCCTGAAGGGCAAACAGCAGGGAACTGGGTCTGCATCTTACAAAAAACACATGTGGAAACTGTGACCTAAGTTATAAAAACAATAGTAATAACAATGATATTTCTTTTTGGCCCAGAGAAGGGACTGTGTTGGGGTAGATATTTCCAGGGAGCTATCTGCTTTTACCAGGGCACACACATCAGTAACCTTTTGCCAGTTAGAGTCTTTGGATATGCCTGTGGCTTGGAAAGGATAAGGTACTTGCCAAGACCCTTAGCCACTATAAGTTAACAGCAGGATTTGAACCAGGTTTTTGTGACTTTGAAGTTGGCACGTTGATGGTGCAATGGATGATGATGATGATGGCTGTAGTGGGGCATTGGCAACAATCATGGGTGGTTGTGGATTTCATGGTTTATTATGGCCAAATAATTATTTAGGGATCACCTCTATGTTTAGTTGGAAAGGACATAAAGTCTGCCATTGATACAAGTTCTTCTAGAGCCTTCAAAGACACATAGTGAGATGCCAGAGTGGAATTTTATGAAGGTCACAGAGAACCCAAGTACTGCATTTGTAACCACAAGATATAAAAATCCTTAGAAGAAGGTCTCTGGTGCACTGGATGGATTCTCTGGGAAGGGTCTATGGGAGAATAGCAACCACAACAATAACAGCTAGCATTTACATAGTGCTTTAAGGTTTTCAAAGCACTTTACAAATATTCTCTCATTTTACTCTCACAAAACATATAGGTGCTATGATTACCCCCATTTTATAGATGAGGAAACTGAGGCAGACAGTGGTTAGGTGACTTGCCTACAGTCATACAGCCAATAAATATTTCAAACTGGATTAGAACTTAGAGCTTTCTGACTCTAGGTCCAGCACTCTTCATAATCACCCAGGATGAGAATGCATGAATGGGCTGCAATTTGTGTTAGTGGAGGGAGTCTCTAAATCTAGGAAATCAGGATCCCTGAAAGTAAACAATGATGGTGATGCTACTGCTAATAATAGCCTTAGAGTTGACAGTATGTTTTCTCAAAGCAGTCCTACTAACTACAGGATGCAGGTAATATTATTTCCATTTTATAATTGAGGAAATGGAGACTTACAGGTATGAAGTCACCCTAATTCACATAGACTGTAAATAGCAGAGCAAGAGTTTACATTCAAGTCCTCTGTCTCCAAAGCCCATCACCACATAGTGTGGGAATATCTCACCTTAGATCCATTTCTTTTCCTCCCAAATATGGTGCCCTAATGCCCCTCCCCACTCCCCAAGAAAATAAAAGGACAATGTGAGCTGGAAACAGATTGGACTTTTGATAGACAAAATAGTCTTTCATTGTAAGACTAATAGTAAGATTGTAAAATCTTAAGATACCATCGATATTTGTTCAGTTCAAAAGTCAACGAATGAGGAAATACTTTTTCTTATTGGAAATAAGAAATGGAATTGTTTAGCAATATGCTGTTAGCACAATGAAAGCCACCACCTGGGATTAGTTTAAGACATGGCCACTTCTGCAATAAGGAAGAACAAGTAATCCCTTAATGCTTAATTATAACATTCCTTTATCCAAAGGACATTGGAAATAACTTTTCCTCTCCTTTTCTTTTTTTTTTTTTTTAGACTTATTGAGAAATCACTGTGGATGGGGAATTCAACAGTCACAGTTTTCATTATTTGGAAAACTTTTTGAACTGCTGATAATCAGAGGATCTGGACACTGTGTTGCATTTGAGGTCAGGCAGAACATGTGTAACCTAGATTTTATAGAGATAGATGCTTTCAATTTCTCATCCAATGAGACCCTGTACCACTGCCACTGTACCCCATATCAGCACCGAATCACTGAATGTCACGGTTGGAAGTTTCTTTGTTGGCCATCTAGTTCAACTTATGTAGAGAGGGATCCCCTGCATTAACTTACCTGACAAGTGGTTGTTGATCAATAAACATTCATTAAATACCTTCTATATATCAGGCACTGTACTAAGCACTAGGGATATAGTGAAGGCAAAAGACAGTCCCTGACCTCAAGGGGCTGACAATCTAATGGGGAAGACAGCACAAAAGGAAGAAGAGCTCCAAGGAGGGGTAGCCCACCACCTCTCAAGATATTTACAATTTCCATGTCCATCCTAATAAGTGGACCAGTGACTCATTTCATTGAGTTTATATATTTTCACGTTCATGGGCTTGAGGAACTTAGTCTTTAATTCAATATGGTTCAGTTGTTCCCATAATTCTTGCTACATAACCACCCAATGTTTATTGCATAAACTGCCTCTGGATACTCCCTTGACTGTGACCTTTCTATTTCTTGCATGAGCACATAGGGTAATTCTGTACATCCTTATTTCTTTGGATTAATGGGTGATGATGAGCTCCACCTCTCTGCTCTTCATTATGGATCAACATCCCAAGGTTTAGTCTTCTATCATAGACAGCCCTATGGAGATGAATATTTCTACAGTCAGTCTGGCTGCCACTAAAACTGGGTAAAATATAATGGTTAATTAGAAGAATTGATTCACTTATCCACTGCAAAATAAGCTCCCCATTAATGCTTGTGCTCTCCCACCTTACTACATAGATTATATTGGGAGCATTGCAATGTCTTTGGCTACTGGGCAGTACCTATGGCTGGAGAGGTGCTTCTGTTGTCTATGGTGTTGAATATTTTCACCACAAGGGCATACTTTAGTTGAAGCTGAGCTATTTCATTCTCCTGGAAGGGTTGTCTTGACCTCTGAGTGCACAGAAAATGCCAATAGGCCCTTCTATATGCTTGGGTGCATCATTGGTTTGAACCATTGAGCAGCAATTCCACATTGGAGAATCATTTTTTCCATTTCTTAAAAATAAGTATTTTTATGACTCCCTACCACTCCCCCCTCCCATTTTGGACAGTGTCTTCCAATCATTTCTATTAGCTGTTCCTCTCAATAACCTTGGAGAATAGACCAGTATTAATGGTTTTGCTATAGAAGGAAAAAGAGATTTATTTGAAAATAACATAATTTTAAATGTGTCTGCTATATTATGAAGGGTAAAAATAACATAAAGGCATATATCTATATATCTGGGTTGTTGTCTAGCTCTATCTAGTTCTAATTATGTGATTACAATGTTCATGACCATGAATAATGACACAGACATATCCTCATGTTATAGATAAGTAAATTGTGAAGCTTAAAGGGGTTAAGAAATGTGCCCAAGCACTAGAATACAAAACTTTCCAGGCAACTAGGTGGTGCAGTGGATAGAGCAGGGACTCTGGAATCGGAAAGACATTTTCTTCAGACATTTAGTAACTGAGTGATCCTGGGCAAATCACTTAACCTCTGCCTGGCTCAGTTTCCTCAACTGTAAAGTGGGGATAAGAATAGTATTTTAGAATAGAATAGAATTTATGTAATTTTTATAATTTATATATGCATTTATGTATAATTGATATAATTTTATATAATTTTTATAAGAATAGAATTTTATCTCTTAGGGTTGTTGTGAGGATCAAATGTGGTAATACTTGTAAAGCCTTTAGCACAGTGCCCAGCATGTAGGAGCATATAATATATGCTTGTTTCCTTCTCCCTTCTGACTCCAGATTCTTCCAACTCTAAATTTTTAATCACGCGATCCTATAATAGTAATACAAAAGTTAAGTTGCTTCTGAAGAGGGCACGGAGCACAGATTTTAGGAATCTCTTTTTAAAATTAGATAGCTATGGGGGCCACTAGGTGGCGCAGTGAATAGAGCACCGACCTTGGAGTCAGGAGGACCTGGGTTCAAGTCCAGCCTCAGACACTTAACACACAAAAAAACTAGCCATGTGACCTTGGGCAAGGCACTTAACCCCAATTGCCCTCCAAGCAAATTTAAAAAAAAAAGTAAAATTAGATAGCTGTGGGGTAAGCCGTATCCCTTTATGCTCTATCTTGACTCACATTTATTCAAATACATGTTAGATTCTCCCTGCCTGCCTCCCCCCATTAGGCTATAAGCTTCTTGGGTATGGGCACTACATAATTTTCCATAGTTATATCACCAGCAACCAGTGTGTGCCTTATACATAGTGAGCACTTGAGAAATGTTGGTTTAATTGAATCATGTTTTATATATATTTATCTAGCTTGATGACATAGAGAGTAGAAATTTGGGGGGATAGAACTAAACTGAGAAGGAGATGATAGCAAACCTAGATCTTACATACACACATATGCACATCTTTCAAAAGTTCAAGGAGGTTATTTCCTTTTGGTTTTGTCAACAATCCAGGATCACATTTGATATGAGGCAAAAACTATTTCCCCATATGTCTCAAGGGTTAGTGAAATGCAATTCTGGGATGTTCCCATAAAAAAAGTATAAAAACAAAAGCCTGCAAGATGCAAGTGTGGAATGTCCCATTACTCACTGTAAGCCTTAACAATAGAGGGAACATACAGTTTTGGAATATATTTTATAAATCATATACCGTGTGATTTCCTTCCATCCGAACTTTCTCCCATTTCTGAGTCAGGTAATAACTAGCAGATCTGTTGTTTCTCCAGAACAAAGGTATCTGCAGAGGGACTGATCAAACCATTATTATTAATAATCTCATTATCCAGGCATCACCAGTGCTCTCATGCTTCTATGGCTACTGAATAAATTAGATTATTCTGAAGATTGTAAAGAAAAACAGAAGAGAGGAGACCACCATAAGCCTAATGGGAGGATCATTCCTCCCAGACCAGAGTATTATGGGGTGTGTGTGTGTGTGTGTGTGTGTGTGTGTGTGTGTGTGTGTAGTATGTGGATAGAGGAGGGAGAATTGCTCCACTGTTCATAAAAACAACACCCTGAATCTTAATGCTTTAATGTATAACAAAGTGCTCTCCTTACAAAAACCTTTTTAGGTGGTTAATGTAGATGTCATTATTTCCACCCATTTCCCTCCCCAATGATAGCCAACATTTAAATTCTGCACCTCGATCTTAACCCTTTACAATATGCTTTACATTTACTAATCACTTAAGAATTACAATCTCCCTGTGGGGTCCATCCTTATTTTACTGAGGAGGAAATTGAGACCCCAAGAAGGCAGAAAGGTCTACAGCATTAGGTTAAATCTAATAAGATGAAATTTAGTAGGGATAAAGCTAAAGTCTTATACTTAAAGAAAATCAGTGTCACATGCACAAAATGGAAGAATTGTGGCTGTTCTGAAGTTCACCTCATAAAAATATAGGGGCCTTAGTGTAAGTTCAATAGGAGTCCCCAAAATATGACATGGTAGCCAAAAAAACTCCTCAAATTAAAAAAAAAAAACCAGACAACAACCCCAAATACAACTTTCAACTACATTGGGTGAATCATAGCATACAAGAATAAGGTATTGGCCATCCCTCCAGATTTTGATCTGTTCCAACTATATCCACAATATTATATTTGGTTTGAGTGCCACCTTTTAAGAAGGTTGGATAAGTTGGAGAGGGTCCAGAGGTGGGTAACAAGGAGAATGAAGGTCCTGGAGCCCATATCATGTGAGGGAAGGTTGAAGGAACCAGAGACAAAGAGGAGGATTTCATTGGGAGGTAGACCAGGTGCTCCCCCCCTCACACTTAGGGAGAACTTATTCCTCAACCTGAATAAGAGGAACAAATTCAGGGTGTAATACTTTGTCTCTGAGCAGGGGACTCTGAGTGCTCAGCTCTCTCCTCCATATAGCAGGCAATATATTGAGAGACCCAGGGTTGTTCCCTCCTTTATTTAAAAAGGAATAGTGTATTTCCGAGTCTTAGAGATGAAAGGAAGTTTGAGATATCATCTCCCTATTTTCAGGCAGGTAAGGGACTATCTCTGTTTTTAGGCTCAGGCAGATGAATGGACTTGCCCAGAATCATTAATCTAGTAAATGATATGACCATGACTCAAATCTAGGTCTCCTACTTCTTAATCCATTACTTAACCTAGAGAGGTTACACCTCAGTTTCCTTATCTGTTATATTTGTACTAACAACCACATAGGGCAGTTGTTAGTTAAGCATTCTGTAAGCTTTAACTACATCTATAAATAAATAAGACAAGTAGATGGTACAGTGGATGGAGTACCAGGCTTGGAGTCAGTAAGACTCATCTTCCTAAATTCAAATCTGGTGTCAGACACTTACCAGCTGTGTGACCGTGGGCAAGTCATTTAACCCTGCTTGCCTCAGCTCCTCATTTATAAAAAATGGAGAAGGAAATGGCAAACCATTCCACTATCTTTGCCAAGAAAATCCCAAATGGGGTCATGAAGAATCAGACACAACTGAAATGATCAAACAACAACAAATAAGTGTGATATTGTATTGGGTACAAGGAAGGCATTTCTAAGAAAGGGCATGAAGACAGAGATACTTAAATGTAGAGTCTGCTGAAACAGGGGAAGGATACCAATGAGAGTGGGGATGGGGACAAGAGGGATTGGAATTCAGGAAGGGGAGGACAAATTTTCTTTTCTTGCTAGAGTTCTTCAGGAAATATGTTCCACTGGTCAGAAGAAGCAATTCTATCCTTGGTACTGCCTGGACAACTCAAAGCACATACCTTGGTTACTTAGTTTTAGTTTTCTCATCTGTAACATGAAGCTAATGATAATATTTGCCTCAACAGTGTGGTTGTGAAGCTCAAATGGGGTGATGTGTATAAAATGCTTTACAATCTAGCCTTTACTATGCAGCTGCCAAAGTGACCAAAAGCTCAGGTCTGATCATGCCATCCTCCTACTACTCAATAAACTGCAGTGGCTCCCTTTTGCCTCTAAGTAATCAAGTATAAGCTCCTCTATTTGGCATTTAAAGATCTTCACAACCTGGTTTCATCTTGTCTTCCAGCCTTCCTACACTACACATTACTCCCCTTCACATATTCTGTGATCCAGTCAAATCACCCATCTCTGGGCTTTTGTGCTGGCTTTTCCCTATGCTTGGAGTGTTCTCTCTCCTCACCTCTGCTAGCAGGAAAGGATTAAGTGGCTATCCATGGGACCCTGAGCCATTTGGAAATGGTAGTTATAGAGCACCTAGGGCACTTCTGGGTACCGACTGGTGAGCCCCATTGTGTATCTGCACTCCATTTTGTAACAAATGTCCATAAATGAGAAGAAAGTACTAAAAGTACTAGAAAAGAAAAGACATAGTTTTCTTTCCTCCATGTGGCCTCAGGTGGGGTCTTATGCATAGGAACTGTTTTGATACAGTCTTTTTTTTTTTCAAATAAAGTATAATTCTGGGAAACAGATACTGCATTTTCGAAAGGATTGTAAAAGTTAATATTGGCAAGAGATAACTGGCTGTGGTGTGGTGTGTACAATGCTGTCAATTTATAAAGTGGGACCATGAGTCATTCATATCTGTGTGTGTGTGTGTGTGTGTGTGTGTGTGTGTGTGTGTGTGTGTGTAAGTAAGTGATACTCTGTGAGGAATGACCATAAGTCACTCGCTCAGAGGAATTTCTTTTTTAGGGAAATTCCCATTGAATACTATAAAAGCCTTCACAGAACTTCCCCTAAACATTGCCTACTCCAGCAAAGAAGGCAAGATGAAGACCATAGGCCTAGCTTTCTTGCTAGCCTTTCTGCACCTGCAGACCACCCCCATCACTGGGCAGCTGCACTCTGAGGTAAGAAGAATCCTCAAATCCTAACTTCCAGTCTTCTCATCCACTCTAATACCTTCTTTCTGCTCTCTGAGAGTCTCAGTAATTGTTCACATTTGCCTTGTCTTATGGATTTGCCAAATAATTTTGACTCCTTTTGCTTATAATGCAGCCCCCATCAAAGAATCATCATTTTTCCTCACTAGCAATTATAGAAAAAGGTGTCATGTCTCTTTTTCTCAACCAGAGCAAAGCAGTTTGGGGGTAGAATTTATTCCATGTCTTAGGCACTGCTTGAAAGTGACCCCAATAGAAAGTATATTCTGAGACCCCTTTAAAGTCCCCTTAGAGTAGAGTAAAGTAGAATAACATCATCCTTGCAATGCATACAAGTAATATTGTTACACTATCATTATTCTCTTTTGGATGAGACTGTTATTCATTGATTATAATAGTAATAATAATTGATATGTATATAAAGTTTTAAATCTTGTAAACTTTTAAAGTTTTCAGAGTGCCTTATGATCATTATATCTTTTGAACCTCAAAACAGTCTTGTGGAAGTAAGCACCATAGATATCCTTATCTTCATTTGTACAAAGAAGGAAACGGAGGCACAGAGATTACCTGACCTGCTAACTCTGGGGTCATGTATGAACTAAAGGATGTATTTCTGAAGGCACATTTTGATTGAAATTCAGCCCTTTATAAGTTTCCATAGGGTTAGTTGCATGTAAAACTTTGTAAACTCACTTTCATAGAAGGTTGTGGTAGTGCAATGGGACAGAGGGAGATCCTAGTTCTCCTTTTAGGAATATAATAAGGTGGAGGAAAAGAAAAGATGAAGGACAAGAACAAGAACTTCCTTATCTACTTGGACTCTCTATGAGCACTCAGTCTTTCTGCAGGAGCTCTATGCTGGTACATCTCCTGAAGTGTCCATTGGTTGAAAGTCATTGAACTTGGAGAGGAACCACACAATCACAAATTTCAGAACTTGCTATATAGTCCAACTCACACACAGGACTAATAGATGCTCTTCTAACCTCTCCATAAAGATTTCCCCAGAGGGGGAACCCACCTTTTCTCCAAGCAGCCCATTCCCCTTTTGGACAGTTCCACTTATTAGAAGGTTTTTTCCTGACATCCAGCTTAAGTTTCCCTCTTTGCAACTTCCAGCTCCTGGTGCTGCCTTCTGGGGCCAAACAGAGCAAATATAATATCTTTTCCATATATTCTTTTTAAAATATTAATTTGTTGGTTTATTTTTAGTTTACAGGATACAATACTCAATAGTTCCTTGAGTTTCAAATTTCCCTTCCCTCCCTCCCCCAACTCCCCACGACGGCATATAGTCCAGTATAGGATCTGCAAATACTTTCACATTAGACATTAGTCAGGTTACAAAGGTGTATTGTACTAGATGGAATGAAAAATGTTAAAGAGGAAATAAAACCAAACAATGAAAAGAAAAAGATCAAGTAGTTTGCTTCCGTCAGGATTCAAACTCAGCAATGCAGTGATATAAGTCAATCCCAAAAGACTCATGAAGGAGAGAGATGCCTACATCCAGAGAAATAACTAAAAAGAACTGAGTTTGAATCCATATATTCTTTAAGACAGCTTTCACATCCTTGAGTCTTTTCTTCTTATTGGGGAGAATTCAATGGATGAATATAATGGGTGATCTTACTGCCCCTATAGCTGGTTCTTTGGTACATTTCTGAACTTAGAAAAATTTACTCTATGAATGTAAAAGTAGCAATTTTTCTCTTCAAGTACTTTTCATAGTTTAAGAACAGTTAACCATGTCTACTTAGTATGGGTCTCACTGGGGGGCAGGTGGAGTGATAATAGGCTTCATCCTTAAGATCTTGGGACTTAGAATTGGAAGGGACCTTAGAAATCTTCTAGTCATATTTTATAGACATGATAATTAAAGTTTAGAGGAATGAAATAAGTTATTTAAAATCAGACAGGTAGCAAATAGCAGAGCTGGATTTAGAACTCATTTCTTCTGACATCCAGATTCACTGATGTTAAAACAATACATGCTGTTTCCTGGATAGATAAGTGGTTCTTAACTTGGGGTCCCTGGGCTTGTTTTAAAATGTTTTGATAACTATATTTCATTATAGTTGGTTTTATTTTATGAATATAAAATATTATTCTGAGGAGAAGTTCAAAAATGTTGCCACATTGGGTCCAAGACATGCAAAAGGTTAAGAATCCAGGTTGGATTACATCCTTGTAGAAATGAAGGAATGAAGCGGGATTCTTTATATATTAAGTATAAAACATCTGTGTTAATAAACCATGGTTTGGAAGGACTCAAGATCTCTTTGTATTTTGCTAGGGGATATATATAGGAAAGGTGGTGGTTATTTTTTAAAAGGACCATTTTCTTTAGTAATTATACAGGCTAAAAGTGCAAGCATAATAAATGAGGAGATAACTCTTAGTAGCCCAAGCTCAGATTCAAGCTCTTCTTTTTAATACATGTCCTTAAAATATTTTTGGATATGATTAGCATTCATTGCTGTTTTTTTCTCCTGTGGGGGAAGTGAACATGAATCATTCATCAGCCCTCTTCACCAGCCAATCAGACACCAGCATTTGGGTCAGACACGAGTCAGCTCCCTTAGCTAGATAGAAGTGGGTCAGGATGCAGAAGAATCCAAAATGCTGATTGGTTGCTGAGGAGATGTCAAGGAGATAATGATTTGAATGTAGATAAGAAATTGCAGTTCCATCGTGCTTAGAGTTTTTAATTTTCTTTCTAGTTTACTTATCTCTCTCTGATAAATCACTATCAGAGACTCCTGATACAGGATCCTGTCATCTAGCTGCAAACGATTCTGCTGAATAAAATAGCTTTTGAATCTATGTTATCTTTGGGCATCCCCCAACTATTCTTTATTAAGGACTAGATGTCATTCCTACTATAAACCCAGTTTTCCCAAGCCATCAGATTGGGTTCTTATAATTTGCCTTGGACTTTCAAGTCTGATGAGCCCTTTGAAAATAGTAGTAAACCTTTTGCTTTTAAATTGTCACTAGGCAGGTGTCAAACATAGCACTCCCTAAACTTTAAAGATGCCTAGTGTCTCCATCCATCTATTTGTCTATCTGTTCATGTATTCATTCATTCAATTATTCAACACCTTGATCTTTGCAGGTGTCTAGACCTTGCTTTTAATCAGAGTAGTTTGCAATTTGAAATAAGAAAAAAAAAGTGTCTTAGGACCATTTCCTATGGAGTTCAAGGTAATTTACATTCCCTGGAGCTCATCCTACAGAATTAGGGCAACTATTATTGTTTTCATTTTGTACACTGGGAAACAGATACAGTGGCTAAATGCTTGATTTAACACAACCATTGATGTAGATGGAACTAGATAACAGGTATTCAAAACATAGGATCATAGATCTACATCTGGAAGGGACCCAGAGGTTGCCTAGTCCAACACCCTTATTTTATAGATAAGGAAAAAGAGAAAGAGGGAGGTGAAGGGACTTGTCCAAGGTCACACAGGTTTGGTAGTAAACATCAGAAGTAGGATGTGAACTCAAGGGTTCCATCTGCAGAACTTGGGCACTTTCTATCGTACCACACTGCCTGCTCTGTGTTGTGTAATTTGGCATTAGGTTATGCCACCTTTTTATAAGTATTTTGTAATATTTGGATTGCAGTGACCCTAATTCTCCCTTTTACCTTGAGAAGGGGGGGAAATCACTTACCTTTCCAAATGCACAGGGGAAGGAGAACATTCCTTCAATTTCTAGCTCAGTTTTTCCATTCAAGTGAGTTTTATGCACTAGTCACAGAGAGCAAGCGATCACCATTAGTATCATCAGATTTGAACTTGAAGGGGAGCTATATATCTCCTGGGAGACACCGCCATATTTATGGGCCACTTTGTAGTCAGCACAACATGATGGACTGATGACAAGCCCAAAGACAGAGCTGGCAAGCTAACTGTACTAGGCAGGAGATGCTAGGCAAACGTCCCATTTGCATGATTTTCAGGTCTACTTCAAGAGTATAGTCATTAACCAGTAGTTCCTAAATGTCTTGAGTCTTCTTGATGTCTATAGTTTTTTTGAGTTGAAAGGACTTCCCTGAGAAGGGAAAGTACAGTCTAACACCTCATTGCTCAGTTAATTAACCTCCCCTGGTCAAAATACATCTGAAGTTTTCTTTTTTTCCCCTGCTTTTCTTTTTTGGGGAATTATTATAATGATGTCATTTCTTCAAAATCCCTTGCCATGTTACACCCCACTGCTAAAATATTAGCGTCTTTTAACTTGAGTCTTTCTTTCAAGCTTAGACAGATAATACAATGCTAGCTACAAGGGGCTATGGCTTGTCTGCCAAGTTTCCACTCTTTGAGGATCATAGGATTCTGCCTGGATGAGGGTCCTATGAGTTGAGTCACATGGAGCAGACCCACTCTTCCTATGAATGGGATGGGGGAGAGGATTCTCACCAGCACTTCATCTTGCCTGGCCCTTCCCCCAGCAGAAACTGGCTTTTCTTTCAATGCCAAGGATCCTATTATAGTGGTCATAGAATGGAGACTGAGTCTAACATTACACTTTTAGCTAAAGTAAAGTGTACTAGATATAAACATCATTTTCTGTTATGCTTGCCTCAGAAACCTGGAGGGGTAGAATTTTTTTTTAAAGTGTCTTTTCAATTTCAGGGAAGCTGAATTGGTCTAGAGGACCCTTATGGACTAAATTTAGTTTTTAGGGTCATCTAGTTCTGAACTTGTTCGGAGGTCTCAGTGGCTGGTGGAAATAGAACACACAGAGCGTGTAATCACAGCTGCAACCAGCTGACCTCCTGAGACTTAAGCTGTGGGGACCAAGTACTTCCAAACTTTGCTGTCTGCTATGGTTCAGACTCTCAAAGAAGCCATTCAGGCTGACATCCCATGGCCTGATCCCTGAGCTCTGAGTAGAAGTGCCTGTTGACTCAGGGAGATGAAATCATTGCAAGGGTCCAAGGAATGCTCAGGTCAGAAGTGGGGTTTCTAGGACTGACTTTGTATGGTTGGTAATCATGCTGCTAATAGTAGACAAAATGTTAATTGGGGGCACAAAAGAGGGCAAGAGGAAGAGCTGTCATTGAAAAATATGCAGTGGTAATTAAGTATTAAGCTGGATGTCTTAGGGAAATTGTATATATTTTAAAATTAGTTTTTTGCAAACAGGTTTCCCTCAAGCTCACATGCATTCCTTACAGAAGAAATGACTGTCCCTTTAGAAGGGGTGCTAGCTGAGCATTTTTCTAGGTGTGGAGGAGATGAAAGCCTAATCTGTATTCTCCCATTCTGTTTTTCATTGCAAGGTATAGAGTCCAGGAAGGTAGGGGTAGAGTTGGTGGAGTGTGAGGAAGGTGATATAAGACCTATATTTCCAAAGGACTCTAGGAAATAGAACCATTGGGATTTTGTATCCAGAATGTCAGGACCAATAGGAACATTAACAGTCACTTAGTGTGAGCTCCTTATTTGACAGGTAAGGAAATTGGGACCTAAAGATATGAAGCTTTTGTTTGAGATCATAGTAATTTGTAGAACTAGCCTTAGAATCCATGACTCCAGACTTTCAGACCTGTGCAGGTCACATTGAGCTCTACAATAGAGGAAAATACATTTTTTTCTTTTCAAACACTGAGGAATTTAAATTGACCTTGGAAAAACAACCTCTTATATAATTCTACAGCTTATTTGCCTGGCTTATCAAAGACACCCACACTTCACTGTCCCTGGGATTTGGGGGTCAGACAAGCAAGAGGTAGCCTTGTAACCTACCTGTATGTATACATTTTCTTTTTGAGAAACAAATATAATTAGAAGTATGGGAGCTCCAGGGAATTTGTAGTTAATGGGAATGGTTTGAAAAAAGAGCTATTTCCTTCTTACCAAGGTAGCAATGGACTGACTGGGGAACAGTTTTAGTAAGGGAGGCAGAGAGTGCCTTATTCAATTGGATGGGAGAAGCTGATGGCAGGGTATGGTTATAGCATCAAAGAATTTATGCTAAAAGGTTCCTTAAAGGTTACTTAGAGTCCAGCACTTCTCAAACTGTGGGTTATGACCCTATATGAGGTCACTGTAAACTGAATGTGGGGGTCACAGAAAGTTTGGCAACAGTAAGAGGTTTCTGAATACACAATGGCCAAAAACAAATTCAGAATCAAATGTGTAATGAATCTGAGGTGTTTCTGACAGCACTTGCTCATGGTACATCACGGAGCTTTACTGCAGCCTTGGTTCTGAACAGACAACACGCATGCCATCATACCGTGCAATGCCAACAAATGCTGCCCAAAACACCTCAGCTCAGATTAGAGACTATTGCATGTTATGAATGGCAGTGTTTTTACTGTACATACACAATCATTAAATGAATTTTGGCTTGGGATTAGGACAGAATTTCCAACAAATTCTGAAATGGCCTAAACATATTTCTGCCATTTTGTACTATGTATTTATGCAAAATGGCATTCTCAGCATTGATGATTATAAAATCAAAATAGCGATCAACTCTGAAAAATGTTGAAGATGCTCTGTGTCCTGCAGTATCAAATATTCCACCAAGATTTAATTTTTTATGTAAAAATAAACAAGCACAACAATCTAATTAGTATGAAAATTTGCTTTAGTCTTTAGTAAGTGGTAAAATTATATATATATAGCAAAAATTGTTTTAAAATAAATTTCTTTATGATTTACTGTCAATAAATGTTTGATTTGCACACTTATTTTATATACTTATGTGCCTGGGGTTGCTAAAAAATTTCTCAGATGAAAAGAGGTTGCAAGTGGAAAAAGTTTAAGAAGCCCCAGGTGCAGAGATGGAGTCCCAGAGAAGTTAAATGACTTGCCCACTCACACAACTGGTAAATCGCAGAATCAGGACTCAAACCCAAATCCACTGGTCTTTCCTTTACACCATGATAGTGACAGAGCTAACCCATATGGGTCTTTTGTGACTACTGAATGGGGAGGAAGCAGCCTTATGTTCCTTCTCTGGGGTAAAGGAAAAGGATTTTCTCCAGTGTTTCTCAGAGTTCATAAGAGCCATTGGATTTAGAATTGTAAGGGATTTAAGTGATGTCCATCATTTTAAAAGTGAGGAAACTGGTCCTGAGGGATGATGTGACTTGTCTAAGGGCACACTGGGGGTCAGTAACAAAGACAGGTATCAAATTCAAGGTTTCCCTAAAATTCTGACTTGAGGGCACTCAGGTCCTCTGACTGCAAATTCACTTCTTCACACAAATACTATGCCAGTCTTTTAGTACAGGCTATTGATTTAAAAAAATTCTTCATCCCCTAAATTTGGCTCTTAGCTTATGTCAATACATAGCTCTCACCTTTGAAAATGATCCTATTCTAATCCTATTCATTTATGTATTTAACTTCACTTGTCTGCCTCTCTCTGAGTACTCTATTCATAAATGAGGATCTCTCATTCAGTTTGACAGTGACAGCTTTTCTGGACTGTTATGTGTTGAATTTGTTTTTCTAGCTCTTCTCCAATTTCAATGGCTCCTTGGATGACCACGGAATCTGCACATGCTCTATGGTTCTACCAGACACGTCGTTTCCTGTTCAGAAGGTGGAAAACTTGGAAAGCACGGTTAATGTTCTCACAGAGAAATTTGAGAAAGAACTGATAAAAGTAAGCACCCCCTTTCCAAACTCCCAAGATAGTATTCATCCCTTATGCTAAAATAAATGAACCTAGACTGGGTGATGTTCCACATATTTTGTAACTAAACATTTTCTTCTTATATCCAGGTGAGAACATGGGACCATGTTTATGACGTGGCAATGTTGGTGTAGAGTGGGTATAAAGAGTGTCTTTTGGGGTCTTAGATTTGCTTTTATAGAATGAAAAATGCAGACACTAGCTTTTAATACTTGAAGGATTTATAATTTCATTGTGAATATCAACTCTACTGATGCAAACTGAAAATTTTTCCCTGTCTTAGTAGATAGTTTTTGTGAGTTGCTGTGGTTACAAATTTCTTTATTTGGTGGGCCAGAGTGGTGATCAACCTCACGTTTGCTAAACTGATTAGAATCACACAATTTGAGAGCTGGAAGGGACCTCAGTGACCATCCACTCCAGTCGATAAATGAAAGGAATCCTCACTGCAATGTAATTGACAAGTAGCCATCTAACTTCTTCTTGAAGACCTTCAAGGAAGGGGAACCTATCACTTTTAGAAGTGCTCCATTTCACTTTTGAATAACTTGAATTGTTAGGAATTTTTTTCCTTACCTTAAGTTAAATTTGCTTTTTTGTAATGTCTGCCCCACTGCTCCTGGCTCTGTCCTCTGGAGAGAAAGAGAGCTGGTCTAATCCCTCCTCTGAATGTCAGCCCTTTAAATACTCAAGGATGACTATCATTTTCCTTTTACTCTCCCTCCCCCTACCCAAACATTTTTCTTCTCTAAAGAGGCTAGACATCTCCAGTTACTCCAATCATTTTTTTCATCTGACAATGGGTTCAGGGACTCAAGGTCTCAGATTACAGATAACCAGTATGATGCTAGAATACACACATGTGTATACATGTATGTGTATACACACATATGTACATACATATACAGATACATATATATGAAATATAATTTTTTGATTGGTAGGACTAGGCAGAACTTATGCTCTGTTGGAAGCCTTCGAGGACAAAGGGTCATCTCTATGCTAAGATGAAGTACGGGAGGGTCACTTTGGTGGATAGTAGATCTACTAAAAAAAATAGAAACCAGGTGCATCATGTATAAGTGTTCACTTTGTAAGAACACTTGGTTCATATATTTCAAGAGGCACTATGCTTCTTTCCTAGGATTTTGTTTTCCTTCTAAATCCTTCATTATTTTTATATTTTTCCTTACCATCTTGATTTTGTTCTCTCTTTTTCTTTCATTCCTTTGTCTTTTTCAACTCTCCTTCCCTTTCTTCTATGTCTTTCTTTTCTTATGTTTTTCTCCATCTCTTCTTCTCTTTTCTCCAGCCTTTCTTTTTTCTCCCCTTCCTCCCTCCTTAATTTCTACTTTCTTTTTTCTTCACATTTCTCCTTCTCTTCCCCTTTTCTTGCCTTCTTGTCTTTGTGTCCCTTCCTTGTTCTCTTTTGTTCCTTGCTTCCCTCCTTTTAATCCAAACTTAGTCTTCCTCTTTCTATCCCTTCTTTTTTCTTCTTCATGCCATGTCTTCTCTTTTCTCCTCATTATTCTTTTTACACTTCCCCTTTTTCTCTGGGTATTGGTTTCTTGCCATAAATAGCCTCAGTGAAAGCATTGGTGCATTAGACCAGATAAGCTAAGCTCTTGGAGGAACTAAGAGAACATTGCCCTGGGAATTTGGACCACAGCTTTGCCCCATTGACCAATGGAACCTTCTTAACCTCTATGCTGTGCTTCAGGGATGGCATATTATTCTCTGACCACTTGAGCATAGGAAGGATGGAAAGAAGAAATCCAAAAGGGAATAAGGCAAAAGATAATTTGAAGTTGACTGATGTAAAGTGACAGAGAGTGCCGATTTTGGCATCTTCCGCTGTCTTGGCCCAAGTTTAAAAGCCAATTAGAAAAGACTTCCATATACATCATCAATGAAGACTCAGCAATAAGGTACTTACATTTTGTATTACCATTTTATCTAACTATTAATTTATGACCATCTTGTGGTTTTACTGCAAGATTCAAAATAAGTTTTCCTGGCAATTTTAAGCTCAACTGCCTCAATTTCAAACATAGTTATACTTTAAAATAAAATTATTGTGAGGATGAGACCCTGCTTTCAACTCGAATTGGTAGATAAATATTCCAAGTTTAAATGAGGTGTCCAAGAAATGTGTTTGACTGCTCCAGGAGCCAAGCTTCTTAAGAAATAAAATGTCCTTGAATTAATCAGCAGGAAAGGCACAGCACTAAATTATAAATTCTAGCCATTAATATTCATAACCCCATTCTAGCATAATCAAGAGTAGATAAGAAGTTATGCATAAAAACATAACAAGTGGAGGAGAATCCTAGGTAGAGATCTTTTCAGTTAAAATCATTTGCTTTGAAATAAGGGAAGCTAATGATTTACATGTCTTCACTTGCCGGCAGGAATGTGAAGGACAGTTTGAAATCTGCATGCTGCTTAAGGGGGAATGTGTAACTTGGCAGATCCATGAATATGGGACATTTAATTCCCAGTCTGGAAGTCAGGGCAGGCAGCAGCTGCCTTGTTAATAATTGGCAGGGAAGGAAAGTAAAGTAGGTGGGAAAACTCTTAGGTCTGAACAACAGTTGTGGATTGGGAGAAAAATTCTTGAGCGGGTCCTGATGGCACCATATTTCTGAGTGTACAGGGAAATAGGTAGGCTGGATGTGTAAAAGAGAGATTCAAATGTGTTGTGATAATAATTAGCTCATAAGTGGACACTAGAAGGAAAGGCATAACCATTTATTAAGTACCTACTATATGCCTGCTAAATTATAGACATTATCTCATTTGATAATCACTACAACTCTGGGAGGCTGTTATTGTTCAGTCATGTCTGACTCTTGGTCCCATGAATTGTACTGTGGTTTTCTTGGCAAGAAAACTGGAGTAGTTTGTCATCTCCTTCTCCAGTGCATTAAGGCAAGCAGAAGTTAAGTAACTTCCCCAGGGTCACACAACTAGTAATGATGATGATAATGACATAGCAATGACTATGTGTCAGACACTGTGCTCAATGCTTTACAATTATCATCTCATTTGATCCTCACCCATTTTATAGATGAGGAAACTGAGACAGGCAGAGGTTAAGTGACTTGCCCAAGGTCATACTGCTAGTAAACATCTGAGGGTGGATTTGAAATCAGGTCTTCCTGACTCCAGGTCTATTGCTCTATCCACTGTGCCATCTAGCAGCCTGTATTACATTTTATGTTTCAAAGCTCATTCTTATCTACTCTCTCATTTGATCCTTACCCAGTTCTATGAAACAGGGCAAGTTAGGTATTATGATACCCATTTTACAGATTTGTAAACCAGGTCTCAGAAGTTAAATGACTTGCTCAAATTTACATGGCAGCTTACTGACTCAGTTAAAACTGGAATCCAGTTTTCTCACCTCCCAGTCCAGTGCTATCTCTGCTGTACCAGATTATTTTATCAAAAGCCATTGACAAACTACTCTTTTATAGTCTTAAGCAGGCCCATGGTCTATCAGTGGTGCCATCAAACCTACAGAATGGAAACTTCTTAGCCTAGCACGTAGGGCCTTGTGTAATGTGACTCCAACCCACCTTTCCAGACTTTGATTCCATGCTCTTCTTCAAAAATAATCTTCTAGTCAATACAGAGCACCAGCTGTTCCCCAAACTTGTTATTCCATCACCTAGTGAGTATTCCCAATGCCTGAGCTGCACCATATGCCTAGAATCTGATGACTATATAGTGTGGACTGGGTGTGCACAGGTGTAGTGACATACCCTGGAAGAAGTCTCTATCATTGGCCCTTCCTCTAACACTCAGGGTGGGGCCAATGGTCATCCTTGCCCCATGGTGTGCTGGGGGCCTATGCACAAAGATACCTGGGCTCTCCTCATCTTCTTACTTTTATTTAAGGTTTAACACCCCTACTAGCCTCTTTTCAGTATCTTTCTCTCATTTCTTCTATGATCTGCTTATATGATGTCCTACCCTGGTCTTTACTCTCCCTCTTAATTTTTTTTTTGGTAATACACACACACATATGGTGTGGGCACATTGTATTCCTCTGAGTAGAATATAAATTCTTCGTGGGTAGAGATCCTTCCTTCCTTCCTTCCTCCTCCCTCTCTCCCTCCCTATTTCTTTCTCTCTTTCTTTCTTTCTCTCTCTTTCCCTTCCTTCCTTGCTTGCTCCTTTATTCCTTCCCTCCTTCCTTCCTTCCTTCCTTCCTTCCTTCCTTCCTTCCTTCCTTCCTTCCTTCCTTCCTTCCTTCCTTCCTTCCTTCCTTCCTTCCTTGTCTTTTTTAAGGCAAAAGAATAAGTTCCCTGGATCTGGAGTCAGGAAGATCTGAGTTCAAATTCTGCACCAGTCCCTTACTACCTGTGTTATTTTATAATCTTCTTGAAACCTCAGTTTCTGCATCATTAAATTGAAGGTGTTGGACTCAGTGGCCTTGAAAGTCCCTTCTAGCTTTAAATATTTGATCCTATGAATCCATGATAATGTAGCTGTCAATGCACTGTGCTGGAAACCTAAGGATTATGAGTTCTAATTCTCAGTGATGCTGACAAGGCTTCAGTTTATGGATAGATTTCTTTATCTAAATCATTTGCTGTAGACCTCCCTACATTTAGGGACTTCATTAGCTAACAAAATTGACTAATTGCCCATTGAATGCAGAGCGCTCTACAGGTATGGGGTTAGTTTTTACTTTATTTAAACCAAAACTGTTATTTCATTGGTATAGGGAATTCCCAATAAGGAAACTCCCTCTACTAAAGCAGATTGGCAAGCATTCTATAAATAGGAATATTAGAAGTTGCCTAGAGCACTGGTAAGTTAAATGACTTTCCTGAGGTTGCCTACCTGGTCTGTGTTAGAATTTAGACTTGAACCCAGGTCTTTCTGACTCAGAGTCTGGTTCTCCATCCACTGCCATAGTGGATAGAAAGAAGGACTCAGGGTCAAGAAGAACTGTTAGAATTCTGCCCACCCTTCTCCCATTATTAGCTATGTGACCTTCAATAGTCACTTAACCACTGTCTACCTCAGTTTTTTAATCTATAATATGAGGCAAATAATAGCACCCACTTCACAAAGTTGTTATGAGGTTTGTTTATTCTTGCAAATTTTACAAGGTTTGTTGAATACATGTACTTTGGCAACCTTAAAATGTATATAAATGTTAGTTATTATAAAGAGAAGATTACATGCTGATCTTCTTTATCTGATCAGTTCAATGCACATTTTTCTCTTCTTATTCAATTTTTACTTTTTATAGATCTTTTGTTTTTACATCACTTTCACTTTGAAGAGTCCATTCTACCTCCTAACCAGCAAACTATCTCTTATAACAAAAAGAGAAAAAAGAAAGAGAAAGAAAAAAGCAGTTTGGCAAGACCTAACTCATATATCAACCAAGTCTACAGTACATACAATGTTCAACACTAATAGTCCTCTGACTTTGCAGAAGAAGCAAAGGGGTCTTTTCCTCATCTTCTATTGAGGAGAAGTTTTGACATACATTCATTAAGTGGTACCATATTCAAGGTGCTGTGCTATTCCCTGGAGGTACAAAGGCCAAATGAATAGTAGATCTTGCCCTCAAGAAACTTACATTCTATGGGGAACATGCCAGTTTGGCTGGAATCTAGAGCACATAAAAGGAAATCTTGTGAAATAAGTCAAGGAATGTAGACAAGAGCCAAACTGGAAAAGCCTATAAATAAGCTGAGGAATTTGTATTCTAAGAGACAGTAGGGAGCCACCAAATTTATTGAGTAGAGAAATATCAGACCTTTTTAGAATAATTTTGGCTACTGTGTAGAAGATGGATTAGAAAGAGGAAAGACTGAAGACAGAGAGACTAATAGAAAGGCTATTACAGTAGTCCACAAAGGTGATGAGCAATCGAAGAAGTGTGGCATCTAAGTGTATGGAGAGAACAGATTCAACCTATATGATCATGACATTTGGCAAATTAGTAGATTTGTTGAGTGTGGGAAGGGGAAAAGTAGGTGATGACTCCAAGGTTATGAACATTGGTAACTAGAAGGAAGATGGTAGACTCAACAGAAAGAAGGGAATATGGAAGAACAGTAGGTTTTGGAGGAAAAAAGTTCCGTTTTGGATAAATTGAATTTGGGATGCTTGTAGGACATTTAGCTAGAGCAGGTGAGTATACAGTTGGTGATACAGGGATAGGTTAAAAAACAGTGAATCTGATATATATGTATATATGTATATATATATATATATATATATATATATATATATATATATATATATATATATATATATGGTTCTTAATAACCAAATTGGCTTGTAGCCTGGTTGACCTAGACCTAACTGACTTTACTGTTTAAGATCAGAAAAAAATGAATCTATTTAAAAATCCATAGCCATTGCCATACTTTTTGGTTTGGAGAAGCCTATGGAAACGCAAATGAATGAGACTCCTTTTTAGCTCAATAGATAGCAGTATGCTAATTATAGAAATAGAACAAGGCCACAGTTCTAGTAAGGAGTGGAAGAAATTAGTTTCCATTCTTAGAGTCCATTAACAGAGCAGGAAGGATATAACATAAAGGGAAGCCCTGAGGGGCATACTATTGACCTGAATCCCAAACACAATCACAGAGATACAGAAATGGAAAGGATTATAGATAGTCAAGGTAATACAGTGATCGGGTAATAGATTTGGTGTCAGGAAGGCCTGTGTTTTAGTCCTGCCTTAAACATCATCTCTATGGCCCAGGGCAAGGACCTTAATTTCTCTAGAACTTCTTTAATTTCCTTGTTAGGGGTTTGGATTTGAGGACCTCTAAGATTCCTTTCCTTCTAGGTCTAAATCTATTGATTCACAGATTTAGATTTGGAGAGGAAGTTAGAGATCCTCAAGTCCATCTTCCCCTCACTTTATAGAAGAGGAAAGTGAGGCCTGGAAACATTAAGAGATTTATTCAAATTCACAAAGGTATTAAGAATCAGAACTAGGATTTTAACCTAGGTTCTTTAAATTTGAAGCCAATACTCTTTCCACTGAGGAAACAGACCCAGATAAGTAATGGCACATATGTACTTTGTGACAGAGTCAGGATTCAAACTGACTCCCACGCCAATGCCTCTTGTGCCTCCCACAAAATAGTTGGCTTTTGTCAACTCATAATGACAGGATTTTAGCGAATAGGAGGGAATGTGGGATATTAGACAAAAGGCCATTTCAGTGACTGATTTGGCTTTGGTACCATACCTGGGCTAGTTAACCAATGCTTCGAGATTTCCCTATCCAAATGGCCCTCACTAATCTTCTTGACCTATGTCTTGCCACTGGACTCTGATGACTAGAGGAGAGAGTGAGGCTGGTGACTTTGCACAGCCCTACCTCACTTAAATCCAATTCACTTGCAAGTCAAGGCATCCTCCTCCTGATGTCATTGATCCATGTTTGTAGCTTTTAATTATTGAATGGGCATTGCCTCAGACAAACTGAGACCTGGGAAAGACCTTTGCTTGAAAAAGCCAAGGTTTCCTGCTGCATTATGGGCCATCACCAGTCATCTTGACTTGTGTCTTGCTACTTGACTCTGAGAACTCTGGAGGAGAGAGTGAGGCTGATGACTTTGCACAGCTCTGTCTCACTTAAATTCAATTCACTTGCAAGTCAAGACATCATCCTCCTGGTGTCTTTGGTCCTCTTTGAGAATGAAGGACAAACAACAACATCCAAATGGCCCTGACTTCTGATGTCTCTCCTTCATATCTCCCTCACAAATCAGTAACATGATGTGGATGGTTTATGCTGATAATCATTTAAAACACAGAGAAAGATCACATGCAAAATAGTTTTGCCCTGCCTAGGGACTTCACCTCCTCTTCCCAGAATTCCCATTCTCTTAAGCTTTTTAGTCTGGCCAAAAGATCATTGAATTAAATGACACCCACAGGGATTAGACCAAATATTTTTTTTTTCTTAAAAGAACTTAAAAGTTCTTTTCACTAAGGATTCCATTTACTTCAAAACATGAAACTATAGAGTTCCTTCATTTTGTGTCAGGCAAAAGCAAAGTTATCCGACTTTCTTGTGGCATAAGGACACATTTGGACTCTCCAGCAGACTCTTCAAGAGCTACATTTCATTGAGCAGATATGGTGGCTAGCTTCCTCTTTTGCAGAACAACAGCTGCACTGAGTCACCAAAATGTTCAAGGAAAGCTGAGAAATATTTTGTTTGTTCCAAGAGCTAACAAGACCAAAAGCCAATAAGCAGCTTCATTTCCAAAGCTTGCATTTTTGCAAAGTTTTGGCTCACTATTCCTGACAATATGTGAGTCTGTGCCCGGTTTTCATGGAAACAGAAACTCAGTCATCTTGTACATGTGTATGTGCTTCTGATAGAATCTTAAGAGGTTTCAGGCAATTTAAAAAAAATCCATGTACCCACCTAAATGTCACCATTGTTGCTTAGGTTTGTCAAATTCAATGATGAGATATCTGATGACAGTGAGCATCGGTAGCCTGGAGAAATATAGTAGCAGTGTTAGAGGCTGCTTTTTCCACTTTTATTCCCTGCCTAATTTGCCTGTAGCCTAGGTTCTTTCCAGTTTGTGGTCTGTGAGTCTAGTCAAATTTACATGGCTGATTTAAGTGGGAGGGCTGAAATGACAGAGACACAAGACTGCCTTTGGGTTAAAAATCGAAGAATCTTAGATTTTGAAGAGACCATAGTGATTATTTAATTCAACTCCTACCTGAAACATAACCTTTTTCATCTCATGCACCCTTTTGGAAGTCTGGTGAAGCCTGCAGATTGTTTTGCAGAATGCTATTTCTAAATGCATAGAATAAAATACACAGGATTACAAAGAAAATTATACTGATTGTGGTTATCTGTTAGAAAGATTCACAGATGCTATACTAAGAACCCTTACTCTATAGCATCCCTAACAAATGAATGTCTAGCTTTTGCTTGCAGAATCCCAGTTATGTATGGTAAACTTACTACCTCTCAAAGTATTCCATTCCATTTTTAGTCAGCTTTAATTGTTAGAGTACTTTTCTTTTATTGGCCTTAATATTGTTTAGTCTCTGTAATTCCCACCAATTCTTCTTTGGTTCTTCCCTTTAAAGCCAAGCAGGAAAGATCAATCTTTTTTATTAAAGCCCTTCAAGTCTTTGAATAATATTATCACTGTCTACCTCTCCCCTATCTCCAAATCTTTTCTTCTCAAAGCTAAGTATAACTAGTTCTTTCAACCAGTTCTTATATGACCTAGTCTCCAGTCATCTCAAGATCCTATTCATATTTCCTTATTTTGATGCTCTCTAGTCTGTCAGCCTCCTTCCTAAAATGTCATGCCAAGAACTGAACACTATTTCAGATGTTGTTTGACCAGGTCCAAGAATGGTGGAACTATTTCTCCACCTCATTTACTCTGCTGTGAACATCCCTTCCCCTTGTCCTTTCCTCTAAGGTTTTAGTAACTAAGAAAGTATCAGGCAGATCTCAGAGTTCTACCCATGAAAGGTCCAGTGACATAGTCAGAAGTAGTACTATAAGAGGCAGTATGGGGTGGTAGACAAAGAGCTAGCATTAGTGCTAGAGAAACCTGGGCTTAAGTTCCTGCTTATAACACATACTGGCTGTTACCTTGGGTAAATCATTCAACCTCAGAGCCATAGACAATTCTCTAAAACTGTAAGTTGCAGAGAAGGTGATAATCTGTACTGGTAGAGGGAGTTTCCATACAGAGAGTTCTCTATGCCAATGAAGTCATATGTCTGTCCTTCTGCTCCTAAAAGGTCATATCACTGTTTTTCAAAATATTTCTTATCATACAATCATGTTATTATATTCATATTAATAAAAATGGGGCAGGGAGGTGATGCAGTGGATAGAGTACTGAGCCTTGAGTCAGGAAGACTCATCTTCTTGAGTTCAAATCCAGCCTCAGACACTTAGTAGCTATATGACCCTGGGCAAATCACTTAACCCTGTATGCCTCAGTTCCTTTTCTGTAAAATAAGCTGTAGAAGGAAATGGAAAATCACTCTAGCATCTTTGCCAAGAAAACCCCAAATGGGGTCACAAAGAGTCAGACATGACCGAAATGATTGAACAGCAACAAATTAATAAAATCTGTTGTTCATATTAATCTTGCATCCATTAAATATGTGGATATTTTGCATTAACTATTCTCTAGTCAGCTATACTTGTGAGGTTGATTTGGTGGTGGTGGGGAGCATCTGGCATTGAATTAATCTAGACACTGTGGTCTTGCTTCATGACATTAATGCAGTCTGCCCTCAGTGTATCGCTAAAGCAATAGGGAAAAAAAAAGTAAAGCCAGCAACTTTTAATAAGCAAGTTCTTTAAAAAGCCCTGACATTTTCTTGAGAGATTATGCACAGAAAAAACCACCAACTGTGTTTATTGAAATATCCATTTGGAGATTCCAATTACATACTAAATACACTGAGGGAATTTTGGGAAATATTTTAACTTAATGATCAGACATTCAAATATATGCAACAAATGTGTAATTTGAAGGTCTGATTGCAATAATCAGTTCTTGGAATAAATGTAGGTGCATTTAATGAAATGTTCAGTTTTGCTATTGCACACACACTTACACAGTGCATGTTAAAACTGGTGCTTCCTTTAGACATTAGTAGCATAGAGATATCTATGTTCTCAATGAGGTGGGCTGAGGTGTGATGGTAGAAGTGCATTTTCCACTTGTGCAGTTGTAATCCCTTTGTGCCTCATCATACTACACAACTCTTGTCCATGCTTTTTCAAAAATCCTCACAAGTCCAACTGCCAATGGCTTATATTGGTGTGGAGGTGATCTTGGATTTTCCACATCTGTGCCAGAAGAATGTGAGCCCTGGTAGATACTACTTAGCTAGAAATGCTCCTAATAGACTAAGTCTACTGTCTGAGTACCAGCTTAACTAAGTACAGAGAAGCCCATGGCTAACTCTTTGGCCAAGGGTATCCAAGACCCAGATGACTGCTTTAAAACACTACTGCGAAATCTCAAGATTTGACTCAAGATTGACCTCTGTAGAGCAACCAAAAATGAAAATCGTGTCATTCCATTTTCCCTCCCATCAGAATCAAGAGTATGGGGATAGTGGGTGCCAACCATTGCCTTCCCTGGTGTTTTTATTTGTTGTTTGAGAACTGTATGTCTTCATGCATCTCTGGAGATGGTGATATTTTTACCAAATATGAAATGAAAGGTTACACTGTTTTCAACCAGTCCAGTTGGTGGACTGGTTGAAATCCTCAGACAGATGCTTTTATTCAACTTCTTTATAGGAAAATCACCTCTAGATTTGTTGGCTGACTGATGGGAACCTAATCTCATCCAGGAAGAGCAGGATATTTAGAAGCACACTTCATGACATTAATGCAGTCTGCCCTCAGTGTATCACTAAAGCAAAAGTAAAGCCAGCAACTTTTAATAAGCAAGTTCTTTAAAATCATTGATCTCAATTCTCTTCTACCCTTCAGGTGAAGGAATATACCAAAATGATGGAGTTATTTGAACAGAGGCTCCTAAACCTAAGCACCAAAATTCAGGTCATGGAAGAGACCAGTATTTCTTACAATAAACTGGACTTTGAGTTGCTTAAATTAGAAGTGAGTGAGATGCAGAAACTGGTCACAGAATTGAAAGTCAGTTTTGTTGGAAGCAATGTCATCATTGACCAACTGGAGCTGGAGGTAAGTGGCTCACTATCCTCTTTTGAATTATTTACTAGAAAAGAAGGAAATGTGATTCTTTTCTTGTGCCACAGCTACATATCTGCACAACTGGTATTTATTGCCATTGCTATCTTGCAAAGGAATCTGATCAAATACATTATCTAGAATTATGTATTGAGATTTCTTTAAAAACCATGATTAGGTAAAGAGATAGGATTATCATACCCAGTGGTTAGGGTCCTGATATAGTGAGTGCTATATGGCTCAGGACTCTTTATTTCACTCAGTGGGGACCAGGTAACTCTGTTGTTTAGAACATGAGGTTGTTTAGACCAAGTCTGTAATACTCAATCTCTATGTAGCACCTGGTCTATTAGCTGTCATGGGCCTCCCTGAAAACTATATTAAATTTGCGGTACTTCTCATACATTTATTTTACTTTTACTTGTTAATAAAAGTAGAGTTTTCACATTCATGAAAAACACATTTGTTCAAACAGAATAGCCAATAAAGTAATAAGAACAGAACCCTCAATGCATGTCTATGTTACATATACTCCAATATAGATTATCATACCACCAATAGACAAGGACACATATGCAGGGAATATTCCTGATGGGTCACTACCAGGAACTCACAGAATATATTTGTGAAAGACACACATGTCAAAAAGAAAACGAACACAAAGAGAATCTTGAATGGTCAAGGTACATTCATGAAGAGTACACAAATTGGAATGTAGAGGGTCAGGGTGACTGGTGCAATACACTTCCAGCCCTGGAAAGGTATTGATGTTGTCAGGTGATATCATACTGCTCTCTTCTGGGTATTATTATATTTTGTTGGGTGTAATGTCATATTTTTGGGGATCACGTCCCTTTTCATCACTGTATTTCTCTATTCCATTTAATTGTATCTGCTGGACATCTTTGTTAGTCTTGTGGTCAATAAAATTTTTCTGTCATGCTAACCTTTAGCTCTCCAAAGCTATCTGTTCCCATCTATTGAAGTACAATGGATGGAAAGCCTCTCCTTCATGGTGGTAGGGTAGAAGTCTTTTAGGACATGGCCAAGACAATGGGCCACTATCCCTATCTGGGAGGTTTTAAAAATCCAGCAGAATTCCCTAGGCTAAGAGCAAATCTATTCTTCTTACTGTTTTGTCTGAAGCTGATACCAAACAACTGACTTGGGGTTGGGAAAGTACAGATAACTCCTGTTAAATTAATAATTGTGAGCCTGAATCACCCCCCAAACCTCACAGAACTGTGCAGAGACAAAGGTACTGGGGCTCATCTTTCTCTCCAAATCCTCTTTGCCTGCCATATAAACAAAGTGACGGGCTAGAACACAAGCTGGTCAAGCAGGGAAGACCATCTCCTACCACTTTAGTCCATCTTCTTGCCTTTATTTGGCAATTTGCAATAAGAATCATCTCCCTCCCGCTAATTTTTGCACTGCATTCTACACAGCCTGCAACCTCACTATTTCCCCTGTACCATAGGAATTAGAATGGGAAAAGACCCTAAAGGTTATCTGTTTCAGCCCTTTTGTTTTACAGATAAGGAAACAGAGTTAAAGTGAAGCAATTTGCTCCCAATCACACAAGGAGTAAATTGCAGGGTTGGAATTTAAAACTAAGCCATCTGGCTCTAAATAGATTGTTCTTTTTACTACCCCATGTACTTTTGATCTATTCCATGGTTAGGGACTATAACATCAACAGAAGTTGAGAGTTTATCATCTTGCATATATATGTGATTATCTATAAGGAAGACCTGATCCCTTATTTCCACTGGAAAAATAATTTAAATTACATTTTCTATGGACAGTGGTTTTATGGGGTCATCTTTATATATTGTGGAGTGCACATTCTTTCACACATGTACTTGCATGGTGTGTCAGAAAGATTATTGCATGGGTAAGCAGCTCTTCACTTAACCTATCTATACCATTTGGGCCTGGAAAATACTGCCCTAGCTTTTTCCCACCCCTGTCCCTGCAGGAAGAAATTCTATCTGTCTTTCAAGTCCCAGATCAGATACTATCTGCTCTATGAATGCTTATGGATATTCAACCTGGAAATGAATGCTTACTCTTCTATGCTTCTGTAGAACTTCAGAATAAATTTTTAAAGACAGGCATGCTGTCTTAATTCATATCTTAATTAATTTTGGTCTCCCCCATAGTGCCTAGTAGCATCTCTACCAAAATTTGCTCAATAAATGAATGAATTGATCAATGATCTCCCAGTTGGTACAGGATAGTTCTTTTAGCATGTTCTTGGACATCATGTCCATTTCCTCACTTCATTTGCATTTTATTCTTGCTTTGTTGCCAAATTCCTTTTCCGATTCTTACTCAATTCTGCTTGACTGCATCTCATGCTTTTGCCAAGGTTGTTACTCTGAGCTATGACCCAGTTTAGGTCACAAGAACTTCCTGGCTATACTATTTCCTATTCATAGTTCATTGGTAAGTCTATATGATTCTCCAAGTTCTCGCACAATTTTTAAAAAAGACTCCTACCCCTATTGAATAGAAACATGACTGTGGATACATGGATGCTAACTCTGGAAGTCTTTTGTCTATTTGAATTGAATGTGAGGTTGATCACATGAATCAAACATTGACTGGTGGGGAAATGGGAAAATGATTGGACTTACGACAGACCTTCAACCTTCTTGAGCCCTAGTTTTCTCATTTGCAAAATGTGGCTAATAAGACCTGCCTTAAAAAAACAGATTGTTGTGGGGTCTGAATGAGAGACCATTTATACAAAACATTAGGGATTAGTGATTTGTTTTTATTATTAATAATATCATTGTTGCTGTTATTATAATAGTTACAATAGGGTTTCAGAATAAAATTGGTTTTCCATCTTCTTTAGAATGGGCTTGGCCAAATATACTTAGACCATTCAATGTCATGCCAAATCAAACACCTGGAACTTTCTCTAGTCTGGACTCAAATATCCAATCTGGCTTACAAACACCTTTGTTTGTTGGATGGAATTTGCTAGAAAGGTAAAATGCAGAATAGATAAATCTGGGTCTATATTTTTAAATGTGGCTTTGTTCCCTGGATCTTTTCATAACATTTAACTCCACCATTTGCTACCACCCTCAGAATAATACCTGGAGAGTTCATTGGTGAAGTCATTTCTGGTCTTTGAATACAGACTATCTTAATTGTATTATATTCTAATAATAGATATTAACCAACACATTAATAAAAGCATCACCAATGGAAATATTCACAATTCTTAACATACATTTTTGAACTTGAAGTGTTCAGAGGGCCTTAACATTCATTAAAAACATAATTATAAGACAGAATGAATAAGCACGAATTTATAGGGGCACGTTATTAGACATGAACTTTAATGGACATGTGTAGATGTTCTGAAAGAGGCCGCAGTCTATTATTAAAGCTGTTAAAATCTTTGCCATTTTCTTCTTGTCACACACATCTGCCTGAAATCTGACAGGCATTCACGCTAACCCATAAAATGTATTCTTCCAAATGAAACCATTCACAAGCCCTCTGGTGTATTCTCTGGCAATGTTTCACTAAATGACAAATTCATCCCCCGAATGTTTATGAAAGAAATTGCACAATAATATAAAGTCACTCTGAATTTTTATTTCCTCAGATCAGGAATATGACTCTCCTGGTGGAGGAACTGGAGTCACTAGACAAACACAACAGCCTTGCAATCCGTCGGGAAATTGTGGCCCTGAAGAATAGACTGAAGGAGTGTGACGAGTTTAGAGGTCAAAACAATACACGTCCCTTTATCCCACCTGGTAAGCATTCTTTGATTTACCACTTGGTCAGGGTCAAAGAGGTGAGGAAATGAGGGAGAATGTGGAGGTTTTTTGACACTTAAGAACCAGGAAGACAAAAAATATATAATTATAGCTCTGCCAAAGTACTCAAACACCTTGGTGGATTGCATTCTTGATATAGGAAAGCGGAATAAGTGGATTGCTGAAGACAAAGAAGGAAGGATTTCACCTTCCTCCAGTGTTCCCTATGGGGGTTTGTTCTCATTATTTTAAATCTCCTTTCCACATAGTTCTACATAATACACACCTGGGGGCTCTTCTGTGAAAGGTGCCAACACATTGGATTGGTTTTATTTTCTTCAGTTCCATACAATACATTTATTAAGCTCCTTTTGCAGTGCCAGAGGATTGTGCTGTTTGCTGGGGCTAGAAAGACAATAACACAATAGTTTCTATCCTCAGGGAGCTTACATTCCGTTGGGTGGGGGAGATGCATCACACAGAGAGACAAATCAATTGTTGTATTTGTCCTTTGTTTTTGAAGAGGACCATGACATCAGGGAGATGATGACATGACTTGTAGTTGACTTTGATTTGAGTGAGGGAGGGCTCTGCAAGGTCACCAGTCTCACTTTCTCCTCCAAAGCCATCTGGATCCAGTGCCTAGATATCCATCAGGATGACTGGAAATGAGCTAGGATGCAATGGGAGACCCTGGCCCTTTTAGGCCAAGTTCTTTTCAGGTTTTCACTTTGAGTGAAGTGACATCCATTCAGTGAATTGGCCTCTTAAAGAAGTGAGTCAACGTATGGCCCGTTTAATTTAAAAAAAATATTGGAAGATAGTACTAACAAGTAGGAAAGCTTCAAGAAGGAGGTGCTAACTAGATTGAGTCTTGGAGGAAGAGAAGGAATCTTAAAAACAGAGATGTGGAGGGAGTACATTCTGGGTACTGTAGATGGCTTGGATGAGTCTTTTTAAATTAATTAGTTAATTAATTTGTTAGTTTTCAACATTCACTTTTATAAGATTTTGAGTTCTAAAATTTGCCCCCTTTGCCTTCCCTCCCCCCTCCCTAAAACGGTAGGCAATCTGATACAGGCTATATATGTACAACCACATTAAACATAGTTCCACATTAGTCATATTGTGAAAAAAGAATCAGAACAAAAGGTAAAACTATGAGAAATAAAAAACAAAAAAGAGAAAATAAAATGCTTCTATCTACATTCAGACTCCATAGTTCTTTCTCTGGATGTGTATAGTATTTTCCATCGGATGAATTCTTAGAGGTAAGAGAAGGGTTACTGAGTCATAACAATCCAGCCTAGCTGGAACATAGAGTATGTCAATGCAGAATAATGTGGAATTAAGCTGGAAAGGTAGGGTGAAGTCAGCTTTTGGAAGGCCTTAAATGCCAGGCTGAGGAGTTTTGCAGTATTCCAATACAGCAGAAGACCTCATAGGCTACCCATTCCAAATCATCCATGAAAAAGTCCCTCCCTGCATAAGTGGCCATCCATCCTTTGCTTAAAAACCTCAAGGCAGGAAGATCTCTACCTCCAAGGTTGCCTATTCCACTTTTGGATACCTCTAATTTAAAAAGAATTTTTTCCCCTTACACTAAACATCTATCTGTCATTTTGTAGCATCCACCTATTGCCTTCTGGGGTCAAACAAAATAAGACAATATGGAAGCAATGAAGGATTTGGAGCAGGAGAATGCCATGTACAAATTTGTGCTTTAGAGAGATTTTGTTTTGGCAGCTGAGTGGACGTTGGATCGGAAAGGGGAGAGTTTGGAAGCAGAGAGATCAATTAGGAAGCATATATCCTGCTTATGTTTAGCTCTTGCATTTGATAAAAATGAACCTACACTGAAAGAGAAAGACTAATAGAAAAGGACTATTAGAAAAAAGATCACTGTGGAAGAGACAAATTTAGGCATAAAATGGCACCTAATTCTAAGCATCCTATATTAAAGATGCTGTCCTAGGTTGTAGGCCTTGAAAATTACTTTAGCTTCTTAGGGAATCAGCTCCTTCTCAATGCTGAGCCAAGGCACGTTTTGTGATGGTCCAGTATTTCTTCCCTTATCATATTATGAACTCTGATGACCTCTAAATTCTAGTTCATGGCTCTGAGACTCATGACTTTCTTGGTCTCTAAACCCAACTCCTTAGATTTGGAGTTGTGCTATACTTGATCATTGATGCCCTTCTATCCTTTTCTGTCACTGCCATCAAAACTTGTTGTCTAAATTTTCCCACCCCCTTTTCCCACCTCTCTGATTTCATTATCCTACCAACGTATAGCAGACTATAAGAATGCCCTTAATAGCTTTTCTTAAAAAGAGTAAAAGAATTGTGTACATAAACATCACGGGTAGAATTGAATGACAGATAATTGACAGTGCCTATAAAAGAAGCCAGGGAAGATTGGCCCTAGGCAGAAGACATTCGGGGTATTGCTTTTAGTTCCAGGAATCACTGTTTAAAGAATGCCATTGAGATTTAGAACATGTCCAAAAAAGGAGAGCTAGAATGGTGAGGGGTTGGAGATAATGCCCTGTGAGGATCAGTTGAAGAAACTGGACATATAGAGCTTACAGAAGAGAAAATCTGGGGGTAGGTGGCAGGACATGATTACTGCCTTCAAACTTCTGAAGGGTTGTCACCTGGAAGAGAGATTAAACTCAGTCTGCTTGTCCCCAGAAGGGAGGAATAGAAGTAATGGGCAGAAGTAGCAAAAAGACAGATCTTGATTCTAATGTTACAAGAAAAAAAATAACCTTAAGAAGTTCAGCTGCAAAAAAAATGGAATGGCCTGCCTCCATGGACAGTAAGATCCTTATCACTAGTGGTCCTCAATCAGAGCCTGGATGATCACTTGTCAGAATATTGTTGAGGAAATGACTGTTTAGGTCCAGGTTGGACCACATGGCTTCTAATTTCCCTTTTAGCTTGGACTGGGATTCTGTGATTCATTCCTGAGACTATTGCAATAGCTTCCTTACTGGGCTAATTATGTCCTGATGGACATGCTATCAAAAGAGCTCAGCTTCCTGGGCCACAGCAATCCTTCAAATCCACCACCAAGGCCTTAGGAAATCACTATTTTTTTTGTCCCTCTGAATTTCATTTTTTATTAGATTTTTAAAAGATGGCTGTTTTAAATTCAGCTAGCATGAACTGAACTTGCTTACTTGGAATACCCTCCCCTTGTGTTTCTGCTCATTGAAATCCTATTCATCCTTTTAAGCTCAGCATAAATCTAATCACCTTCATGATCACCCCAGCTAAAAACCCCTGACCCTTCTGAATTCCTAGTGGTTTTTTCCCTGTTTGTATCACTTACTATTAAGTGACTTGGATTGTTGCTATTCTGGATTTTATAGCTATGAATTTTAACATTTAAATAAAATAAAGAATGCATTCTTGGAGGGCAGAAACTAATATTTTGGTCTTTGTAAACCTCAGAGCACTTTGGACTTAGAATGCTATGCAAAGAGTAGATGTTTAAGAGTCATTTTTATCAATAGTGCATTTATTAATTACCTATTATATACAGAGTACTGTGATGAGAGAAATACAGATTTAGATATGAAGAGATCCCATACTTGATGGAGCTTACATGGCAAGGAAACATAGTATGAATGCACATATAAGAGAGTATGCTGTAAATGCAAAATAACGTGCCAGGCTAGTTCCCAGAAGGAAGAGGTTGTTAGCCACTATGGCAATCAGGAAGACTCCATGGAAGATGGGGCATTTAAATTGGAAATTCAGCTAGCATTCCTTCAGCCCAGGAATGGAAAAGTAGACCTTAGCAAAGGTATTACATGTACAATTACATGTACAAACGATTTTAACATTGTTTTTTTGTTTGTTTTTTGGGTTTTTTTTTTTTTGCTTTTTGGAAGGGGGGAAGGCAGGGCAATTGGTATTAAATAACTTACCCAAGGTCACACAGCTAGTAAGTGTCAAGTGTCTGAGGCCGGATTTGAACTCAGGTCCTCCTGACTCTAGGGCCGGTGCTTTATTCACTGCACCACCTAGCTGCCCCTAACAATGTATTTTGAGCACATTATCTTATTTGAACCTCCCAATGGGATGATAGGGACAAGAACTGTCCCTATGATTCATATTTGATTGATATAAGGAACTCCTGGATGAGCAAAATCCCTCTCCCAATGCAGGCTTGCACCTTCTCCACAACTGGAGTCTTAGAGAGCTGCCCAGAGAACTGAGAGGTTGAGCGAACTTGCCCAAAGTCAGGTCTTGACCCTGAGGCTTGACTCTAGTCTCCAAACCACATTGCTGTCATGAAGACACATACTATGGAAGTCATCATCCTAGATAAGAAAACTAAGGCTCAGCCCATTTAAGTGGAAGGCTCATGGTGCTACACAGTGACAAAAGGATCTAATATGAAGCTAGGTTTCTCTGAATTCCAAACACAGAGATCTTTCCACTATACCACACTTCCTCTGACAGAGTGGAAGAGTAAGAGATAAAGCTGGCACCAGTTTGTGGACAGTTATTCACTGGCCAAAGGGCTTTGAACTTTGTCTGGTAGGCAGTATATAAGCACTGGAAATTTCTGTATGGGGTCTGGTCTATGCCTAAAGAAATATGCCTATAATTGTTGAGCTAGTGAATGAAATGAAAAAGCCTTTTGTGAATCAGACAGTGCTAGATTCCAATGCACTCAAGGCAACCCCTAGATAAGCTAAATCAGTAGTATGAGCTAGCAGCACTGTCACCAATCCTTCCTAGCTGTATCAATGGCAGAGGGTGGCGGTATCTGACAGCAGAGACCATCATTGCATTGATGTTCTCAGGGCTTTCCATTTTTATTGATTTCTATTGCCTAAGTCGGTTTTTCTTTCAAACCCTTGCTTTGTGCTCCATGTCCAGGTCTCTGCACTCTATAGAATCTCACCTAAAAAAGTGTGTCATGGTTACAATCCTTTCAGTTTTGTGCCAAGTAGAAAAATCACTTAGCATCCCTCCCAATCCCTCTTACATTTGGTTAGAGGACATGATGTGATGCAGAATTGGGAGAACTGGGGAAATGTCTTTTCCCTCACTTATGGAACTAACGGAGGGGACACATTTTTCCTGGTTAGTGAAGTGAAATGTCCTTGACTTTTAATTAAGGTTAGAGGACGATTGCCTATATAGCACCGGAAAAGACCTTGATATCATCTCGTTTCACTCTATCATTGTAGAGAAGAGGAAATTGAAATGCATAAAGGTGAAGTGTCTTGCCCATGTTTTGCACTCAGAATATATGAGATGTGTAATAGGTGCTTGTTGATTAATTGATTGATTAAGAAGAGCAGAGCTTGAATTCAGGCCCAGATTCTTTGACTCAAAATACACGCATTTGTCTGCCAGCAGTTATTTCATAGACCTGTGCATGTCATCTCCTTATGGTTTCCATGGGGATAAATTCAAGTCTGTGAATAGAGGAATTGATCTTTGCTTCTGGAAATACTAAGATTTTTTTCTTCCTCTTAACTCAGGAAAGCTCCCCAGTAGAATAGATTATTCTAGCATTTGAAGTTACTAAGAAAACCTTAGCCTTACAACATTTTTGGAGTTTGGAATGAACCTCAGAGGCAATTTAGTCTAACTTTCTCTTTCTGTAGGTAAGGAAGCCAAGATTCAGAGATGTTGAGTTACTTGCTCAAGGTCACACAGCTAATTATGATCAAGACTGGGATCAGAAATCAGGTCTCCTGACTCTCTTCAGTATATCATACCAATCTCTCACTTGCCTAGGTTATCAAGAGTCAGTGACTCAAGAAAGAAGGGAGGTCAGAAGTATTCCTTAATAGCCAGACAGGAAATAAAGCATGGTAATTTTTCTTGATTTGGTTTCTTAGGGGCTCTCTCCTGGGTCCCCACACATAGGCTTTGTAAAACACCCCAGGCTGAGCTGGGTTTTTTGAGCAAATTGATCCCAGATTTTCTTTCACTTTCCCAACAACCTTGGACATACCTGAATTCCTGCCAAGCCACTTGGCTACTCTCCAGGTTTTGTTCATATTATATTTATGATGTTTATATTAAACTGACTTTTTGTCATGTTTTTAAATCAATTTCTTTCTCTCACTCCCTTTCTGTTTGGTTTGCTTGATAATGCAGAATTGAGAGAGCTTGGAAAATCCCCAGGCACCACAAAGTTGTGAGCCTGTGGAGACTTTAATTAAAGTTACTCCCGATTATGGGACTCTAAAATCTGGCCTGTCTGACTTTTCACTGCAGAGCTGCACAGAGTAAGGAAACCTATTCGCAAGTGTCAGCTATAAAAGAATTCTGGGCTCCATTTTTCCTCCCCTGCAGCTACAAATTTCCAGCTCTTGTCCCATCCAGAACTCAGATTCAGTCAATATATTTACAGCATCATACCAAGCATCCTATCATTTATTTTTGCTGCAAACTGTATCCTTCTTTTCTGCTCCATTTCACAGAACCCTCTGAACCAAGATAATTGGCCTTATCCCCATTAATTCTCTGCCTGCCCAAAAAACCAACTGACTATATCTTCCTATTGCTGAATCTAAGTGACTACATCCAGGCGAGTATAGATTAGAAACTCTAGTGGTAGATTTCAGTCATGAGGAGGAAATGTGATCCAGTGGAAAGAGTGCTGGATTTGGTATTGGAAGACTTGGGTTTGAATACCTCTGTGCCTTCAGGCACATCACGTCACTTTTCTGCAAGACAGTTTGCTTATTTGTGAGGGATGTGTGTGAATGAAATGACCTTTACAGTCTCTTTAAATTCTAAATATTTATATGATTCTATGTTTAGCACAGTGCTGGACACACAGTAGGTGCTTAATGAATGGGAAACTTAATATGTGAAAGAATGAGCTTCCTAGGACCTAAGAAACTATTGAAGGATGCAGCCTGAAGCTGTGTACTCAGCTGTCCTGATTTTCTTTAGTCTTTATCTAGAATTTGATAGCTATGGCCATTTAAATTTTGTTAGTATCATAAGTCAATAGAATTCTCCTCTTGCTCAGATAAGGTTAAGTGACCTGCCCATGGGAGATTATTATGAGTTCTGGACGATATTAGTATTAACAGTGGATGGCATTAATAGCTTATAGCATTAATAGTAGATCTAAGATTAGAGCATGCTTCTCTGCAGATATCCGAAAATGGCATTTTAGAAAATGCCATTAACCGCAGCATTTTAAAAATAGTCACAGTGGAGTTTTCACAAATCATTTCTGAATTATGGCTTCCCAAGTTCATTTATAGAGTTCTGAGAAGCTGCCCAGCAAATACAGAGATGAAAAAAAATGAACTAAACCATTACTACCTAAGACTATACTTGGGTAGGAAGCCATGGCACTATGGTTTTATATAGTAAATGGCTGAACCTACTAAAAATTCATAGGATCATAGGATTAAGAGTCAGAAGGTATCTTATGGGATATCAAAAGGCATCTTGATGGATCTTGAGGCTAAGTAACTTACCCAAGGTCACATAAGTAATAAAAACAAGTGAAGATGATGAGACATGTACAAACCCAGATGTTCTAATTCCAAATCCAATGCTATGTCACACAGGTGACTGGATGGAACTAGTCTCATCAATTGTTTCTGATGCATGGGGAAGAAATTTCTCATTTTTATTTCTCCCAAAGTTTCCACAGAGTTCAGAAGGATCATTAGGATTTAGAACTGGGGAGGATCCCAAGGAGCATCTAGTTCAATCCCCTTATTTAAGTGGTGAAGACAAAGGTTAATAATTTGCTCAAGGTCATACAAGTCAGAAGCAGCACAGTCAGGCTTCAAACCCACATCCTCAGACTTTGTAGCCAGGATTCTTTCCACTGTACAATACAAGACTAGGGAGTCGATGTGAAAGTACTTATGGCAGCTTTCATTGATTGATATTTGTCCTGTACTTTGGGGCTTGTCTGGTTTCTTGGGGAAGCAAAAATACTAACAACAGTAATAATAACTAATATTTATATAGCATGTTAAAATTTACAAAATACTTTACAAATATTATCTGATTTGATCTTACAATAATCCTTGGAAGAAGGTGATATAAAAGAAGGTGATATAAAAGCTAAACTCCCATTTTGCACTTGAGGAAATTGAAGTAGGCATAGAGGTTCAGATCCTTGCCCAGAATCACACAAAACTAGGAAATATCTGAGGCCAGATTCAAATTCAGGTTTTCCTGACCTCAGGCCCAGTATTCCTATCCACTATGCCATAAACAATCCAGATCTAACAACTAGCTTGCTCTTTGATGCCCTATCTTGGCAGTATAGACCCTTATAAGAAATGTTGCTTCTGTTGGTGCCAAACCTTCTACTGTATTGGAGCAATGCAAAACTGATCATTTTCCCTTGTCAGATCTTGAATAATAGGTGAGGGAGGAATGCTTTTTGAGCAGACAGGGTAACATGGAATAAGTCAAGAAAGTTGGAATGAGAAATAGGAAGGAAGAGGAACAGTGGTATGTTTAAGACTGGAATTAAAGAAGGAGTTGGCAGAGGCCTGGGAGAATATCCAGAACAATGAGGTAAGAGATGCTTTTGGACCTCTGAGTATAGGGTGAGGATGGAAGTGAAAACAAAGCTATTGGGAGAGCAGAAGTGTACCTCGATGGCTGATGTTTCCTGTTATTTCTGTGAAATGGCCAGAAGTCAGGGATAGTCTGGCATAGCCTTCCCTCCTGTGAATTGTCACCGATGCTGTTTCTGCAAGGTGGGACTGTTTTTCTATCATTTGCCATAGATTATGGGTATTGTTGTTTGTCCTTCATTGTTGAATCAGAAAGGTGATGCCATGGCTTGCAAGTGAATTGGATTTAAATGCATAATCATCAGCCTCACTCTTCTGGAGCCAACTGGGTCCAGTGAGAAGGTATAGATCAGGATGACTGGACTAGGTCTAGTAGCAATATAAAGATCTATTGGCGATGGCCCAGGATGCGGTGGGACACCTTGGCCTTTTTAAGCTAAGGTCTTTCCCAGGTCTCAGTTTGACTGAGGTAGTACCTATTCAGTGATTGAGGTTAGGCAAGAAATGAGTCAAAGAATGGCCACTTTTACCAGTAAAAAAAATCAGTCTGGGAGGGAAAGACTCTCAGGGTTTCAGGACAAAACAGAAACAATTGCTATTTACACTCACTCTGAGCCACCAGGGCCCAAACAATGACCAAGTGAGACTTGGTGTTGACCTATTGTTGGTCAATCAATGAGAATCAGAGTGATTTGGGTTTACAGCATGGTCCTTAAGAAAGAAAGCTAGCTCCTAAACCCCAACATAGCTTGTGAGGTTTTAGTGATCAAAACTTATATTCCTTTGGGCAAAACATCCTTAGGCAAGGGTATGATTCCCTATGTGGACAGAGGGTAAAGAAAGAGAGAGAGGAGGAAGGAAGAGAAGGAAGAAAGGAAGGAAAGAAGGAACAAAGGAAAGAAGGAAGGAACAAAAGAAAGAAGGAAGAAAGGAATGAATGAAGGAAGGATGGAAGAAAGGAATGAATGAAGGAAGGATGGAAGGAAGGAAGGAAGAAAGGAAGGAGGAAGGGAGCTATGTTACCCAACTGGAACTAGCCAGTTGGGTCCCCAGTGGGACAGCTACTACTACTCTCCTTCTGTTCACTATGGTATAATCAAGGGCACAAAGCTCCCTTCTTCTTTATATTGTTTGCCACTGAAGGAAGGATGAAAGAAGGGAATAGAGGGATCAGTAGGTTAAAGGGGAAGACAACAATAATAGCATAGCAGAGCATAGTATGGTGGAAAAACCATCAGACTAGATGGTTTTAGTCTTTCCTCTGTGACTGTGTAACCTTGAGGAAGTGACTTACCTATGTTAATTTTAATTTCTTCATAAATCCCATGGAGGTAATAGCTCCTACCCTGACCATCTCATAGGAATGTTGTAAGTCTAAAACTGAGTTGCCACAGTTGCTGGTGCCCTATCCCCTTGTCATTTTATTTTGTTTCTACTTGGTATATATTTTGTATTTATGTTTCTGGAAACTTAAATTTTATAATGTTTATTTGTATTTTGTTCACCTGGAAACTTAGATGCTCTTCTCTTCCCACTCCCATAGAGAATATTGGCTCCTTGAGGGGTCTATTATTTTCACTTTTGTTCCACAATGCTTAGCATAGTAGCTGACACATAGTAGTGACTTAATTAGTGCTTCTTGAATAAGTGAATGAATATTACATGCATGTGTACAATGTATGTATGAGACTTACTTGTGAAATGTCTTCATTTTAGAATTTTGAGTCATTCTGAAACCATTTGTTGATTTTCCAACAAAAGACACAGGAAACCTGCTACAGTTAAGAATTTGGGCTTTTGTATAGCTCCATGTGAAATCCTGAATAAGGAATACCTTATCATGCTTTTCGTAAAATGAATCTGGAATATTTTCTTCTCAAGTTTCCATCAGGAAAAGTTTGGTGGGGAGTAAATAATTATGAATTCTTTTTATCAGACAGAGATTAAAAAGTAACCCTTGCTCACTACTCCTCAGTATAGTGCAATTTAATAAATAAATGCTCTGGAAGAGATTTCAAACAGGAAACTCAGTTTATAGCACATGGAACTTCAATACAGTTTCTGTTATCATTAAACTGAACACACTGCTAACTTTATTTTAATAATTCATGCATTGTTTCATAAACAAAAGCAAACAAGCATTCATCTGAGAGATCACTTTTAGGGGAAGAAATAATAATTTATAATTTTATTTATTATTTCTTTGGTGGAAAGCAGTCTCTTGGCTGAACACACTTTTTTATTTATGAAACGGGACATGCATTATTAAAATAAACCCATGACTGTGTTCAGCTTAATGATATGCAAAATTATTTGAGGTTGGGTACAGAGTGGTTTCATTTCTCTACCTGCTGTAATGGTTGGTAGATTTTCTCACCCAGTTGCAGATTTATGGGAACATTTAAGGGACATGTACTTAATTCTGGAACAAAAATGCAGCTACATTTGAAAAATAAAGGAAAGATTTCTTGTAATAGTTTCACCTTTGAGCAGTCCTTGAGAAACCAAGAATGTGGGACTGTCCTCTGTTGCAGTCAGTGGCAGAAATTCAGAGACAAAAGCTGGGGATTTTTCCCTCCATACAATACTAATCTTAGGAAAGTCATTGGATCTCTGCTCTTGGCTCCCACTCTCCTTATGGGCTTGGTAAGCTTCACTGATCTCCCCCATGCACTTAAGCCAATGTGCAATGAGTAACCCTGGCTCTTCTCCCTTCCATCCTCCGCCTGTTTTTCTCTGAGCAGCTTGGAGAGAGGGAGACAGAGGGAGAGAGAGACAGAGAGAGAAAGAGGGGGAGAAAAAGAGAGAGAGAGAGAGAGAGAGAGAGAGAGAGAGAGAGAGAGAGAAAGAGACAGACAGACAGACAGACAGACAGAGAGGGAGGGAGGGAGAGGGAGAGAGAGAGAGAGAGAGAGAGAGAGAGAGAGAGAGAGAGAGAGAGAGAGGGAGGGCAAATGACCTCAAATGTTTTTGAAATTGGATTTGCTATGTTATGTGATAAGCCACCTTGCTAGGTGTTTTTTTCTCCCTTTCTTTCTTTCTGAGAGAAAGTCTGAAATGGTTTTCAGAAACTGGGTAGTAAACTACTTGGATTGTTATTGCAAAAATACTGGCAGAATTTTGTTCTCTTTATAGCTCGTGAACTATTTGGATTGGCAGTCATTACAGAATGAAAGCAATGAGGAGGGCCAGATGTCTATCCTGAATCATTTATCCACATGTTATAGATAGGGTATTTTCCCAAGGACTGGCTATATTGTTGATTCTGGGGTCTTCTGTAATGTATACATTGTGTCAGGGTCAGAATGGGAAATCTCTAATATGTTTCTATTATATCCAAAAAAGCAGCATGGCTGTCTAATGACAAGGATAGCCTTCCAAAATATGTACAGTCAGTGGTCATGTCAGTGGAGATTTTTGAAGGATACTGATCAGGCTTCCCTGCCATAAATATGAGAGGGAAGTATATCATAGTAGCTAATGTGTTGGACCTGAGTTCAAATCCTGCCTCTGACATTTAATTGTTATGTGTCAGGCACATCACTTTTATGTTTCAGTTCTAAGAAGCTTCAGTTTTCTCATCTGTAAAATGGGACCAATATAGCAATACTACCTACTACATGGGGCTATTGGGGACCTCAAATAAGAGATAATACAGTTATTATGTTTTGAAGATTTTAAAGAATTATATGTGTTTGCTCTTGTAATTTTAATGGAAAATGGTCATTTCCCATCGCCTCTTTAAGGGTACCAGAAAAACCAGAATTACAGGTTTATTTTCATCAGTTTTTAAGATCCCTCATTAGGAGGCAAATACTTCCTGAAAGGAGAGGAATCTTAAATTGTCATCAGGTAACACCTTATTAAGGATTGGTCGGCAGCTTATTTGGGACAGGATGGGAATCTGGAAAGTACAGGGGCAAAACCTCTCATTGCTTAATTTTCGTTGGTGATGGGTCACATTTACACAGGGCTTTCAGGTTTCCAAAGTACTTTTCTCACAACACCCTCATAATATGAATATTATTCACCTTTTACAGATAGGAAATTGAGACTGAACAGTTAGGTTGAGGTAGCTAAGTAAAGAAGTATATTATATACTGAACCCAGAGTCAGGAAAATTTGAGTTCAAATCCAGTCTTAGGCACTACCTAGAGGTGTGCCCCAGGGCAAATAATTTAACCTCTGTTTGCCTCATTTTCCTTAATTATAAAATGGGGATAATAATAGCATCCACCTCCTGGGGTTGTTGTAAGAATCAAATGAGACAATATCTGTAGAGTGCTTAGTGTAGTGGCTGGAACAGAATTGATGGTCAATAAATGCTTGTTATGCTCTTTTTTTACTTTAAGTGACTTGACCACAGTCACTTGTTTATTCAAGTACTAGAGCTGGAATTTGGACTCACGTTTTCCCTGACTTTAGGTACAGCATTCTTTTCCATCATCTCATGTTAGCATGTTTTCCTACCTTAGTTCCTATATTTGCAAATGAATAAACAAGCATAAACATCCCAGGAGAAGGATTACATAATACCTTCTAAGGCAAAGAAGAACATTGGGTAGCAAGTTGAAGGATCTCCATTTACATAAAGATGCAGAGGCAGAACAGCATAATGGATAAACAAAGCAAGAAAGACCCATGTTTAAGTCTTATTTATGAAACATATTGGCTGTATGACCTTGGACAAATCATTTATCTTCCCAGTGCTCTAAGACTATGTGTTGCAGAGAAGGTGCTGGTCTGCATTTGGTAGAAGGAGTTTCCTATTACAATAAATTATGGGTTTAGTCTCTACCTCTCTTTCATACATAGTGGAAGACTAATTCATAGGAAGATTAAGCAATTTGCTTAAGGGTTGTAGCAAGTTAGCCTCAGAAACTGAAGTAGAACTGAGGTTTTGGTCTCTCCTCTAGAGTCCAGAGCACTATCACTAAACCTCTACAGAAGATCATTCAGAACTTCTTTTGGTTGTTTGAATGTTATAATATCTGGATCTTCTTGTTATTTCTTTTTCTAAAAATATTCATTTTATTTTCCCATTGGTTATAGGAAGTTGTGGTCATGGTGGTGTGGCAAATATCAGCAAACCTTTCATTGTTCAGCTAAATTGGAAAGGGGCTGCCTATAAGTATGGAGCCTGGGGAAGAGACTATACTCCATTGGAGCCAAAGAAAATACTATACTGGGTGGCCCCCTTGAATGCAGATGGAAGGTTCCTAGAGCATTATCGACTTTACAACACCATAGATGACTTGCTGCTGTACAGAAATGCCCGAGAGTTACAAGTCCGACTTGGAGATGGCAGTGGTATGGTCGTTTACAACAACTTCATGTACTTCAATTATTATTCTACACGTGAAATTGCCAAGCTTAACTTAAACACCAACACTATTACGTTGAGAAGGACTCTTCCTGATGCTACCTTTCACAACCGCTTTTCCTATGCTGGTGTCAAGTGGCAAGATATGGACTTTGCTGTGGATGAAAGTGGACTATGGGTTATCTATTCAACTGAAGCCAGTACTGGTAACATTGTGATTAGCAAAATCAATGACACTTCACTTGAGGTGCTAAACACTTGGCAAACCCTGCAATATAAGCCATCTGTCACCAATGCTTTCATTGTATGTGGGGTTCTATATGCCATTAGACCTATGAACACCAGAAAGGAAGAGATTTTTTACTTCTATGACACAAACACTGGGAGAGAAGGCAGAATGAGCATCATCATGGATAAAGTGCTAGAAACAATCCAGAGTGTTAGCTACCACCCCCTTGATCACAAACTCTATGTCTATAATGATGGTTACCTCCTGACTTATGATCTGAGTTTTCAGCAGGTATTACAGTGACCTTGATAGGTAGGAGAGAAAGAGTGAAGTGAAGCTTTTCTTCAAAAAGTGAAATGCTCCACTGTCTCTGGGACCTATTCACTTATAAACCAAGCTGAGTTTGCTTAATGACATTTGAATCACTTTTTGCATCTTTAGAGGTATTTTAGGGGTTTGGAATAATGCATTTCCAATGAATCTTATTTTACCTAATTTAGGAAACATTTATTAAGTACCTACTTTGTGCCAAATACTGTGCTAGGTGTTGGTGATTAAAAAAAAGGCAAAACCAATAGTCCTTGTCCCCCAGGAGCTTATATTCTATTGAGAGGATTTCAACACATCCACAGATAAGTAAAAGCAAAATATATACAAAGAAATCAACAATATTTTAAAGAGACAGAGAACATGTGCAATTGGGGAATTTTCAAAAGTCTCCTATTGGAGGGGTGCTCCACTTGCCATGGGTTTTGCATCTCACTGATACAAGTGTTTCTTCTATTTCCTTGGCACCGCTAAGAAAGGTGAATCTATAAATCCTTGGTCCAAGCTAGTAATGGCTTTAACTAATTCAAGAGATTGAATTTCTGAAATGTGAAACACTCATAACACTTAGCTCATGCACAGCAACAGTGCATGATATTAATGCTTTTGTTTTCCATAGCAGTAGCTTATTCCAGTCAAACCCTGGTGACCCTTTTCTTTTTTGACACTGAAAGGGAATGAAAGGACTCAGAATCATTTATACCTTTATTCAATGAACACACCTTATTTCTTCCCCATTGGGGGAAGATCAGTCACAAGGCTAGGGATTTTTGCAGAGATCCTAGCATATTCTGAAGCCCAAATTTATCTCTGTATGTGTCTGATAATAAGAGCAATAATAAAAATGGTGTAACCTAAAGGGTCTGCCTTTACTCTCCTATGCAAGAATGGAGTGGCACATGTACTTCTGAGGGCTCTCTAGTATTACAGGTGATGTGGTTCTAATTGGAGTCTTTGAGGAGAGGAGTCATACAGTGCTTGAGACCTAGGCTAAATTCCCTTGCTGTCATTGATTTGTAAGGTTATCTAGGAAGCTACTCAATTCCTATAGTAGAAATAACTTAATTCTAGCATCAAAATATCTAGACTTTATTAAGGTAGACTCCCTCCAAGGCTATTTGCTATGGGCCAGCTAGGTGGTGAAGTGGGTAGAGTACCAGCCCTATAGACAGGAGGACCTGAGTTCAAATCTAGAATCATACACTTATTAGATATGTAACCCTGTGTATCTTACTTAACCCTGATTGCCTCCAAAAAAACTCAAATGTAACAAAAATGAATATTTGGCAGATGCTCTGCTTTTGATATGTTGGACAGTGGGACTCCCACTATAGGCAGGTACTCTATACCCTGCTTCTCTAGCATGATCCTGATAACTCCTAAAAGTTTCACAGAAATTTTGGGACTCAGCTTCTTGAGGAACTATATCTACTGTTTTGTCATTCCCTGTGGAATCTGGTATAATGTCATGTACTGTATCAACAAACTGTTTTGAGTTACTTGGGGAAAGGCACTTCTGTAGGTCACACAGAATGTTGGGAATGTTGCAGGTGAAAGGTAGCTTGCTGTAGTAGATAAGAAATCTGATCTTGGAACTGGTAAGACTTAGGTCCATGTTTCTGTGTGACCCAGACTGGATTACTTGACCTACTATCACTCTAGGACACTTTCAAAGACTTTAAGTTACAGAGAAAGTACTGACCTACATTGGTAAAGGAATTTTCTTCATCTGGAAGTTCCTTATATTAATATAATCTCAGGTCCATTAGCTGTCCCTGTGCCATCTATAGGCAAGCCACTTTGACCTGTTTCTCCATCAACAAAATAGGGCCAACATGAGCCACCTATCGCATAACTTTGCATATAAGGCAGCTTTGAACATAAGAACCAAAGAGTCACCGGCCCATTCTGTTTTGTCTTCTATGGCACAGGCCATAAAACAAATAAAATTAAATTTTTTACTACTCAGCTCCTCATAAACTTTTACTTGTTCCGGGTGTATAAGCATATGGGTGATGGCATGTCTGACCTAAGGTGGTGTAGGGCTTATGGCAATATTAATCTACTTTGTTTCTTGATTTTTGATTATATGATAATGTATTAAAATGTATTGGAGAATTTTAATGTGAACCATTTTAATTCAATTTTTGTTAAATGCTTTAAAATGTGTTTTCCTCTTCCCCTTTTAGAAATGTAGAAATGACAAGGAATGAAAAATTCACTATCTTTTTTGGTCTGTACTTGTTTTATGGGAGCAGCTATGGGGGAAAGAGGTAGAATGTACCTCTTCAATAAATTGAATAGTTAAAAGATATACAATCCTGTATATTTTTGTATTGCCTCTGTCCACTTACCTCTGATAATTTAGCATGCGAGGATAGATCCTCAAGCTCCTTTTAATAAATGGCTAAAAGTGCATTTTTGAAAATTCTTATTTGGACATCAGGGGTTGGTGCATAGGGAGGGATGATGCCATCCACACCTTCTTGCTATACTCTGCCGAGGGATGGCATTTCTTTGCAAGTCCTAGCATTCAGCTCTCTGATAGCCCCTTCAAGTTTCACATTGTCAACCACTTCTCCTCTTTGTAATGGGCTCCCAGTAACCAGTTGACTCTTCAGAGGAAGAATGCAGAGCTTTCCCACCCTCTCCCACTTTTCCTTACCCCTAAGAAGCAGCCTCCCACCATCCTTAGTGTTTAAAAAGTACTTACTAAGCATTATGGGGAAAGTGTTAACATATGGAGTGTGGAGGGTGAGTGGTAACAATGGCAGATTTTTTTTTAAAGTTTAAGATCGATAATATATAAAAGTTCTTAGAGAGTGAACCATGACTCAATATGCCAACCACAGGGAATTAGGTCACACTATTTCTTGGCTCTATTTGCCTTCCTTCTTTATGTCTTGTTTTTTATGTTAATTCAGTTCTAACTTTCTAATAATAGTTATTTATTCAACCAACAAACATTTATTAAGCACTTATCATGTGCCAAGTACTGCACTAAGTAAGTACTAGGGATACAAATAAAGGGAAAAACATGTACCTTGCCTTCAAAAACTCACATTTCAATGGAGTAGACAACAAGTAAAACTCAATTGTACATACAAGACATATACAGTATAAATGGAAAGTAATCTCAGAGGAGAGGTGCTAATATGGAGCTGGGGTGGAACTGGGAAAGTGGGTGGGTGGGATATGAGCTGAGTCTCAAAGGAATCCAGGGAAACTGGGAGGAAGAAGAAGAAGATTATGGGCATGAGGGACAGATAGCAAAAAGGCTTGGATTTGGAAGATGGAGGAAAGGCAAGGAGGTTAGTTGGCACTGAATCATAGAGTATATTGGCGGGGGGGAGATAAAGTATAAGAATGGAAAGATAGGAAAGGGCCACTGGTGAAGGTATTGAATTGCCAAGCAAGCTTTGATATTTAATCCTAAAATATATTGAGTAGGAGTGGGTGTAGAGGATGTGACATGGTCAGACAAACTTTGGGAAGATCTTTTGGAAGTTGAGTAGAGGATATATTGGAATGGGGAGAGAATTGAGTAGGGAAACCAGCCAGAAGGCTATTGTAGTAGTCCAGGCATGAGGCAATGAGGGTAGAAACTGTGTGGGTGGAGAGAAGAAGATACAATATAAGAGAGGCTGTGAAAGTACAAATGACAAGAATTGACAGTGTATTAGATATTCTAGGGTAATCTTTATCTCTAGCATTACAATTTGCAAAGTACTTTAAATACCTCATCTCCACTGATCCTCACAAAATACCTGAAGTGGATAATATTAATTTTTTCTTTTGTATGACACTTCTGATTTCCTTGGCATAGGAAACTCCCTCTGTTAATGCAGGTAGGCACCTACCCTGCTCACATGGGCTTAGAGAGTTGTCTGGGGGCACTGAGAAATTAAGTGAATTGCCTCCAGTTACAGAGGCAATGTGTGTCAGAAGACCCCAGACCTTCTCTATCCTGTGCTTCTTGAGTTTTATTATTTCCGCCATTTTGTGGCATAGAAATTAAGGCTAAATTGCTTTCCCAGGGTCACATTACTAGTATATCTCTGAGATGGTAATCAAATCTAATTCTTCCTGAGTCAGTGTCCACTGCCTTGTCCATTATGGCAGACTAGCCCTTCTCTAGTTACTGAACACATTTAGCAAAGTCCAAGCTGTTTAGAATTTGCCTGTACTTAGTATAGTGACAGGAACATAGTAGGTGTTTAATAAATGTTTATTGACTGACTACCTTCCCCAACCTTTAGCTCTGGGCAAGGGATCCTAGGGTCTCTGGCAATTATTTCTATCCTGCATCGCTGGCAAATTTTCTATGGCCTTCTGAGATTTTGCCCTAAATCAATGGTTCCTCTTTTACCCTAGTTGAGCTGACTGTAGACCTGTGACTATAATGACCTTGTTTCCTAAATTAAAAGTAAAAAAAAGACAATTTCTCATCTGGTTCCCCAAACTACCTCCCCTTTAGGCTTAAGACTTTTTACCCTTCTCTATACAAGTCTACAACAAGTATTAATTATTTAACATTTGTTATTATAATATCTGGAAGTTCTCTGCCCGCCTCCCTCCATCATCACCATTTCTGATTGACAGCTTTTTAAAACTGTTGCTTTATAGGGCAGCTAGGTGGCACAGTGAATACAACGCTGACCCTGGAGTCGGGAGGTTCTGAGTTCAAACCTTGACCTCAGATATTTACTGTGTGACTTTGGGCAAATCACTTAACCCCAATTGCCTTGCCTTCCCCCTCCAAAAAAAAAAAAAACCAAAACCCCACCAAAACAAAACACACAGAACTAGAGACCTAAGGGTTCTTAGTTTTGGGCTTTATGAACTTGTTTTTCTCCTTTAATATTTTGATAACTGAATTTCAATATAATGGATTTCTTTTGTAATTCTATATATTTTATATATTTAAAAACTTTATTTAGAGAATGGGCCTATAGGCTTCACCAGACTGCCAAAGAGGCCCATGATATACAAAAAAGTTTGAGAACTCTGATTCTAAACTATCATCAGACAGTAGGACCCAGGACTTTATGATGGTTTTCTTCACTGAATCTTGTATCTCCATCCTGTTCCTTGACTTATCTGTGGGTGGAGAGAATAAACCCTAGTCTCCTATTGGCTTACCTCAAGCTAGGAACAAGCTAAGGTCTTAATTTTAGTTACTGGCTTCAACCATTTTACTATCTCATATCCTTCATGCTTGGGGCCCTTCTTCCCTGGGTTGGATCCCACAGACTGGATGCTTTAAAAAAAAAAAAAAACTACTTAAAGCAAAACTGAGTGGGGCATGTAGGTATTATATCACATACCCTTACTTGCATCTTCTCCAACCACTAATTGAACAGGGTCATATCGTCACATTTGTCTTGTTTTATTATTAAATTTCTATGGAAAAACCTCAACCCAAGAATTCCATGTACTTTAACTGCCTTATTGTTAGGTGCAATGAGTCTTTGCTTAGCAAAACATAACAGCCCCATAGACATCCATCCAATTATCTCTCTATGTTTAAAATTATTTTTATGGTTGCCTTTCACTTTTACATTGCATTTTCTTTGAGTCTATCTCCCCATCCTACCCAGTGAATCATTAAAAAGATTAAAAAAGAACAATTCAGAAAATAGTTCAACAAAACATTCAACATATCTTCTTATGTGATATTTCACATCCATAGTCCTCTACTTCTACAATGAAGGGAGGAAAGTGCATTATTTTGTATCCTCTTCAAAGTTAATCTTAGTCATTATAATCACACAGTTTCATTCCCCCCATTTACATGGTTACATTGTATTGTATTTGTATTATTTTTTCTCTATATATTTGTCATTATATATATTATTTTATTCATTCTGCTTAAGCCAGATCTTTCCTTTTCATATGTGTACACATGTACATATTTCCATGTTCCTTTAATTTCTTTTTTTTTTTAAAGGCAATTGGGGTTAAGTAACTTGCTCAAGGTTACATGGCCAGTTATTTATGCGTGGGTGCTCATTTTCTGAGGCCGGATCCGATCTCGGGTCATCCAAACTCCGAGGCCGGTGCTCTTACTCACTGCGCCACCTAGCCACCCCCGCTTTAATTTCTTAATAGTCATCATTATTTTTACAAGTCAGTAATCCATTATATACATGTACCACAGCTTGGTTACCCATTTTACCCATTCCCCAAATAATAGGCAGCTGCTTTGTTTATAGTTCTTTGCTCTACAAAATGTGCTGCAATGAATGGTATATATGGGACAGGTCTTTCTATCTTTGACCTCTGTGAGCATGTGTAGTAGTGATGAGAGGAGATGGATATCTTAATCGTCTTTCTATGCATATTTCCAAATTGCTTTTCAGAGTGGTTAGACCAATTTACAGTTCCAGTGATATTGTCTTAGTGTGCCTGGCTTCCTGCGGCCTATTCAGCATGAACTCTTTTCATCTTTTGCTATTTTTTCCAATTTTCTAGGTGTGAGGCAAAATCTCAGAGTTGTTTTAATTTGCATTTCTCTTTTCAGTGACTTGGAGCAATCTTTCATATGATTCTTAAGAGTTTTCAATTCATCTTCTGAGAATTACTTGCTTATACCCTTTGACCACTTGTTCATTGGGAAGCATCCAATTATTTCTCAGATAGAATCAATTACTAAGTCCTGTTGAGTCCAACTCTGCAACATTTAATCCAACAAATATTTATTGAATGTTTTCTATTTAGGGTTCTGGGAATAAAAAGTCAATAGGAAAAAATAGTCCCTGCCCTTAAGAAGCTTGAATGTTACTGGTGGGTTAAAACATAGACCCAGATGTGTAAATATGAGGTAATTTGAGGAGTGAGAACATATTAACAACTAGAAAGAACTGAAAAGGTCAGCCTCACCTATTTTCCTGGTTGTTTGAACCTGTAAAAATCACTTAACCTCTTCTTGCTTCATTTTCCTCGACTGCAAAATAATAACATCTACCTTCCAGGGTTGTCATGAGGATTAAATGAGATATTTGTAGACTACTTGGTACAGTGTCTGGCACATAGTAGGTGCTTAACCAATGCTTGTTCCCTTCCTTTCACCAGTAGGATACGAGGTACAAGCTGAACTTTCAGTGAATTTAGTGATTCTAAGAGTTAGAATAATTCAGGTGAAGATAAAATGTGAGGCTCAGGAAAAATGAGGTAGGTCAGTTTAGCTGGAATATAGAGTGTATAGAGTGGATCAGTGTGAAATAAATGTGGGAAGGTAGATCGGATCCAGATTTTGAAGGGCTTTCAATGCCAAACTGAGAAGTTTGTATTTTATACTAGAGGAAATATTGGGTAGAGAAGTGACCTGTTGAAACTTAAGTTTTAAACACATTATTTTGTCAGGACTAGATAGAGGGACAGACTGGAAACTAGGAGTCAGTCAACAATAACTTGTTATACATTTATTATGTGTCAGGCATGCTAAGAGCTAGAAATGCAAAGAAAGGCAGAGATGCTAGCATGGCTCTCTACAAGTTCATATTCTAAGAGGGGAGACAACATTGAAATGCCTATATACCTAGAAGATATAAGAAATAGAAGGGAAGGAAGGTAAACTCAAAGGGAATCTATTCAATTCAGGTGTGAGATGATAAAGACCTGGATAAACCAGGTGACTATATGAGTGGAGAGAGGGGGACAGATGTAAAGTATTTGTATACATAGAATTGATGAGTCTTGATAACTTATATATGGAGAAAGGAAGTGTCATGAATGACTGCAATTTTGTGAAATTGATTGACTAGAAGAATGGTAGCTCTTTCATTAGATATTAGGAAATCTGGGGGAGGGCTAATTGGGGGGAGAGGAGAATTCTACTTTGCAGATGTTGAACTTGAGATGCTTACAGGTCATTTAACTGAAGATGTCCAATTGGTAATGTAGGATTTCAGTCAGTCAATAAATATTTGTTAAGCACCTACTATATTCCGGGCACTGTCCTAAATACTGGAGAGAATGAATATAACTGGTTGGATTCTTGAGTTTTCTTTCACAGAGATCATAATTTAATCCATAGAGCTAATGAGATAACCCAGAAAGGATGGAGAGAAAGAAGGTCTAGAGTGGAACCTTGAAGCTATCCCTTCCTTTCTATTTGCTCTATCTAGCTGTATGGTGTAGTCAGGAAGACTAGCACTTCCAGTGTGAGGGTTTGCAGAGCTCTTTTCAGGGGCTGCTCATTCCCTTTTGGTATCCATCATCCATCACCCAACTCTCACCTTGGCTCCAAGAAGCTGTAGTGTGTGCGGCAGCCACACCCTGGCAAAACCATTTGGCAGGTGGTCTAAATCAGGTTGAGGGTAACTCACAGGCCTCAAACCTATCAATGAGTTAGGGAGGTGTCTACTCCAAGCATATGAAAACTGTAATAGGCAGAAGAGAACAATTTGTTCCAATGTCATGAAGTTGCCTGAAGCAGGCATTGTGGAACATTCAGAGCTTGTTCAGACATTGAAGATACAAAGGTCATCAATTGCATCCCAGGTCATCACTCATCATCCTGACCTTTATCTTGAAACTGGACTTCAATGACTCTGGAAGAGAGAATGAAGCTGATGACTTTGTACATCTTTACTCACCTAAATCCATTCCATGTACAAGCCAAGACATCACCCCATTATGCCATTGGTCCTCTTTGAAATAAAAGATGACAACACCCATCCTCTAGAGCAGTCCCTTATTATCAGCCTCTAACCTAACCTATGCAATAGCTTTCTGAAGGATCTTGCCACTTTCCACTCACTCCCCACTCCAATTTCTTCTTCATGCTCCATTCAGAATCTTTCCTATACATAGATTGGGTCATGCAATGCTTCTGCTCAGAAATCTTCACTGGGTGCCTTGTTGCTTCCCGAATGCAGTTCAAATTCCTTTACCTGCTGTTTTAAAACTCTAAGAACCTATCATCCTCTTATGTTTCCATCCTGTAACTTTTATTGCCTGTAACATCCCCCTGGTGTTCTCCATTCCAAACTGTCTTATCACATTTTCAAAACATGTTGTGTCTTTACTTTTATGTCTTTGCCCAGATTCTTCCCTATTACCCACTACCCCCTCTTCCTATCTATACATTGAAGCCTAAATCAAATGTCACCTGCTCCATGAAACCTTCCTTGATCCTCCCTTAGTAATGACTTTGGGTCTCAGCATTTTGTTTTGCAATTTTCTAATGTATGTATTATGTATGTTGTATATGACTACTGTCTCCATATTATCTCTCTACTAAACTATAATTTCCCCGAGGGCAGGAATCATATCTCTAAATTTTATGTTTTTCCAACTACATAGCATAGCACTTTGCACATGGTAGAATAAATATTTTAAATAAGTAAATGATGAATTCTTCCCCAACTTACCATGTGTAAGTTAAGGTGAATTTTTAGTATAAGTAAAGTGGATTTTAGTGTGTGTAAAGTGAATTTTTGTTATTATTTCTTAGAGTTCAGTTTCCCAGGATCCAAAGCCATAACCATCTCTTGTTCCCAGGTATTAGATATGAGTTACCAAGTTATGGTTCAAAACATTTTCACCATGCTTGCGCAGCATTATATAATGATAAAGAATATAAACATCCACTGTGACTGTACAATGAAATACAGGGATGGGGTGATGTAAACTTGTGAGGCCATTGCTGGCAATATGCCTTCTTTGTCTGTTGCCCCTATAAAACAGATGGTTATTGATCAGTGATTGGGGAACCTTAGGGTTGAGTGTACAGATGCTGTGCATGCTTTGATTGGCCCCCATCAAGGCCTGGGAGGAATCTGCCTCAACTGGCCCCCATTGAAGCTTGAGGAGATTTAGGGGATGCACAAGTTGTGCCTGTCTTGACTGACTTCATCAAGACGTAGGAGTAGTTGCCCCACTGTGAGAAGAGTGATTAGGGAATGCTATAGGAGTCTGTGCTCCCATTATCAGCAATCCTCTTCTGAGAAAACTAGACTAGAGTAAAGCAAGATTATTAACCCCTTCTTAGTATCTTTCCTGTCTGACCAGATCAAGAGTGAACCCCATGCTAACAGTGCTCCTGTGTGCTGTGTTTATTTGTTTTACAACATGTATCTATTTTGCATAAAATTATATACTTGTCTACTTACAAATGTACATGTTATTTCTCCCAATAGAATGTAAACTTTTTGAGGGAAGGGACTCTTTCATTTTAGTCTTTGTATTCCTAGTCCCTAGCACAATGCCTGGCACAGAGTAGGCTCTGTATAAATGCTTGCTAATTGATTTATTGAGCTTGAATTTGATATTACACAATTTCAATGGTGGAAATGTGTTTTATTTTAATTTCTGTTTTGTTTTTTTCACTAATGTTTTCATTTTCCTGCAGCTGAATATCTTGCAGGGCTGCTTTTATTCTTTTAGGATGTAGCCACATGTCCTCATTTGCATGAGTAGATGAATTATTTTGAATCCTCTGCTGTATTTGTGTGACTTTTGATCTTCTTCCAATTAGAGTCATTAACGTGGGTCAGAAGCTGCATGACTTTTCCCTAAACAGCAGTCAGGATGTAAGGACAAGGGATTCCAGGAGGTCATAAGTGAGAGGGGGAGACATGAATTTACAATAGATAATATACAAAGGAGATAGATGACATATAGCTGGAGATAAGAAAAAGCTAGAGGGAAATGCTAAAAAAGTAATGACCCAATATTCTTATCTCAACTTCCTTCTGTATCTGTGCCAACGACTTTGAGGCAAACATTAACCAGGGCATTTAACGATGGGAAGTGAAGTTTGCCTCTAGTTTTCCAGTGATGAGAATAGACGCAGGGAGGACTGGCTTCGAAGGTCATTGATGTGAAGATAAAGATATGCATTTCATGAAATCCAGAATAAAAACAGTGATGCTGGTTTTAATCTGAAATTAAAGCAATTTTCCACCAGGAACTCAATCTGACTTAAGAACAGGCAAATGGTGACGAAGAGCGATGATAAATTCCACCCCCTCATACTTTACCCAAACACCCACACAAAACCACCCTTGCATGGAAACTATGGCAATAGCCATGTGTTTGAAGGATCACTTCAGAAACTTGTCCTCACTGGGTTTAGAACACCAATCCTTAGTCAGAAAGGTCCACCTTAATGCTAATGTCTTCCTTCTTAAACTCCTCCTATATATATTTGGCATGTATTTAGTTGTTTGCATATACTCTCCCCCATTACATTGCAGACTCCTTGAGAAGGACTATTTTTGCCTTTTCCTTCTATTCCCAATGCTTAGCATGGTATCTGTCACATAGTAAGCACTTAATAAAAGCTTGTTGACTAAGAGATCTCCATCTTTAGTTGTATGATAATCATGATAGCTGATATTAATCTAGTGCTTTAAGGTTTGTGAAATATTTTTGCATAGATTATCTCATTTGATCCTTTCTGAGACAGTTGCTGTTAATATGCTCATTTTACAGATGAGGGCACTGGGCTCAGTTAAGTAATTTGCCCAGGGTTACACAGCTAGTAAATAAATGAGATGGAATTGGAACCAGAGTCTTCCTCATTCCAAGTCCAGAATTCTAGTCTGCACATGTTGCTTCCAGATGTCTCTCATATGTTTTGTTGCATTGCATTTGAGTTGTTGGAAGCCAAAGTGCAAGGTTCATTTCATTTTGTTTCAGAAGGAACCATTAGATTCAAACTATTCTAAAGATTCTTATCCTCTGTTGAGTGATATCTGTAGTGCCCTGGGAAACATGTACACCAGTCTTTCACTCTGACAGAGCTATAACAAAGAAGGGACTAAAAGAAAAAAAAAAGGAGCTCTTCTGCAAATATGTGTTTGTGAGTGAGTGAGTGAGTGTGTGTGTGTGTGTGTATGTGTGTGTGTGTTATCCTGATCCCCCTATCCTTAGCTATCCTGTGTCTTACCTCCTTGTCTTCTGAAGGTACACTAGGACTCTGGCCAATCTCCTTCGATTGCACAAATTAGACCGTCAATTTCATTGGTTTCTGTAATCTCTCCCTTCTATAATCCTACAATATCCTTCTTTTCTTCCATTAATTAAATTGCTAAATTTGCCTCAGAAGAAATTTTGTCTAGTTATGAGCTCTATTGTCCAGAGAAAACAACATTACTCCATTTCCTTTGCTTTCATTTTAACGTTCACACTTTCCAGTGTCAAATAGTACAAATATGTCAAGGTCTAGTACTTTCTCTGAGATATAGGTTTTATTCAGTTAGGCATTTTATTGCCCATCTTTATGCCTTTGCATGGACTATCTCTCATTGCTGGGATGCAGTCCCTCCTCATCTCCACCTCTTTGGATCCCTTCCTTCTTTTTTAAGCCTTTCATTCTAGTGCTAGCTCCTAGAAAGATTTCATATTTCCCCTTGTTGTTCCTGTTCTCTCCCTCTATAAATTACTTTGAATTTACTTATCTCTATATATGTTATATACATTAAAAAATTTTTGTATCCCCAGTAACCAGTCTAGTGCCTTACACATAGTAGGAGCTTCATAAATTTATAATCCCTTCTCCATTCCCCCCTCAATTCTGTGTCAAATAGCTACACTGAAATGAATTAGGTAATAGCTAGTGGAGTGGTGATGTTTCATTCCTTTGTTGAGGTTGGGTGGCAGAGAACTTAGGAGAATGGCATTATGCTTCCCTAATTATGCTCCCTATTGATCTGGCATCATAAAAATTTTCCATGGTAGGTTATCCAAACACTGGGAACCTACTATAAAATCTACTGATCAAACTCAGAAAGGTCTGAAAACACCTCTCTCCTGAACAGCCAGCCTGAGGGTTCGTTCTCGAGGCCTTCCCCCTAAGACTTGTGAGCTCGTACCCAGGCTAAGCTCTATAAGAAACTTGCCAAAGGTTGCCAAGGGTTGCCAAAAATTGGCTTCATGAAAACTTGTCATCTGGAGAAACGGTGTTAGCTCATCTGATTTGTATCTCTCGTTATCAACCATGAGATGTATTACAGTGGAGGATCTGCAGTAATATGGAGGTGTTTGCCTATGATGTGTTCATGTCATTAATTGAGAGATGATATTGGTCAAGGTAACAGTTCATACTGTTATACCTATATTGGAATTCACATTTTATACTTCAATTCTTGATGATTTGTGATCTAGTAAATTAATACTAACAACATTTATATGTCATTAACACACAGTAGGCACTATGTCAGTGTTAACTATTACTATTATATAGTGCCTACTATGAACCAGGCACCATGCTAAGAGCTTTACAAATATTATTTCATTGGGACTTCACAGCAACCCTGGGAGGTAGGTGCTATTATTATCCCCATTTTGTGGTTGATGAAACTGAGGCAGACAAAGGTTAAGTGACTTGCCTGAGGTCATTCATCTAGTAAATGTCTGAGGCTGATTTGAACTCAGGTCTTCCTGACTTTATTTTTATTTTTTTGAAGCAAATTTATTTTTTACTTTGTTTTTCTTGAGGATTTTTTTGTCTATGTTTTCTTTCACAACATGTCTATTATGGATGTGTTCTTCATGAACACACATGTATAACCTATATCGAACTGCTTGCTTTCTCAGTGAAGGGGGGTGGGAGGGAGGAAGGGAGAGAATTTGCAACTCATAGTTTTAAAAATGGATGTTAAAAATTGTTTTTACATGTAATTGGGGAAAAACAAGAGGAAAATGCTAAAAAAAAGAAAAAAAGAAAAAAACTGAACTTAAAAGTTAGGACTTTGGAAGAAATGCCTCCCTTCCCTCTCATCCTCAGAGCTTTGAATCTCCCCAAGATATTGGTTATTAATAGTCCTTTCTCTCATTCCCCCCTTTGATTTTATTGAGAGCTGTTTCTAGTGATTCCTCATTCCTAGTGATTCCATAGAGATTACACAATGAATCACTAACTAATATAATAAATACTTCATTAAGGGTTTCTTAAGACTTACAAAGGGAGACAATGTGAAAGAAAAAAGGGAATGATGGATAGTCAGCTTTCACAAAATCAAAGGGGGCAATCTCCTCTGATAACATATTGAGAAAATCAAAGAGGGCAATCCCCTTTGATAAGCTGACCTCACAAATACAAGGTGCAAAGGGAAAAAGTAAGCAAAATAAAATTCATAGATGTGTTTCCATCTGTTCCTCTGCAAACATGTGATGCTGTCCTGTGGTTTGGATGTGGTCTCAGCAGTTCTCCAGCTCAGGTCACTGGTAGAAATTCTCTTCTCTGCTAAAATTATCCTACAAAATTGATACTCCTCTTTTTCCTGCCTGTCTTCACCTTTTAGAATCCAGAGATGATCAAAGCTTAGAATCAGAAGCTTTAGTTTGAGGAGAGTCAAAATTTCAACTTAGAGTTTTATAGGAAAGGGCCTTTCTCCATGTGAAGAAATCTCATCATGAGTATTCAAAGGAGAGTGGCTTCTTCAGAGACCTTAAGCCAGACCTGTCTCTTTTCCTTCACGGTTACTTATAATTGTGATGTTTAAAAATGTTCGAGAGGCATAGTTTCTGTGTAATCTAATCATTTTATTAATACGGTCAGTAGATTATTAATAGAAGGATGGTTGTTAGGTCATCTGTCTTAGACCAAAGACCTCTTCCTGATATTAGGCCTAGAACTCTATCCACTTTGCCACCACCATAGATGCCCCCACATGGTCTCTTTAATATAGATACTCCCTCCCTCCCCGACTCAGATTCTGACTCATTCTTCTATGCCTTTTTGTCATCAAATCTCTTCCATAAAAGTTGTAAATGGATGTCAGTACCATTGCTTTTTCCTACACCAAATTGTCTCCCTAATCCATACTCCTCTCCGTGCATTCTGTGGTCTAGCTTGTAAGCTGTTCAATCACCTGTCTTTATGTCTTTGTACAACTTGTCTCCATGCTTGAAATGCTCTCTATCCTTAACTTTGTCTCTTGGAATCCCCAAACTCAGCTTCAGCTACCTCACTGGGCTACCTCATTGTGAGGCCTGTCCTGATCCCTATATCTGCTAGTACTTCCTCAGCCCTGAAATTATCTTGTATTTACTTTGTACATAATTTTAAGTTATTCCCTAGTGTGTATTTTTCCTCCCCCACCCCCACCATAAGGATGTAAGCTCACTGAGGACATGTGTTAACTTTATTTTTGTGGTTGTATCCCTACCACCTAATACAATGTTCAACATACAATAGGCACTTAGCGAGTATATTTTGGATGGTTTAATTGATTAATTAGCTCCATAGAAAAGCTACCTCAGAAAGATAACATAGAGGCTTTTCTTTAGACATTTTAATATTTTGTGCATGATCATGAAATTCTTAGTCTGTTCATAGATTGTCTCTAGCTCTCCCTGTGTGACTCGTCATCTCCTTCTCTGGTCAGATATATCCTTACTATCTTTTACATCACTTGTTGGATACAAGCCATTGTTGGCAATATGATGAAAGATGGAATAAAGAGGTGAGAGGCTGAGAGCATGGAGTTCAATTAAGTAGCTATTAAAGTAGTAGTTTATGATTCTCTGATGCACTTTGAGTCATCAACAATTTCTCTTGTAGGGTTCTGTGATTTACAGCTTTGTAGCATCCCTGGGAGAATGTTGGTTTTGAGAAGGTTGGCCTTTGTATCAGAAAATAGCCTGTGAGTTACCTGGAATCATTGAAAGTTAGGGACAATTTCCCAAATGTTATCCAGTCCCCCAACACCCCTCCTCCTATTCAAATGTGTGCCCACTTGATGTCCATCTGAATTGCCTGACTAAATATAAGTACCAGTATACTCAATGAGTTATTTCTCCAACTGTCATACTTGGAACAATGTTTATAATTCTTTATCCTCTTGATTTTTCTTGTGTGTGTGTTGCTAGGATAATATCTTTTGAGGGATAGTGGATGTCATTGAGTAGATCCTGTAGGATTTTAGGGCTAGACATAGCCAACACTTGGTCATCTGCATAGAGGAATGTCTGTGGAGCCTTAACCATGGACAGGGATTCCATTTGGACTCTGCATAGGAGAGTCTATTCTGTGGCAGTAGGGAAAAGCTTTGGTTAAGAAATTTATCCCTATTTTAAGACACACTTGATCAAATGAGATAATATATGTAAATCATTTTGTAAACATTAAAGTACTTCATAAATATCAGCTATTAAACTGATAATCACAGGATTGTTAAAGTTATTTTTGTGGTTGCTTTGATCAAGGATTCTTAAAAATCTTCTATAATAACAACATATATTGTGAAACAACTTTTAGAAAGAGAACGTTCCTTTTCATAACCAAGAAATAATAGAGATAGCAGTATATTCAATTCAATTAAATAAATGTTTATTAATCACCTATTATGTGTGAAGAGGATATAAAGGAAAAATAAAAGTATTTGCCCTCAGAGAGTTTAGATTCTGGTACAAAGGATTCTTCATAATGGAACTGGTATTAAATAAATTGAAGAGTGAGAGAACACTAACAATTAAGGGATAGGGAATCATAGAAAGACTTAATAGCACCTGAACTGAGCCTTGAAGAAAGAGAAAGGGTTATAAGAGATAGAAAGAGGAGGGAATATGCTCCAGGCATGAGGACTAGTGCCTGTGTGAATATTAGAATGGAGGAGAAGATAAAGAGTCACATTCAGTGAACAGCCAGTAGTAACTGATTGGAATGCTAAATTTGTGAAGGGGAGCAGTATGAAATAAGGCTGGAAAAGATAAATTGGAACCACATTACAGAAGTTTGTTTATAGCAGCCTGAGGAGTTTTTGCTTTATCCTTATGGTACTAGGGAGTCTTGAAGTTGTTTGACTAGGTAGCTGACATGGTATTGTGGTCAGGACTTCAGTTTAGGGAGATTATTTTGGTAGCTGTGTGCAGGATGGCATGAGGAGAAAAGAAAGAGGAAACATGGAGGCAGATTAAGATGCTATTATAATAGCCCAAATGGGACACGACAAGGGTCTAAACCAGGGTGATTAGCCATATGAATAGAGATAAGTGGATTGATGCCAGAGTTATTATGGAGATGTGGAACTTTGGATATGGATGGTGAAAGAGAAGGAAAGGGTCAAATTTATGACCTCCAGGATAATGAAGCTAGGTAACTAAAAGGATTATGGTGCCCAAAATAAAGATAAAGTAGTTTGGGTAAGGGATAAATTTAGGGGAAGAAATAATCTCCTCTTTGGACAAGATGAATTTGAATCCCCTATGGGAGAGAGAGATTTAGTGGATAGAGGACTGCCCTTGAAATCAGGAAGACCTAGTTTCAAGCCTTCTCTCTGACTTTTACTGACTGTATGTCTCTGGGCAAGTCATTGAATCTCTAGATATGTTAGGCAATTACCTGAGATTATGTGTTGCAAAAACAGTGCCAACTTGCATTAATGATGGGAGTTTTATCACCTGGGAGTTCCCTATGCCTATGAGAGAATCCAAGAGATATCCAGCAGGTGATTGATGATGTAGGCCCTGCAGTTGGGAAGATAGATTCAGACTAGATAATATACTAGATAAAATATATTTGAGAGTCATACATTTAGAGATAATCCTGGAACCATAGGAGCAGATGAGATCACCAAGGAGAAGAGTATATAATAGAGAAAAGAAGAAGTGTCAGGACCCCTACGTGATACCCATAGTTCAGAGGTGGGAGATAGATTATCAGCCAGCAATGGAGACAATCAAAAGATACCAGTGTCATAGAAGCCAAGGAAGGAAGAAGACAGTCTCCAGAAAGAGGGAATAATCAATTGTGTCAAAAGCTGCAAAGGAAAATGAGGAATGGGACAAAGGTCAGTGGATTTAGTACCCAATAAGTTATCAGTAGCACTTGGGGTATTCAAGTAGTAGGACTGAAACATGTTGAGGATGGGGAGGAAATAAGGCAGTGAGTATAGAATATTATTTCTATGAGTGGGAATGAAAGAGAGTAGAGATATGGAATGACAATAAGGTGATTCCAAGAAATAGTAAAAACATTTTAAAGAAGGGATGAGACTTTTAAAAAATATATGAGAATATTTGTTGATGGGGAGGAGTTGATAGGTAGGTGTGGAATAGAAGAGATAAGGGATCTCAGAATATATGATCTCAAATTTTTGAGTAAAGTAAAAACCTCACATCTCAGTCAAGTTTGTAACCATGTAGGTGTGGTTGGCTATGACAAATTGTCATCAAATAAATGAGAGAGAGAGAGAGAGAGAGAGAGAGACAGAGAGAGAGACAGAGAGAGAAGGGATGGTGTTAGAGGCTTGAAGAGAGATTTGGAAGAGCCACAAAGGAAAATAGCATAGAAGAATTTCCGTGAAGCAGTAAGAGTCCAATGGACATCTATTATGAATTTTTAGTAGATACAGTTGGTATGGTAGTATGAACAGAGTGTGAACATGAAGTATGAACAGAGAAAGTAGCTAGTGGGAATTATGTAGGCTTGAGGGTTGTGTACAAGGGGGCAAGAACGTCAAAGATGGTAGTATAATGGATAGTTGAGTTGCTAATATTAGGTTTGAGACTTTGAAAGGAGGAAAGCAAGGCCAGAACAGGGGTGATAAATTGGGAGAACAGGGAGGAATGGAGTGATCATAGAATATAATGAAGGGAAAGAATAGGTTTAGGATGAATGACACACTGCATGAGATAGAAGAGGAGATCATAGTTGGAGAGAGAAAATTTCAGAGATCAGAGATAGCACAATAATGGATAAAGTTGAGATAGAAAGTATAATTTTCCATGTGGGTGACATGGATCACATCTCATCTAAAAAAATCTTTACTAGGTCTTGTAATCACCTCATTGATTTCCATGTGGGTGACTGAACTAGAGTGAAGGTATGTAAGGAGTAAAAGAGGCTGATAAACTGAAAATTTGGGGTGTTCAAAAGGAAATATAGCCCAAAAGCTGGAACCAAGGTGGGATAGGGAGATCATATAACAGGTAAGAAAATTTTTGTAAAAGGGGGATGAGAGACCATAGGGGAGATCATAGCATTAAGGATCTGGACCACCTAATAAAGGTAGATAGTTTGAACCTCACATCTCAGTCAGGTTTGTGACCATGAAAGTGTGGTTGGCTATGACAATTGTCATCAAAATTCTACCTGGTCTCCTCTCATACTTTCATCAAAGATACTGGCCATTTGCATTTGAGAGTCATACATTTAGAGATAATCCTGAAACCTTAGGGGCAAATGAGATCACCAAGGAGAAGAGTATAGACTGTTTTCATAAAGGTTTTATAGAGGCAAAAAATAAGCATATAGGTCTGATATCTTCTCCAATGATTTTTTTTTGGATGGGGGATAAATAGCACTGTCTATTACTTCTCTGTTCTTTTGGAACCTTCCCAATCTGTTAGAGAGAAACCTGAGGTTTAGGGAAGGCAATAGGTTGACTTCTGATACACAGTAAGCCAAAGCAAGGGCTTAAATCCTCCTCCTATAATAACCACTAGCACAGTGATTCTTTGAAGCAGGTGTCATCAGAGTTCAAAGGGCGAAATATTCACTCTAGCTTTAATGTCGTAGGGTCTCAAGTTTAATCATGGCCCTTACCTCCAGTTTCTTTTTATTTAACTCCAATACTGTTGCAGCCAAAATTGAGCCTAATTCCTTTTCCTTCTGGCCCAGTGAAAGATGGAACTAAGGTTATATCACATCTCATCTTCTAGATCTGTCTAAAATAACTAATAGTCCCTGGTCCATTTACATTTTTTCTAAGTATGGTATCTAAAGGCATCAAGGTCTCAAAGAAGAATGGTCCCTAGTTTGTGGCTTTTATGCTTAGCTTAACTATCATGTCTTTGTGTCTGTTTGCTCAGGATTTTTCTTGTTACTGGCTTTAAATATGTACTTTTCTTGGATATTTTCTTGATTTACATGGGTGCTGCTGGAAGGGAAATTTTGATACATGAAAATACAGGGGGCATGAGGATGGTCATAAATCATTAAGTCATTCCCAGAAGGGGTTCGGAGGGATTCTGGGCAAGAGCAATAGCTTAGTAGAGAAAGACATCACTACAAAGAGAGTGATTGACATTTGGCCAGTTCAGTTGAAAAAGAAAAAAATGAAATCTGGCCTGCCAGAAACTGAAATGCAGGCACATTTCTGAAAGCCCCATACAGTGAAATATGCCAGCCAGCCTGGCTCACTGATGCAAGACATTATCTGAGTTGGTGCAGTTGCCAGGTCCCACATCTGTAATCCTGGACCTGCCACTTGTCTCTGAGACCTACATCTGCTTTGGCATCATATTTGGTATGAACAGACTTCAGAATCATGGCAACAAAACAGCTGTTTTAAAGCAGTCCAGAAAAAGGGCCTGTTATTGGAGTGCTACTAATATACATCCTGGCAACAGGGAAGGGGGCCATGAACTCCACAAGGCCCACATTCAATTTGCACTTTTGTTCTACCACCACACAGCTATTTCTAAAATTAGACCCATTACTCTCCTTCTGTGGGATGCAGTTCCTTTATGATCTTGTTCTCTTGACCAACCTTCTTAAAATGAACATGTTCCCATTCTCCTTCTCCTCTCTGAAGCCAATTTTACCAGCATGAAGCATTTGGAGGTCTTTTTGAAGGCAGTGGGATGGGCTATATGACCTCTGGAGATCCTTTCTCTATGATATCAATGTTGTTATAGATCCAGTCTAGATTTGGGCTAAATATAGAGACAATATATCTAGAAGGGGCCTTGAAGAGGCCACAGAGTTCAATTCCCTCATTTTCTAGATCAATAGGTTAGAGTTCAGAAAAGTTAAGTGATTTACTCAGTGTTACATAGGGTATTAAAGGTAGGGTTTGATCTGAGGTCCTCTGCCTCCAAAGCCAGAGCACTTTCCGCTATACTGTGATGATTCACTTAATATACAGCAGCAAGGACTTTTAAGTTAAGACTGAATTGGTTTTCTTTCATGTCTTAGTAGTGTCTCACAGATCATACTGGATCATGTTCTAAGTTAGGCCTATAAACATGGATGAGTGACTCAGCCCCATTGAAATATACAGTCTTCTTTTTCAGTGGCAAAGAGCACTTATTTCTTAGTTGGACTTAGAAGTTGATGGATGAAAGTTGGGGCCATCATGGTGAAATGGAGTTCTGGCAGCACGGGAACATAGAATTAAGTTAGGAAAGAAAATATCTAATTTGTTTTAGTTGCTGCTGAATAAAACATGCAGAGAGCTTTCACTCTCCCAGTAGAAAAAACATATTCTGGTAGCAATAGGATGATTGTTTTCTTTAAATGCTGTTTTTAATAAAACTGGATGAATTTGTTGTTTGATCTCTGCCCCCCTCTTTCTCCCAAATATTTATTGAGTTGGCTGCCCACCGGGTATCATGTCCTGTGGCTTTAACGTGATTCGCTCATTTCAGCAAATGGGTGAACAGCCATTTAAATGAACAGGGCATCAGCCCAGGGAAGGTGCAACCAGCTGCAAACCAACCAGAAAATATGGTTGTTACACATCTGGTAGGTAGTTCTGCAGTGAAGCAACTAATGGTGCTAGTGTTTTAAATGGCCATTAGCGTGCTTTGGAATTCACATGCCCAATTAAGACATACCTCTGGAAGTTCTCTCTGGGTGCTGTTGTTCAGTTTTGCTGCAGACTCAACCAGGCAACAAGAGTGTATGTGTATGAGTGTGTGGTGGGGTGAGGTTTGCATCACTGGCATCATTGCCTGGAGGGAGGAAAATTTCATTTTTTTTGATAGTAGAGAGGAGATTCTGTAGCACATATAGCCACCCACAGGGACACCCCCAAAGCTATTATTTCCCTAGGTTCTCTGACTGTGTAGGTTTGGATGGTGCCTGTACTTAATCACACAATCACAGCAGTTGTTTTTGATCAGCTTGGAAGTTATAAAATCCTGATATCCAACCAATTTTAGAGATGGTTCTTGCACGTGAATATTAGGGTCCAATAATCTGAATCAGGATTTTGACTGGAAAGATCCTTAAAAATTATCTCTTCATTTTACTGTTAAGCAAACTGAGACCCAAAGTAGGGATGTGACTTGTTCGTGGTTATATAGGAAGTATAACATTAGAGGCAGAATTCAAACCCAGGATATCTAATTGTATTTAATGGTCTAACTCACTGCATTAACATCTTATTTTTTAAAAAAAGTAAAATTTGGAAGATGAGACATTTTTCACCTGTGAACAGGGATATTGCAACCTATGTTATATGCTTTCCCAGATGTTATGAATACCCTTTTTAATACTGAATTTTGCAAATCACACTGTTGAAAATTCAGTCCAGGCTTAGAACTCTCTCCTTACCCCAAATTGGTTGAAATGCAAATTCCCCTTGGAGAGGTAACATAAACCTGATCACTTATGTCCTACTATGAATATTTATTAGAGCATTTCCCAAGAACTTTCAACTGGGCAATGGGTTAAAGAGGATGTCTTAAGGATAGTGAGGAGGTCCTGGGGATACTGAGGTCTTGAGGATACTGAGGGTTCTATGATCTTGGGGATAAAGGACAAAGAAAGGGGATGCAGGCAGGACAAATTTTGTTAGTTTCACAGTTTTTCCAAGAACTAGTCTTCTTTGTGAAGAAGCAAAATCAAAAGTAGATTTCAGAGACCTCATCTAACTCTAAATCTTTGATCTCTATGCTCCTTGTGATCTTTGATCCTTGGTCTTCATGGCTAACATTTATAAAAAACCATTATGGCATCCTAGGTACTGCTCAGAACACACTGAAATATTCCTAAGTGGGCAAGTGAGAAAGGTATTTTTTTTGTCTGCCCTTACCTATTCACCTGCTCCTCCTTTTTTCTTCCTTCTAATCCTTCTCTTTCTCCTCAATTTCTTTTTCCTCTTACTCTTCCACCTCTTCTTCCCCTTCTCATCATCCTTTTGCCCTCCCTACTCCTTTCTTCTTCACCCTCTTCCTCCTTTTCCCCCTTTCTCTTACTTCTCCCTCCTCTTCCTTCTTTTTTTTCTTTTTCATTTTTAGTTTACATCATTCATTTCCACAAGACTTTGAGTTACAATTTTCTCCCCATTTTCCCCTACCCACCACCCCAAAACAGTGATCCCACTGAATATCCCCTCCCCCAATCTGCTCTCTCCCGTATCTTCCTCATCCCCCCTCCAACTTTCCAGTAGGTCACAATGGATCTCTATGCCCCAGTGCCTATATATTTTATTTCCCAGCTACATGTATAATAATATATATTAAACATTTGATTTTAAAACTTTGAATTCCAGATTCTTTCCCTTCCTCCCTTGTCACCTACCCTTACTGGGAAGATAAGCAATTCAATATAGGTTGTACATGTGTAGCTATGCAAAACATTTCCATAGTGTATATATTGTGAAAGACTGACTATATTTCCATCTATCCTATCCCACTCCCCACTTGTTCTATTCTCTACTTTGATCCTATCCCTTTTCAAAAGTGGGTGCTTCCAAATTCCCTCTCCCCCAGCCTGCCCTCTCTTCCATCATCCTCCCTCTCATCCCCTTGCCCCCTACTCTCCTGTAGGGTGAAATACACTATTTACTGTGTATATCATTCCATCCTGAAGCCAAATTCAATGAGAATAAGGTTGACTCTTTTCCTTTTGCCTTCCTGTTCTTCCCCTCCATTGTAATAGTTTTCCTTTGCCTTTTCTTTCTTTATTTCTTTTTTGCCTTTTGGAGGGCAAATGGGTTAAGTAACTTGCCCAAGGTCACACAGCTAGGTTTTTGTTTGTGTGTGCATTAAGTGTCTGAGGCCCAATCCGAACTCGGGTCCTTCTGACTCCAGGGCCGATGCTCTACTCACTGCGCCACCTAGCCACCCCACCTTTGCCTCTTCTATATGAGATAATTTACCCCATTCTGTCTCTCCCCACCTCCTCTCATTATATTCTTCTCTCACCTCTTAATTTCACCTTTTAAGTATCATCCCTTCCTATTCAATTGGTCCTGTGCCTTCTGTCTATGTATACCTGTACACATATATACACACACTCACATTCATATGCCCACATACCCTTCTATATAGACATACATTTCTATTCCTTTCAACTATTCTCATACTGAGAAAATTTTCATAAGTTACAATTATCATTTTTCCATGTAGGAATATAATTAGTTCAACTTTGATAAGTTCCTTATGATTTCTTTTCCCTGTTTACCTTCTCATGCTTCTCTTGCTTCTTGTATCTGAATGGCAAATGCTTGAAAGTCCTCTATTCCACTTAATGACCCTATTTTCCCCTCAAACATACTTAGTTTTGTTGGATAGGTGGTTCTTGGTTTAAATCCCAGCTCCTTTGACCTCCAGAATATCATATTCCAGGCCCTTCAATCCCTCAGTGTAGAAGCTGCCAGATCCTGAGTTATCCTGATTGTGTTTCCACAATACTGAAATTGTTTCTTCCTGGCTGCTTGTAATATTTTCTCCTTGATCTGGGAACTCCAGAACCTGGCTATAATATCCTAGGAGTTTTCTTTTTGGGATCTATTTTAGGAGGTGATTGATGCATTCTTTCAACCTCTATTTTGCTCTGTGGTTCTAAAACATCAGGGCAATTTTCCTTGAGAATTTCTTGAAGGATGGTTTCTAGGTTCTTTTTTTGATCATGGCTTTCAGGTAGTAACAATTTTTAAATTATCTCTCCGGGATCTATTTTCCATGTCAATGGTTTTTCCAATGAGATATTTCACATTGCCCTCTGTTTTTTATTTGTTTAGATCTATTTAATATATCTTGATTTCTTTTAAAGTCACTAGCTTCCATTTGCTCCAATCTAATTCTGAAGGAATCATTCTCTTCAGTGAGCTTTTGAGATTTGTTTTCCATCTGGCAAATTTGGCTTTTTAAGGCATTCTTCTCATTGGCTTTTGAGCCTCTTTTGCCATTTGAATTAGTCTATTTTTAAGGTGTTATTTTCTTTAGTCAGGTTGTTAACTCTCATTTTATAATTTTCTTGCATCATTCTCATTTCTCTTCCCAATTTTTCCTCCACTTCTGTTATTTGGTTTTCAAAATCCTTCTTAAGCTCCTCTATGTCCTGGAACCAGCTCATGTTTTTCTTGAAAGCTTTTGGTGCAGGAGTTCTGACTTTGCTGTCTTGCTCCTGTTCCATGCTTTGATCCTTTTTGTCCCCAAAATAGGAGTCTCATATCAGATTGCTATACTTGCTTTGCTTCCTTTGCTTGCTCATGTTGCCACTAAATTACTTGACTTTTGAGCTTTTTGCAACAGTAGAACTCTGCTACAAGAGAGGGGTGTTTTGTCCTAAATTGCTGGGGTTTTCACAGCTGCTGGAACTATTAGTTGGGTGCCCTCTTTGAAGCCTCCACAAGCTCTGGCAAACTGGCCATGAACCCCAGGACCTCCACCCACAACAGTGATCCAGATCCAAGCAGGTTAAGGCAAGGGTGATTACCCCTCAGACTGTTTGCTTGGTCCCCCTACAATCTGCAGGCCAGGAGCTCTGAAGCAGCCATGTGGCAGTAGCCATGTGGCCATGGAGCCTCCGCCACTTCTCCCGCCAGTGATAAAGGCCAGACCACACTCCTGAATTCCCAGGTCCCAAATTCCACACTGCACTAACCTCTCACTTTGTCCTTAGCATCTATGGGTTGATAATCCTGGAAACCACAACAGCTGCTGGTGATATGATGTCTCTCCAGCCAGGGGCTAGTTGTGGCCGCCCTGAGGCTAAAGCCTCCAGCTCATGTGGTGCTGGCTGGACTCCCAGAGTACTGTGCTGGCCCCTTCCTTCCGGCCTGCCAGGCTGTCTTCAGCAGGAGGTTAGCTTCTCTCTGTCATTTTGTGGGTTCTGTGGCTCCAAAGTTTGTGTAGAGTCATTTTTTACATGAATTGGAGGAGGTGGAAATGGGAGCCAGGCAGAAGTCCTGTTTCTACTTCGTCATCTTGACTCTGCCCCCTCCTCTTCCTTCTCTAATACTTTCTGATAATGATTTTATGTGCTTGTAGTATTATGTAGGATAGGAGATGTTGGTGAGTGGAAAAACTTGGTTACTTCCTTTGTCTGCACACTCATATGTTCCTAACTCCCCCTCTAGGTATGACTTTCTTATCAATGTCCTCAGCTACGGGGATAAGATAAGGATGGAGTCCCCCCTCCCCCCCCACCACTTTGCTAGAAGAACAAAGGGATGCAACATACCTGAAGTTTCTGGTCTCTGTAACACTGCCCTCCCCCTACTGGGACTTTCTCAGGTTCAGCTGTGCTGGCTTTCTTTTGGTCAGTATTCACTTGGTATTCCTCTGTGCTTAGGAAGTTATAAAAAATGAATCAATAAAATTTGTTCAGTCTATCTTTAAGCCCCAATTCTGGGACTGTTTCTAACAATTATAAAAAATAATCTCTCCTTTCCTGGGTGCTTCACAATCTATTATCCTTAATACCAGTTACATTTAACCCTCAAGGGCACACACTAACCAATTATAAAGTCAGTAGCCATGGTTGTCTTATAGAAACTAATTTCCTTGAGAACAGATGACAAAACAAAAAGCAAAAAGACTTTATCAAAAAGGATTGATAAAACAGATTCATCTCTCCCTAGGGAGAGAATGAGAGGGTGGGGAGAAGAGGTAAATAGATAATGGGAATGTAGAATTCTTGGCATTCTGTTCCACAGTACCAAAGGTTCAGCAATTGCTAGATATGGCTTACAGTCAGTCAGGATCACATTGTCCCAACATCAGAGTTGAAATATTTTACTGTCCTCACTCTTTGTAGCTACACAAACCCACTATAAACCCACAAACCCACTACACAAACCCCAAACAAACTATAGCAGGGACAGGTGGCACTTCTGACTGCACCCTCCCTGTTATGGTGATACTGAAGCTTCTCTATGGAAGCCATGGTACAGGCAGTTTGCAGTTCCATACAGTGCTTTGTTAGGGATTATATTTGATCTCCAGGAGTTGCTACAGATCCATAAATCCTCTCAGAGTTCTTGTTCACATCTTGCCTCTCCTGAGATTTCAACTCTTTTCTTCTTTAATATGAGGGGGGACAGAACCTGTCCTTTCATACACAATCTCAACCCCTTTGTCCTTGACTTCTTAAAGCCTCTTTTCAAAAAAACATTTTTATGTTTCACAATTTTAATAAATTATTCTTACTTTCATTAAAAATACAGTAATATTAAATTATCAATATATATATTTTAGGTAAGGTTGGAACACTCTTTATGTGCCTGGTCACAGTGTTGATAAAGCTGCTAGTCAATGGATGCAGGTGGTTGACATAAGATACTGACAAATAGAAAGGTACATCTGAAATCCTGAATGTCCATAAAAAGGCTGACTGAATCAGTCCCAGACCCTGAAGACAAAATTGTGAAGGCAAGTAAGGATAGTGTTGTAGATAAAGTATAAGACCTAAAATTTACAGGATTGAATTTCATATACATGTTTTCAAACTTAAAAGCCCTTCTCCACCCCAGTTCCTAAGCAAAAGACTAACAAATCTCTGGCTCTTTGGCTGCAACCCACTTCATCTTCAACAACAAAATTTGGATTGTGTCTTAGTCCCTTGCCTTCAATGACTCTATGCATGAAGAATACTATTTTCTTCAGCTCAGGCTTCTAGGAATGACAAACTCACTTTTTCCTGAATTATATCACCAGATTTTTAGTCATACAGACACGGTTTCAGAAATCTTCAAAATGAGTGATAGCCCAAGTTCAAAGTACTTACAAACATAAATGAATAAATAAATAGGAAATTGAATTGGTAAGCAGTCTCAGATTCCCCATGGCCCCTCCATCTCCCACCCTGTCCTACCTATTTACTCCAAAACTATGGCATTAAAGGGAACATGGTTTGACTCAACTTGACTACACTAGAGATTTCTGTTTTGATCAGTAGGCATCCATCTCCAGTGTCATCTCCACTTTCAAGGTGGGTGCCACACTTCTGTTCACTTTGCTCATTATTTCTCAACATCCCACCCCTCATCCTTGCTCCCCTCTTTCCCCCTCCCTTTTTCTTCCCTTCTCTTCCTCTTTCTGTTTCACTTCTTCCTCTTCCCTTTGCTATTGTTTGGGGAACTAGTAAGGAGGCAAGTGGGAAAATGTATTTATATCTTCTCATGATATTTTCCTCATACCAGTGAAATCACACTCAGGTCAAGTCCCTATCCCTATTCCTGTTCTTATATCAATGCAAGGCAGTAGAACATAGTCAATAGAACTAACCCAGGAGTCATGAAGATTTGAGATCATGTGCCTGCTATTCATACTGACTGCATGACCCTGGGCAAAATACCCAACTTCTTACGGACCCAGACAACTTTCTAAGGCACTAATTTTCCACCCTGCATTGATAAAACTCTTCACAAGGAGATTCCAGTACTGATGAAATTAGAGATCTGATAAAACATACACAAATATGTAATATACTCATGTATGCATGTATACTTGTTTATGTATATATTCTAACATTTATATAGCACTTTAAGGTTTTTAAAACACTTTACACATATTATTTCATTTTATCCCCACAACATTCCTGTAATGTAGGTGTTATTATTATGCTTTTTTTTACAGAGAAGGAAACTGAGGCTCAGAGATGTTAAAAGGCTTGCAAAACAGTCAGTAAGTGCCTGAGACATGATTTAAACTTAGTCTTCATGACTCTATGGTCAGCACTCTACCGTACTTCCTAGCTGCTATGTAAACATATATATATATATGTATATATATATATATATATGTATGTATGTATGTGTATATATGTGTGTGTGTGTGTGTATACCAGTTACATTATAACTGTGGTTATATGTATGATATATACTATCTATGAAAGCATGTGATGTCTGCATAGAGAGGTGGCTCAAGGGAGACATTGATATATCTATCTATCTATCACTGGAATATATCTATATATCATTGAGATATAGCATCATTGAGTGATGGGATTGTGTCTACCTCTTTCCAAGGGAGACTTCAATTCCTGACTTGAGGAGAGCAGGAGATGGATGGACAAAGCTGGCTATCCTGTTCTTCTCTGAGAGAAAGTTACTGAACATATCTCTTTTTTTGCTTTTTTGGGGGGAAGGGCAGGGCAATTGGGGTTAAGTGACTTGCCCAAGGTCACATGGATAGTAAATATTACATGTCTGAGGCCAGATTTGAACTCCTAGGTCCTCCTGACTCCAAGGTTGGTGCTCTAGTCACTGTGCCACCTAGCCTATCCACTGGACATATCTTGATATCTTCCCTGCCCCACTAAATATTGCTATTCTAAGGATGTGTTACTAACAAAATATTATTTTCATGGCTGCTATGTCTTAGCTTGAGATGGCACCCCAAACTCATATCCATTGGCTATGGCCCCTTCTAAACACTAGTTATAGAAAAACCCATCACAAACAGTGAAAAGCAAGTAAACCCATTTGTTCAAGCAAGAAGTAAACAGAAATCAAAGTTCTACAGAATAGAATATGCCAGAAAAGAAACACAGGAGTGAATTAGATATTTAGAGAGGAGTGAGTTGAAAATTTGATCAACTAAGAGAGGGGTCTGATCTGAACCAAAGGGACATTCTCCAAAGTAGGGATAGGGAACCTGCAGCCTCAAGGTCACATGTGACCCTCTAGGTCTTTAAGTGTGGCCCTTTGACTGAATCCAAACTCCCCAGAACAAATCCTTTTGTTAAGAGATCTAAAGTCACCAGTGAGGCAAGCTGGAAATCAGGAATATGTTGAGGGACTGACTTCCCTGACATGTCTATAAGAAAGTCTTTATACTTCTTCTTCCTAAAGTTAGTCTCAAAGATAGTCTGAAACCACAAATATTTTCTCCTGAATAAGGAATGAAGAATATCTCTCCTCTCCAAAATTCTCACACCAGCTCGCCCCTTCACCTGTTTGTTGTCTTGTTTAGTTTTTTTCAGTTGTGTCTGACTTTTTGTGACCCCATTGGGATTTTCTTGGCAAAGATACTGTAGTAGTTTGCCATTTTCTTCTTCAGCTCATTTTATAGATGAGGAAACTGAGGCAAACAAGGTTACATGACTTGCCCAGGGTCATAGAGCTAGTAAATGTCTGAGGTTGGATTTGAACTTAGGTCTTCCTGACTCCTGGCCTAGTATTCTATCCACTGTGCCACCTAGGTGCCATTTTTCCTACTTTGTAAAAGACATTCTCTCCACCAATCCACAGCATGCTTAAGTAGCTACCTAAGTAGTAACAAGCAAAATTCCACAGGTTTAGAAATCTGGGTTACACACATGTATGCACATGTGGATGCATGCACATGCACACACATATCCCACACATAACCCTGTTTACATATATTATATATAGATGCATATGCATATGGAAAGCCAAAGACAGAGAGACAGAGACCAGCAGAGATGGAGAGGGAGGAGCCAGCATGAAACCAGGCAATTAGGAGCCACAGGAGAGCTTTGAAAGAAATAAAGCTTTAGTAAAGAACTGCTGATTACAATGGTAAGAAAGATCTATGGTTCTTTACTTCTTCAGGCTTTCCTTGGTGAAACACAGTTTGAGCATGGGTACATGTGAGGGGACTCATAAAATTGGCTGACTAACGTTTTTGGGGCTTCTGGAATTATCCACAAGATGTTTTTAGGCTGGGATAGACCCATTCACTATGAGTATAGAGCACAGTCCAACTCAGTCCTACCTACAGGGGCTCAATCAGCCAGGCAGGTTGACACATAAGAAACAAATCCACAAAAACAAGGCACACTAGAGTAAAGGAGTCATTTGGGAAAGGGACATGATAAACGGGGACTTTCTTTCCTAGAAGGTACCAGCCCACGGGTGAAGTGAGAAAAAAAAGAGGATTATTCCTTAGAAAAAGGTTCTGTTTTAGCCTGTTTTATTTGTGCCTCTGTGTTTTGGCCTTGACTCTCATGTGTGCTATGATGTGAGCTGAATCGCAATCGGCAAGCAGAAGAAAGCAAGCGGTGTACTGCCAACCTCCTGCGTAAATCTTTTGGAGGAAAACCATGGCCAGAAAACAACTTCCAGCTCTAATTTCACAAATTCACCCAGAGATCCCTGATATTTTGACCCCTTGATTTCCTTCAGCATTTTAGAAAGAGAAAGACACATAGAGAGTCAGGGAGAGAGAGGGAGTGAAGAGAGAGAGAGAGAGAGAGAGAGAGAGAGAGAGAGAGAGAGAGAGAGAGAGAGAGAGGAGAGAGGAGAGAGGAGAGAGGAGAGAGGAGAGAGAGGAGAGAGGAGGGGGGGAGAGAGAGAGAGAGAGAGAGAGAGAGAGAGAGAGAGAGAGAGAGAGAGGAGAGGGAGAGAGGGAGAGGAGGGAGGGAGGGAGAGGGAGAGAGAGAGAGAGAGCGAGAGAGCGAGAGAGAGAGAGAGAGAGAGAGAGAGAGAGAGAGAGAGCGAGAGAGAGAGCGAGCGAGAGAGAGCAGGTGATTGTGCATTGCCCTTGAAGTAGGAAGAAAGATGGGAAGGGGGGAGGAGGTGTTGAGAGGAAGACAATTGCTTGAATTTGTTCTGTCACAGGTCAGAACATGTCCAGATTCCACCCCCTCTTCTGAGCCTACTACCCATCCCAAATGGTTCTGACTAAAAATGTTTCTGTTTTGATGAATGTTTTTGAGGGAAGACCTGCACAATTCTAATCTAAGCAACAGCTTTTGGCAGGAAGGGGTTCACAGGGTCTGAGGGAATCATTTACACTCGGGTGCCAGCCTGTGCCCAGAGGGAGAAGGTGATGCTAAGGGCCAAATTCCTATCTCTCAGAACCCAACAGCCCTAGATATCTCAGAGACACATTACCCTTGAGGACAAAGCTTTTTTTTTTTTCCACAAGAGGATAATTCTGAACTGCCAGGGAATAATGGACAGCTCTCTCTTGTTTTCATTTAACTCTGATGTGGAAATAACACATTCCTATTTGTTTGTAATCTACTTGTAAACTCCCTTGACTAGCTTGGGTGCTAATTGCTTAATACAGCTTAATATACTTAATTAGCTAATTGTAAATAATGGAATGAGACTTTCTCTTCCTTTTCTTATCTTTTCACTCTTCATCCTGAATGTGAAGCTCCTGATTGTACAGCAATGACATTGAACCTTTCATCTAAAATAATATGAAATCCCAGGCTTGGAGATGGACAAACATCGAGTTCTCTCCCTTTCTATTCCCTTTCCCAAGGCTACCTATTTTATAGTATGGGAAAAAAAAATCCAGAAAGAAGCAATTCATTATTTCTATGTGATCTCACTTCTTGTCCTAAGAATTTTAATCTTTTTTTGAAAAGAGAAGTGAGTCTTTTACCTTCCTGGATTACCAAAGGTTCATTTCCCCATGCCTCTCCTTGAGCCTACATGTGAAAAAATGCAAATGAAACTGACTTGATTAAGACTCTTAGAAAAGGTTTAATCTGAGGGCCTTTAAACTATCCCTTTACATGTACCTTGTTCATTCTTGTTTGACCTTTGGAATTCCAGGTCCAGAAAAGATTATCCAGGGCTTAGTTTTTTTTCATCCACTGCTCACTGTCTTTACAGGACTGCAAGATTGCAGTCCTTGGATAGCAATCCTATTTTTAAAACACTTCCAAAAGAAAAGAGTTCTTAATTTTTTTGTTTGTTTTTCTCTTTTGTGATTGAGTCTCCCTGTCTTTTCCAGGAAGGAAGTGTTGACTTACTGTGTTTTGATCTGGACTGATTCAGCTCTCCTTGATGACCTGGTGGCTAGTCCCTTCCACTTCCTGGGTGCTCACCATATTGGTGTCAGACTTTGTGCATATACCCATTCTGCCTTACTCCTACTGCAGTTCAAATTTCCTGTGCCCAAGTAATCTATTAGTTTCAGCCTCCTAGTAGGAGAAACTACAGGTGTGGGCCATCACTTCCATTCACTTCTTTATTGCATTCAAGTTTTTAAAAATTCAATACCCACTATGTGCAGAATGCTGCAGACATAAGATTTGACCAATTCTTGCTTTAATGGAACTTAGAGCTTAGTACAAGGATATGATATATAGGTGAACAATGATACTAAAACAAAAAGTGAAAAATGAATAAGGGTCATGCAAAGGATAGAAGGCAAAGAAAACTGCCTTCATTGAACTCTAGAATACAATGACTTACACAGAGTGGTACTCCGTGAGAAAGAATTAGTCATTTATAATTTTATTGCCTCAGGATCATAGACTTTAGAATGGGAGGGGACCCTCGTGATCATTGAAATACAGAGAAATTATCTGGCTTGCCCAAGGTCTCACAGGGCTAGATTTGGAACTGAACTTAGGTGTTTCAACTCCAAATGGACTCCTCTTTTCACTAACCCACACTGCCCCTGCTTCTTGTCAGCATTAGGAATGGGTCTGGAAACCTATTCTGATCATGAATTCATACTATTCTCTGACTGTGGGGGATCACATTTAAGGAATTTTAAATTTGCCAGTTGAAAGCAATATTGAATGAGCTCCTAGAGTGTGAATTAATCAGTATTAATTATTCATGTTTATTAAATATCACAAGTTTGTTGGTCTAGGCTAAAGCAGGAAGAATGTAAAATTTCTCTTCAATTAAAAATATTAAGTGCCTACTATGTGCAAATCACTCTGCTGAGGAAACAAAGATAAAACCAAGAGTCCCTGCCCTCAAGGAGCTGTCATAGACAATAAACAAACAAAAAAGGAGATTTATTATTCTTTGTGCTAAGATCCAGTCATGGATCTAACTGCTGGACGTTTCCTGGCACCAGCTAGATTGCACAAGGAGCCAGAAGCAAATGAGGTTTGATGGATTGAAATTATTATTATTAATAATCACATCCTTCACGTTTTGGAAGTGTTTCATAATTTTAAAAATGTCTTTCAGGAGTGTTCTTTTTTTATGCCTCACTGTCAGAATCCTAGCTTCCTGCCCTAGGGTTTGTTCATTTATGATAATGAATTGGGCTTGGCCCATAAAAAAAAAAATCCCACGGAGAGCAGTATAATGTAAAGGGTGCTGCATCTAGAAAGAGAGGACCTGGCTTTGAATCTTGGCATTACCATTTACCACCAATATGACAAGCCAAGGACGCCCATTCTAGTTTGTAGGATTTTAGAAGTGGAAGGAATTTCAAAGATCATTTTGTCCAATCTCCTCATTTAAATTTTGTTGATATCTTTTGTTTTTTGTCATTTAACCTCTTTTGGCCTCAGTTTCCTCATCTGTAAAATGAGTGTTGTGTTCAATGACCTCTAGGATCCTTTTCACTTGACAGCCTATCTCTTTGATGTAGCTTTGTAGTTTCTCTGGGAGTCTGTGTACTATTGGCTATGCTCAGTGGCTGTGACCCAGGTTTATAAATTCTGGTTTCCCTTTTCACTTGGTAAATATCCTTTTTCAAGCTATTGGTGCCCTTTAACAAATTATTCATCTTTCTGATGACTCTGGTGAAGGTCAAAGGATTGGTGGCTATTTTCTAGGCTGGTAAAAGGGCTGTACTTTGTGTTTGAAAGTTGACTCATCACAACATCCTTTGTCTCTGAGGTGGGAGGTACATTGATGACCTTCCTATCACTTCTTTCACTGTAGTGAGCAAAAGCTCTCTTTTTAGAAGATCTCTGGTTCTCTGCTCATCTTCTGATTCTTATCAGGAAACATAAAAAAAAACCCTCAAATGAAAACCCAACTAGAGATATAGGAAGGAAAGAAAGCATCAGCCCTTATCTTCTACTTTCTCTATATTTCCTTTTTCATCTCTGGATCTTCCAATTTAATTATGAAGCCCAAATTAGTCTGTAGCAAGCATGCCTTCTACCCCTCTAGGCTGCCCTTTTATACATTTCTTTTTCATGGTGCTATTGACATTTGGCACTTACAGAACCCCTTTCATCCAGCAATGGCAAAGCTCCTTAAATAGCCAAACAAAGCCTTGTAACACCCTACTGAGCAAGAAAAAGATCACCACCTGCCTTACTAATGCCTAAATGGAAAGAAATAGGAAGTGACTTGTCCAAGGTCCCCAGTGAATTAATTCAATGCTGAAATAAAGCCAAGGAACCTACACTCCTTTTTTCCTCATTTCTAACACAAATCTAGAATAACTCAAATCATGATGTGATACTTCATATTTAACCATAGTCTTATAGGATAATAGATTTAAAGGTAGAAGGCACCTTAAAGACCGCCTAATCCTACCCTCTTTTTGTGCTTTAGGAAACCAAAGCATGTAGAGGTGAGGTGATTTGCCTAAGGTCCCACAGGTAGTAAACAGCATAGTCTAAATTTGAACTCTGGTCCTCAGACTTAAAGTCTAGTGCTTTTTCCAATTCCCAGTTCTTTATAAAAGACATTTGCCTATATTGTATCACTTATTCATCACAATAATACTATGAGATGGCCAGGGAAGATGTTTTTAGCCCTACTTGCCTAACAGATATAGAAACCAAGTCTCAGAGAGGTTAATAAATTGATAGATCTCTTTACTGAAATTGGGAGAGACGAAATGACTGGTTCAAAGTCATGCAACCAGTAAGTGTCAGGGAATTTGAATCTAGGCCTTCTGATCATAGTTCCAGTGAACTTTCCACTGCACTCTATCACCTTTACTCAGTCCAATAAAACTCAATCTTGGAAGCTACTTGAGGGAAAGTGCCATATTTATCTCTGTTATATATGTCAATGCTTAGATAGATCTGGGATCTTACTGATGTGGTCGCTGCCTCCTACAGTGTGTATTTTGGCCTATCCACAATTCATCCTGCTTGATTTCTGTCAGTGTTCAACACCTATAAATAAGTGCTAGCTGGTATTTTTATAATGCTTTGATGTTTGCAAAGTACTTTATGAATCTGAACTCATTTTACCCTTATCACAACCCTGGAAGGTAGGTGCTATTGTTATACCCATTTTACAGGTGAAGAAATTGAAGCATATAAAGGTTAAGTGACTTTCCCAAGATCAAACAATTAGTGTATGGGTCAGGATTTGGACTCAGTTCTTCTTGACTCCTGATCTAATAACATCTCCACTGTACCAGGGTCTACTCTGAATGCTAGGAGACATCTTCTAGATCCCTCAACATTGTGTAGGTACCAAGGCAGTGCATCATCTCTCTATATCCACTGGCTTTTGTACTCATTACATAAATGGTTTATTTGCATTACATCTCTTTGATTGAATCTCTTATGCTGCTTTTTGTGTGTGGTTCTAGGTGGATAAGGTTCTAGAGTCTCTTTATACCTATCAGATATATACCTTTCAGTCTTTTGGATGACCTATAACTTCCACTCTGTGGGGACTGCTATTCCATGATCCCTAGAAGAATTTTTGGTATTACTATTACCAAAAATAGGCAATTAAGTAAGTGCCAATAATCACCAATAATAATTTTTCGTATCTCTATAAGATCGTTCTGAATGCAATCTATCAAGGTCATCCTTGATCAAATTATGAGAAAGAAGCATTCAGGCTTCCTTAGCAGACTACAGCTATATAATCCTACAACTAACCGAATGGTACAATGAATATAACACCAATTTCCCTAGAAAATAGAGCTTAGATTCCATAACCATCTATTTAATAATCTGTTCTAGAATTTTTTCAAGAGTTGAAGTCAAGGTACTATCCTATAGCTTCGAAACTCTATATTCTTCTCTTTTGGAAAATTAGGACAACGTTTGCCTTTCTTGAATCCTGTGGTATATCTTGTGTTTAAAGAAACTTTCAAGGTCTGTTCAGTGCCACAAAGTGATTCAGTGCTTGTTTCTTGGGGTAGCAGAACTACCTTTGTTTCTGAGCATTGTGGTTTAAGCTTGGACAGCTAAGAAATCTGCAGTAAAACAGCACATCTGTGTTGTAGAAAAAACAAATATCTACTTACAACAACCAAATTCAATCATTTTATAAAGCGTAACGAAAACAATGCAAAATATGGAGCAAAACAAAGCAAATAAAAGCTAAGAACAAGAAGCTGTTGTCTCTTCTCATTTGATTTGGAACACAATTACTTTGACCTACTCTCTCTGTCTCTTACAGCTAGTTTTTTAAATAGGCAAAGTCCCATTGCTAATAAAACCCCTGCATTATAAGCACTATTCTCTTTAATACTCTATGACTGCATTTCCTCAGAAGAAGTGACACAGATATTGCCCAACTTTCTCCACAAAACTGTTAATCTTATGTTCTCTTTAAGTAGTGATTGTTTAAGGCAATGGGCAATTAAGACACAGTGAATTGAATTCCACTGAATAATCAAAGTGGGGAGTTGGGTGGGGGAGAGAAGGAGAGAGACAGAGACAGAGAAAGTGAGAGAGAGAGACAGAGAGAGAGAGACAGAGAGAGAGAGAGAGACAGAGAGAGAGAGAGACAGAGAGAGACAGAGACAGAGAGAGACAGAGAGAGAGAGAGAGAGAGAGAGAGAGAGAGAGAGAGAGAGAGAGAAAGAGAGAGAGAGAGAGGCAGAGACAGAGAGACACAGACAGAAACAGAGACAGAGACACACACAGAGACAGAGAAACAGAGACAGACAGACGCACACACAGAGACAGACAGAGACACAGAGTCACAGAGAGAGAAATCAACAAACATTTCTGCTAGCTCTAGTTCCTTCTGAGTTCTTTCAGAATTCATCATTTCCATTTCTCCCTGCCCACTCCTCACCCCCAATCCACATCTTCTCTACATTTCTCTATTTCCGTAAAGGGTACCACAATCCTTACAGTTTCCTAGTTCACAACCTCAGAGACACCTTTGACTCTTCCTTCTCTCTCACACATCATATTAAATCAGCTGTCAAGTCTTCTGATTCTATTGCCTATATCCCTTTCTCTCCATTCTAATGACCACCACCACCACAGTTTATTCCCTCATTACCTCTTGCCTGGATAGTTGCACCTGCCTCTTAATTGGACTTCTGGTTCTAACCCCTTGAGTATGCTCTCGATTTGTGTACAATGTTATAAAGATTTTGTATAAATTAGAGAGGAGGCATAGAGGAGAGTTGTTACTGACTCTACTACCAGATTCTGTAATGTTGCAATTCTATGACTTATTTATTTAGTACCTATTATATTCAAGTCACTGTTCAGGGTACTGATGATATTAAAATGAAAAATGACACAGTTCTTGTCCTCAAGGAACTTATAAGCTATCGTACTATAAAAAATAGAATGTGATAGCATTCTGAAGGAGAGGCAAATTGGCACAGTAGAATGAGCCCTGACTTTGAAGTCAATGAATATAAGTTCAAAACCTGTCTCTGCTACATATTACCTGTGTGTCTTTGGGAACCAAAGTCAGTTAAGTTCTCTTGGGGCACAGCTTTCTTATTTGTAAAAGCAAGGGCTTGGGCTAGATGGTTGCTTGGCTTATGTCCAGGTCCGAATACTTTGGAGGAGATCAATTCACATCATGTCATCAAAAAAGGTGATGCCTGAGTTAGATCTTAAAAAAAAAGAATTTCAACTGGCAGAAGTGAGGAATAATGAGTCTAAGTCACTAAGCATGGTGACCCTTTATTCTTTAAAGTAAAATAAAATCGTGCCTTGATTTTCTGTGTCAGTGGAAACTTTTAAGAGGCCTTCTAAATGCTCTGTAATGATAATATCTATGCTTTGGGCTTAATGCTACTGTTTAGTTGATACAATCCTCATTGCTAATTACAATAAACAATAGATTCCATTCCTCTAAATGAGGGACTTTATATTTGTTCTCTGCATGATGCAGACCAAACTGTTTCTTTGAGATAAGGGAAAAGCAGAATAAAGAAACACCCAAACTGATTTTAATATAATGGAATATATTGCAGATCTATAGCCTAAATGGGAAACAAGACCCAGAATTCTCAGCATAATTTGGGTTTATGAATCTATTGTTGTTCAATTGCTTCAGTCTTGTTTGACTCTTCATGACCCCATTTGGAGTTTTCTTGGCAAAGATGCTAGAGTAGTTTGCCATTTCCTTCTTTAGCTCATTTTATAGAAGAGAAAACTGAGGACAACAGGATTAAGTGACTTGTCCAGGGTTACATAGCTAGTAAGCATCTGAAACTAGATTTGAACTTGCAAAAATGAGTCTTCCTCATGCTCTAGGCACTGTGCCACTTAGCTGCTAAAGCTGCTATAGCCTTTCCCTAAAAACAAAGCCAGGGTTTTTTTAGCTAGATTTCTTTTTTCTTCCAAAACATTTTTTATTTAAAGTTTTGAGTTCCAAGTTCTATTCCTTCCTCCCTCCCTGCCCTCTCCTTTCCCTGAGATGGAAAGCAATCAGATAGAGGTTATACATGCAGTTAGGTAAAAACATTTCCATATTAGTAATTTTGTACAAGACTCAAATAAGAGAAAAAAATGAAAGAAAGTGAAAAAAAATAGCATGCTTCAGTCTGTATTCAATTAATATCAGTTCTCTCTCTGAAGGTGGAATGTATGTATCATTTGTCTTTCTCGATTGTCTTGTGTCATTCTATTGCTAAGAGTAGCTAAGTCATTCACAGTTCTTCACTGAATAATATTGCTATTTCTATGTAAAATTTTTTTGGTTCTGTTCATTTCACTATGCATTAATTCATGTAATTCTTTCCAGATTTTTCTGAAATCATCTGCTTGTCATTTTTCATAGCACAATAATATTCCATTGCAATCATATACCATAACTTGTTTAGCTATTCCCCAATTGTTGGGCATAGCTTTGATTTTCAATTCTTCACCACCATGAGCTGCTATAAATATTTTTGTATAAATAAGTCCTCCCTCCTCCACTTTTTGGTGTCTTTGAGATATAGAACTAGCAGTAAGTAGTATTGCTGGATAAAAGGGTATGCACAGTTTTATAGCCCTTTGGGCATAGTTCCAAATTGTTCTCCAGAATGATTGGATCAGTTCACAATGCCACCAACAGTGTGCGTTAGAGGCCCAGTTTTCCCACGTTCCCTCCAACATCCAATATTTTCCTTTTTTGTCATATTAGTCAATCTGATAGGTGTGAGGTGGTACCTCAGAACTGTTTTAATTTGCATTTCTCTGATCAATAGTGATTTGGAGAATTTTTAAAAATATGACTATAGGTAGCTTTGATTTCTTTGTCTGAAAACTGCCTATTTGTATTCTTTGACCATTTATCATTTGAGGAATGACTTATGTTTTTATAAATTTGATCCAGTTCTCTACATATTTGAGAAATAAGGCCTTTAACAGAGATATGTGTTGCAAAATCTCCCCGTCCCTGTTTTCTGCTTTCCTTATAATTTTGGTTACATTGGTTTTATTTGTGCAAAAACTTTTAAATTTTATATAATCAAAATGATCGTTTTGCATTTTGTAATGCTTTCTATATCTTCTTTGATCTTAAATTCTTCCCTTACCCATAAATCTGACAGATAAACTATTCCAAGCTTTTTAAATTTGCTTATGGTATCATGCTTTAGATGCAAATCATACACCCAATTTTGATTTTATCTTGGTATATAATGTGAGATGTTGGTCTATACCTGGTTTCTGCTATACTCTTTTCCAGTTTTCCCAGCAGCTTTTGTCAAATAATGAGTTTTTGTTCTGAAAGCTTGGACTTTGGGATGATCATATACTAGTTTACTATGGTTATTTACTTTAATGTAATCTGTGCCTAATCTACTCCACTAATCCACCACTACTTCTTAGCGAGTACCAGACTGTTTTGATAATTACCCCTTTGCTGGACCACCGTCTTTCACATTTTCCCCATTAATTCCCTTGATATCTCTGACCTTTTGTTTTTCCAGACGAATTTTGTTATTCTAGCTCTATAAAATAGTTTGATTGGCATGGCACTGAATATATAGAATAATTTATGTAGAATGGTCATTTTAATTATATTAGCTCAGTCCGCCCATGAGCAATTCATATTTTTCCAATTGTTTAGATCTGAATTTATTTGTGTGGAAAGTATTTTATAGTTGTGTATGTATAGTTTCTGGGTTTGTCTGGGCAGATAGACTCCCAAGTATTTTATATTGTCTACAGTTATTTTCAATGGAATTTCTCTCCAATCTATTGCTGCTGGACTTTGTTGGTACTATATAGAAATGTTGGTGACTTATGTGGATTAATTTTGTACCCTGCAACTTTGTAAAGTTGTTACTTATTTCAAGTAGTTTTATAATTGATTCTCTAGGATTTTCCAAGTGTACCATCAGATCATTTGTAAAGAGTGATCCCCTCATTGCCCATTTTAATTCCTTCTATTTCTTTTTCTTCCATTACTGCTATATCTAATATTTCTAGTATAATATTAAATAATAGAGGTGATAATGGGCATCATTATTTCACCCCTGATTATATTGGGAAGACTTCTAGCTTATTCTCATTACAGATAATGCTTGCTGATGGTTTTAGATAGATATTATTTATCATTTAAAGGTAAGCACCATTTATGCCTATTCTATCTAGTGTTTTTAATAGAAATAGGTTTTTATCTGCATCTATTGAGATAATCGTATGATTTCTGTTAGTTTTCTTATTGATATGGTCAATTATGCCAATAGTTTTCACAATATTGAACCAGTTCTGCATTCCTGGTACAAATCCTACCTGGTCATAGTGTATGATCCTTGTGATACATTGCTGTAATCTCTTTGCTAGTATTTTATTTAAAAATTCAGCATCAATATTCATTAGGGAAATTAGTCTATAATATTTTTTCTCTGTTTTGGCTCTTCCTGGTTTGGGTATCAATACCATAATCATGATAAAAGGAATTTGGTAGGACTCCTTGTTTTTCTATTTTTTCCAAATAGCTTATTTGGCATTGGGACTAATTGTTCTTTAAATGTTTGGTAGAATTTATATGCAAATCCATCTGGTTCTGGGGATTTTTTCTTAGGAAGTTCATTGATGGTTTATTCAATTTCTTTTTCTAACATCGGGTTAAGTACTTTTTTCTGTTAATCCTTCCCCTCCTCACAAGTGTTTTACTTTTGATCACCGCCTTTCCCAATATACTCTCCCTTTAATCAGTGCCCCTTCCACCTCTTATTATTCCTGTTTCTTTTTGCTTCCTTATAGGATAAGCTAGATTTCTACAACCACCTGAATGTGTATGTTATTATCTCTTTGAGTCAATTTTGAAGATAAGAAAGTTTAAGCTTAACCTGCACCCCTCCCCTCCACCCATCTTCCCCTTCATCATAATAGGTCTTTCAGTACTTTCATGTGAGATAATTTACTCCAATCTCCCTTTCCCTTCTTTTTCCAGTGCAACTTTCTTTCTCACCCTTTTATTTTGCTTTTTTTGGGGGGGCTATCATCCCATCAAAGTCACCTTTATACCTATACCCTCTGTCTACATATACTCCTTCTAATTGCTCTTAAAGAAATAAAATTAAGAGCTACACATATTATCTTGCCATACGGAAATATAAATGGTTTAACTTTATTGAATTTTTCAATGTTTTCTCTTTCTTGTTTTATTTTTATGTTTCCCTTGAGTCTTGTATATAGAGGTCTGTTTTTTTCCTAGTCCTGGTCTTTTAATTAGAAATACTTCTAAGTTCTTTATTTTGTTAAATGTCATTTTTCCTCTGAATTATTATATTTAATTTTGCTGGGTAAGTGATTCTTGGTTGTAATCCTAACTCCTTTGCCTTTTGTTATATTCCAAGCACTATGTTTCTTTAATATGGAAGCTGCTGAATCCTGTGTAATCCTGATTGTAGCTCTGTGACATTTAAATTGTTTCTTTTTGACTGTTTGCAATACTTTCTTCTTGATCTGTGAGCTCTGGAATTTGGCTATGATGTTCTTGGGCATTTTCATTTTGGGATGTCTTTCAGGTAGTGATCAATGGATTCTTTCAATTTTTATTTTGCTCTCTGGTTCTAATATATCAGGGCGGTTTTCTTTGATAATTTCTTGAAAGATGCTGTCCAGGCTTTTCTTTTCTTAAAGCATGGCTTTGAGGTAGTCCAATAATTCTTACCTTATCTCTCCTGCATCTATTTTCTAGGTCAGATTTTTTTTCAATGAGAAATTTCACATTTTCCTCTATTTTAAAAACATTTTTGATTTTATTTTATCGTATCTTGATTCTCATATAATCATTAGTTTCTACTTGTTCAATTCTGATTTTCAAGGAATTACTTTCTTCAGTGAGCTTTTGTATTTCTTTTTCCATTTGGGCAATTCATTTTTTAAGAAGTTGTTTTCCTCAGTAAATTTTTGTATATCTTTTCCCATGCTATTGACTCTTTGTTCATGACTCCCTTGCATTATTCCCACTTCTTTTCCTGATCTTTCTTTTATTTCTCTAATTTACTTTTTTAAATTTTATTTTTTTTTAATTCAAGCTCTTCTAGGAATTCTTTTTGTGACTGAGACTAAATTACATATTTCTTTGAGGTTTCATATGAAGTCAATTGAACACCTTTGTTCTTTTCTCAGTTTATGCCTTGATCTTCCCAATCACCATAGTAACTTTCCACAGTCAAGCTCTCTTTTTAAAAATTAATTTTTCTGCCTTTTTTGTGACAGTGTTTTTATGTGAGAGCTGGGCTCTGATCCTGCATTGTAGAAAGCTTTTTGTGCTGGGGCACTGGGTCTTACTTCTAGCTTTCACTGGACTTCCAGGTTTAGCTGCTTGCTTTCTCTGGAGGGGAGGCTTCCCTTCTGGCTTGTTCTAGGGAGTGGGGCCTCCCTGTTAGCCTCCCCTGGGTATGGGGCTTAGCTGCTAGCCTGTTCCAAGGGTAGGGCTTTGCTGCTGGGTTGCTAAGGTAGCAAGTCTTTCTGGTGACTGGCCCTGGAGGAGTAATTTTGTTATTGATCATCCTGAGAATGACACCCTCCTGCTTGGTTGTTATTGAAACAGGGCCTCTCTGTTGGTAGGCTCTAGGGGAGGGGTCTTGTGTTAGCCAGCCCCAGGGTGGGGCTTCAGTACCGGTCAGCAATGGGGTCAAGCTGGTGGGCTTGGGTTGGAGGTAGGGTCACTGGGGTGGGGTCTTGCTGCACTGCACAGACTGTTCACTTGCCTAGGGGGCTGCTAGTTTCTAGAAGGGTGGGATCTAATTGATGGATTGTCCCAGACTTGGGACCTTGCTGCAAGTCCCCTAATGTAAGGCTGGCTATTGCTGCTGCTGTTGCTCTTGGACCTTGTTCGCCTCTCACACCAGTGAGACTGATCTTTTCTGCTGGGCTGGTAAGTTGCTTCCCTGCTCCCAGATCAATTATGAGGTGGTTTTCTAGTTGCTTAGAGGGGAATTTGGGAAATCTTCAGAGGGCTCCTTCTTCACTCCACCATCTTGGCAGCAGAAGTTTTAGCTGGATTTTTAAAGCGTGTTATGCCACCTTTTCACTTGGTTGGGCAAGCTTGAGGCATGCAGGTAACCAGGGTTGGAGAGAGGCAGGTTGAAAGGCATAGTGAAAACTTATGACCAGCTCAGCACTGAATTAATCAAGGAGTTTTTCAGGAAACTGAAGAAATCTGCATTAGAATACATTGTTCCTCCAAGGAAGCATCACACAGATTCTAATCTTTTTTTCATTTATCCTTTTTTTAGTATTGCTCGGCCTGGGCAGAGATAATTTCAGAGCTCTTCTGTGTGATGCAAGAAATAATTACTCCTTAAAATGGTGCCCATCTGACAGGAACCATAACAGTTTCTTTGACTAGGGACAGCTGACATTTGTAAGAAGGCAATGGGAAAGTTGAAACCCTTTATGTCAGATGTATACTGAGATATGACAGGGCCTAATTCAGGGGAATGGTGTAGAGATAAAATTCTTTGCTAGATTTTTAGCAAAGACTCATGGAATTATTGTGGAAAAGATGGGGAGAGATGGTCTAAATGAAAGTACAATTAACTGAATTCATATGCAATTGAATAGCCATATCCAAAGACTAAATAATAATGCTTTGATGTTGACTCAGTTTCCAGAGGAGTGTCTTAGGCATATAGACTTGGTCCTATGTTATTTGGCATTTTAAACAACAACTTTGATAAGAGCCTAGGAGGCATAGAAAGTCTGTGGATGATTTAAAGCTGAAAGGGATTGCTAACATACTGGATGAAAGAAGCAATATTCAAAAAGATCTTGTTTGAAAAATTAAATTGGACCAAATGCAACACGATGAATTGAAGAAAGATAAATGAAAGTTTTACATAGGGCATGAGCAATCAGTTTCATAAGTATAAAACTGAAGAGGTATGAGTAGGCAAAAAGTTCATCCAAAAATATTTTAAGCTTTTAGGGAAAACAAGCTTCTTACAGGTCAGGAGTGGGATGTGGAAGTCCCCAAAATTAAGTCTGATTTTTAGGCTACATAAGGAAAGATAAAGTAAGAAAGTAAGTTTCTTCTTAAATTCTTGTTGCCCCAGGCAACTCTCTAAGACTATCAAGTGGCAGATCTGCATTGTTAAAACAAATTATTTTGGAGGAGCTCCCTAAACCAGTGAGATCAAGACTTATTATATTTATGAGAGTTCCAAATGAAATTGCATTTTTGATAAATTTCTGAGAGTAAGGAAATGATAGTGTCATTGGAATCTTCCACATCTGCAGGTTTGTGCTTCATATTTTAGGAAGGTCCTTGGTAGACTGGAGATGATACAAAGGAAGGCAACCAAGATGGCAGAAGACTTTGAGAGAATGCCAAAGAAGTTGAAGGAATTGGATCTTTTTAGCCTGAAGAAAGGAAAACTTCAGAGACACAATTGTTCAATTTAGTTCTCTACCCACTTAACCCCTTTCTAGCTCTCAATACTTTATAGTGGAAAATTTATGTAGAAGTGATAGAAAAATAGAATCCCAGCATCTGAAGTGACCTTAGTGGCAATTTATTTCAACCCATGTCTGAATAAGAATGCTCTCCACCCCAACTTCACAAGTAATCATCTAACCTTCTGTTGAAGACTTCTAGTAAAGAAGCTGAGTAATGGCTAGGGCAACCCACACCACTTTTAGATAGCTCAGTTGTTAGGACTTTTACCCCTTTGCAGGTATAAAGCACTGTACTCTACTCACATCTTCAGAATTGACAGGATGATGAAAAAAGTCAAAGGCATGGGTGATTTTGTAAAAGGGAGTAACATAAGAGAAGGGACGTTGACCTTTAAGGCAAGTTGGTGTATTCTTTTCTGAGAGCCACTAGGCCAGATTTGGGAAATCAAGGTTGCTTATACCCTGTAGAAAAACAAATCTCGTTCTCTCATACTTGCAGATGTGTCAATGGGGTGGTGATGTCAGAGACACAGCTAAATGAGTGCATTAAGAAAACAGCTGGAATCAAGGGGGCAGTGATTGGTCTCCTGGATGAGGGATGAGGAAGGAGGGAAGGAAGCAAACAGTCATTATGTACCTACTATGTGTTAGGCATTGTACTTGATCCTTACAGATCCAGCAACCCTGGAAGGTAGGTGCTATTATTATCCCTGTTTTACATTTTAGAAAACTGAGGCAGACAGAGGTTAAGTGACTTGCCTAATGTCACACAAGTAGTATGTGTTTGAGGCTTGATTTGAACTCAGGTGTTCCTGACTCCTGCTCCATTGCTCTACCCACTATACCATCTAGCTGCTTCTAGATTGCTGGTAGAGACAAAGACTACCCAGTCTCCAGAGTGACAGAAAATAAAAGAATTGGCTTCCTGTTTTTCTTTCACTGACCCTCTAGAGAGTTTTGTTGTGAGTACATCCTCCTGGGATGGAGGGAGAGGCCCTGAGTTTCAGAGGCTTGGCTTGATCAGAGATGTATCTCCTGAAGGAAGGTACCCTAGGGCATTTATTTTGGGACCCTCATAAATATAATAAGTCTTGATTTCACTGGTTTAGGGAGCTCCTCCAAAATAATTAGTTTTACCAATGCAAATCTGCAACTTGATAGTCTTAGAGAGTTGCCTGGGGCAACAAGAATTTAAGGAATTTGCCTAGGGATCACACAGTCAGTATGTGTCAAAAAGAGGATCTGAATCCAGTTCTTCCTCACTGAGACCAACTTTTTATCCTGTGTTATGCTGCCATTCATTTTAAAAATTAACTTCTAATATAGTTTTTTTTTTACATATAGAATCTTAGCTAGAATGCATCAAAGTGTGTGAGGGAAAAAAAGTTACACCAGAGAAGGTTGAGTCAGAACATGATTGAATAATTCTACACCAACCTTTAGACTAATGAGAAGGGTGTTTCCATTCTCCAAAAGAGCAGAGCTATGGAGGAAGAGGAAGTCAGCTGAGATTCATAATGACCTACTAGTTGCCCTATAGTGTTGTGTAGTGTTGGGCTACATATATAACTGATGTGGTTACTACTTAATAGACTCAGGTAACTTCATAGTATTCCCTATTAGTCACAATTATATTTAGCCTAAATTTATCTCTGCAACTTATGCATTGCTCTTAATTTGGTTCTCTAGGTCTAAATGCAATTGAATCTCATTTCTATGTGACAACCCTTCAAATATACTAAGATATCTATCATGTCCTTCCCCCATCCCACATGCCTCATCTTTTCTCAGGTTAAACAACTCTAGAGAAATGGGTGTGATCAGAGCATAACCATTAGTCTAATTTGACTGGATTGTAAAGTATACCAATGGTAATATCATGAAATATGCTTGGAAAGGTAGATTGGCACCAGAAAGACAGCCCTGAATGCCAGGCTAAAGTGTTTGTTTTATTTGTTAGGCAATAGAGAACAACAAAAGGTTTTTTTGAGTAGCAAGTGGCAGGTCAAACTAACCTATTATAGTGATTACTTTGACATCAAGATAAAGGATAGAGTAGGGGAAGAAAGATTAGAGAGCCAGAAAAACAATAAATTGCACCATAAAAAGTTATGACTATTGCAATGATCCAGTAATCAATCAACAAATATTGATTAAGTACCTACTATAGTACTTGCCAGGCAATGTCCAAGGTGCTGAAGATACAAATGCACTGAATGAAATAATCCGTATTTACAGGCACTCATATTCATTAGATTCTAAGACATGGGGGTGAGGAAGGAGTTCATTCCAGACATGGGGGGAAAGCCAGTTACAAAGGCACAGAGGCATGAAATGGGGCACCATGTGTGATGAAAAGAAAGCGGAGCATTTGGACTAGAAGGTAGAGTACATACCAGGGTATAATGTAAAATAAATCTGGAGTGGGTAGGTTGGAGCCAGGTTGTGAAGGACCTTAAGTGCCAAACATGGGAATTTATATTTGATCTTAGGGGTAATCATTTATTGAGCAGGGAAGTGATATGGTCAGATCTGAGCTTTAGGAATATTCCTGTGGCAGCTGTATAGAGAATGGGTTGGAGTAGTGAGACACTAGATGAAGGAAGTCAGACCAATTAGGAGGCTATTGCAAGAACTTGGACAACCCTTTTATTGTAAGTTAAATGTGTTTTCTCCCCAGCACACCTCCCCTTATTATGAGAGACACATACATATATTTGCCCCCAAAGCCAACCTCCTGGGATTAGCTACAAATAATACTATGAGTTATGGCATTTGAGATGTCCTGAGGGGCTGAGGAAAGCTGCAGGGCAGAAATGCCAGGTAGCATTGGAGCTCACTATCATGCTAAATATAGCAGGCAATTAGGCAATTATTCAGTTGGTTTCTTTTTAATCACAGTTTACTGGGAGCTTTCACCTTTGGAAGCCCTAACTGCAGGAGGGCTGGAAAGGCTCTTCCAGAGTCCATAGGTCTGCTTACTGTGAATGTCTTTGAAACAGAAGTAGCAAATTGTTGCTCTGGTTTTACAACTTCATTCCTGACTACAGCAGCTTCCACAGCTCAGAGGATGCATTTGCCAGTATTAACCATGGCCAGAAAACAAACTAATTTTAACTGTGCTGACAAAGGAAATGAGTGAACTTGAAGATTCATGTTTCCAAAGCTGGGGCAAGGGAAGGAATCCCTTGGTTTGTTATACCCTAAGGCACCTTCATTTGTAGCTCTGTGTTTCAATTATAAAGACCTTTCAGAATATCCTTTCCCCCCATCTATGACCATGACTAGGGTTAGAGAAAATGGCCACTTGCCTAAGGCACAACTTGAAATGAGAGACAGTTTAAATTATTATTTTTTTATAAATGCAATTACATTTAATACCTGGCAATTCTACTCTCCAGAGTACCCTTTGTAATGGTAATGGTAATTTGAATATCTTCCCTGTCCCTTGATAGGCCTAGGTGAATTTGAGGACCTTTCCTGGTTTGAAAATAGACTCTGCACCCCACTAAGTTGTATGTGGTCACATGGAGCCTGTGGTGGGAGGCTTGATTTTCAGGAAGGCACAACTTTTGTTACTTTGTAGTCAAGTAGGTCATGAGGGTTGTAATATTTTCTGACCCTGGAGAAGGCTATACATACCTCTGAGAAGAGGTTTTGATTTGGGGCTCACTTTGGGAAGAGTCATGTGATTTGGCCAGATGAGACTGGGCAGCTGTTGAGCCCCCCAGCTTTGAAAACCCAGATGTTGGGTTCTCTCTCTGGTAACTAACTGTACGTATGTGATGGTCAGACAGCTAGAAGCCCTGTCTGTTGGTCTGCTGAATTGTGTTATTTTCTCTGTATTTTTGTCTGCTTATAACTTCTGTTTGTTTTCTCTGAAGTTCAAGGTGCTGACTTTTTCCCCTGAACTAGGTAAAAGATATATGTTTGATTAAAGTAAGATTGTTAACTCTTTTTGAGTTGCTTTCCTTTAGAAAAGCAGATCAAAGAACCTGTGCTAGCAGCCATCCTGGGTATGCTAGGGTGCTTGCTGCTAAACCCTTACTTAAAGTGTATACATTTTGTAGTAGTTCATACTGCATTATAATACAGTGAGTAATTAGCATTTATGTGGAGTTTTAACAATTATAAAGCACTGCACATTGTCTAAATTATTTTTTCTTCCTCATCAATGGTCATTTATTAAGGGCCTACTCTGTGCTGGGCACTGTGCTAAGAAAGAATGCTAAAAACAAAGTCTCTCTCCTCACACTTTAATTAATGAGACAATATACAATTATGGGCATATGGAAAATTAGATAGATGGATAGTTAGATAGAATACATTGGAGGTAACACAAGAGAAGGCACTAACATGGGGAGTGGGTGGGGAGCCAGGAAAGACCCTGTGCAAAAGATCAGGCTTGATCCAAGTCTTGAAGAAAGCCAGAGAAACCAGGAGTTGGAGGTTGAGTAGGGAGAACATTCCAGGCATGTGGGAACGCCAGTGAAAAGGTATGAAGTGAGTAGATGGGAGTGTTGTGTGGCAGGAAGAGCAAGAAGGCTAATGTTTCTGGAGGATAGATTATATGGAAAGGAGCAAAGTATTAAGAAGTTGAAAATGTAGGAAGGTAACAGAGTGTCAAGGGCTTTAAAAGCAAGAGGGTTTTATATTTGAACCTGGAGATCATAGGGACCCTCTAGAGTTGATTAAGTGGAGGGACAAAGTTGGTTAGATCAGTGTTTTAGAAGGATCACTTTGGCAACTGATGGCTTGGAGAGAGACTAGGGTGACTGAATCTGGCTATTGCAATAATCCAAGTATGAGATGATGGGGTGGATATTTACAGATAAAGAAACTGAGACTAAGACAGGAATGATTTGCCTAGAATCATACATCTAATATGTGTTAAAAGCAGGATTGTAGCTTAGTCTTACACTCTGTTGATTGGTCTACCTAGCTTTAGAAAACCTTAGGTGTATGGGAGTATAATTGTCAAATTTTGCCTAAGGGTAAAAAATGCCTTAGTTCACCTTTATTTCTACTATGGAGTAGAAGGACTCCTGATCTTAGAATCAGAAAACCAGGATTCAAATCCTGAATCTGACATTTGCTAATGTGTGACCCTGGGCAATTCCCTTTACTTCTTTGAGCCTGTTTTCTTATCTATAAAGTTGGAATTATATTACTCTTAGTATCAATCTCCCTGAATTTTTGTAAATCTTAAGGAATCATAGACATACCAGCTCTTATTATTATTAGCTATTTTCCCTACAAGAATATTTCAGATTCTAAGTGACTAGTCATGCCTATATTAGAAAACTGATGAACTTTATACAAATAACCTTAAGGTAAATTTGTGCCCTTTCCCTGTTGACACAGACTATAAACTTTGTCCAGAGAACTCCAGTATTCCATAGGAAATGTATCATTCAGTTATGAGGAGTTAGGACTGGAGGATTTTACGTTCTAATTTTGTCCTCAATTTTTTTTTTATAAAGACATGAACAGACTCCATGCTCCGTGAACAACATAGAAATTGGGTTTATAAATATTAAGTATAGTGTTAGAATCAAATACCAATTATGATAAAATTTAGTTGACACATATTTACTAATATGCAAAATCATTATGGAGCTTCATAATAACTAACTATAAATTAGCCATAAATTGAGATGGGAAATCCTAAAGTCAAATTTCTCTTATTCTCTTCTACTTCCTGTAGGGTATAAGGTTCATGAGGACAGTGACTGATTTACTTTTGTCTTTGCATTTCCAACTCTGTGCATAGTGCCTGGCACCTAGTAGACATTTAATAAAAGTTTCTTAAATTTAAATTTTGAATTCACAATTTTGCTCAGGGATTGATCTATTGATAGCTAGAGTTGTCCTATTCCCTGCTCTCAAAGAGCAAAAGTCATGGTTCCCCTTGTTTTAAAAATACTCTAATGACTCCCCGTTACCTATCCAATTATGTTCAGTCTCCTTGGTCTGGCATTCAAAGTTTCTACAAAGTATGGTACCACCTTATTTTTCTTTAGCTAGGTATTCTTTTTTTTTTTTTGCTTTTTGGAGGACTATTGGGGTTAAGTAACGTGCCCAAGGTCACACAGCTAGGTTTTTGTTTGTGTGTGTTAAGTGTCTGAGGCCAGATCTGAACTCAGGTCCTTCTGACTTCAGGGCCGGCACTCTACTCACTGTGCCACCTAGCCACCCCTTAGCTAAGTATTCTTAACTTCCTCTTTAACCAATTGGATTGGACTGTTCCCAGTGCTTTTCCACTGCCTTACCTCACACTGTTATCTCTGCCTGGAATGGTTGTAATTTCTCCTTTCCCTCCAACACCACCTTAGAAATCCAACCTATCCCTTAAAGTAGGGATTCTTAAACTTTACTTTTGTATCATGTACCTCTTAGACAATCCAGATAATCCTATGAATCCCTTATGAGAACAAAATTTTTAAATGTATAAAATAAAATATATATGATTATGAAGGAAACCAATGTTGAAATAGTTGCCAAAATATACAAGCCCCTGCCCGCCTTGCAAATTGCTATAAGAAATGACAAGCAGGATGATTTCAGAAAAACCTGTCAAGACTTAAATGAAATGATGCAAAGTGAAGTGAACAGAACCAGGAGAACATTATACGCAGTAACAGTAATATTGTACAATGAAGAATTTTAATGAATTAGCTGTTCTCAGCAGTACAATGATCTTAGACCATCCCAAAGGACTAATGATGAAGCATACTACCTGCTTCCAAAGAAAGAACTGATATTGTATGAATACATATTATTTTCTTTCTTTCATTCTTTTTCTTTTATTTGAGTATCTTGTACAAAATAACTAATATGGAAATATTTTACATGCGTGTACATATATAACCTATATGTGATTGCTTACTATCTCAGGGAGGGGGTAGAGAAGGATAGATTTTGGAATGTAAAACTTAAAAAAAACCCAAATGTTTAACATGTAATTGGGGAAAATAAAATATATATATATGTATATAAATATAAAAAAGTGTATTTGAAATACCCCACACTAATTCTTGGACCCCATGTTAGCAACCTTTGCTTTAAAATTTAGTTGAAATGCCATCACTTTCATGAATTTTCCTGATTTTCCCAGTCAGTAATGACTATTCCCCACTCTTCTGCCCACCCCCGGACTTAACATAAGACTGTTTTTATTTCTATAATGTACTTCTGATGGTTAGTTTTTTCATCACTAGTCTATATATTATGTGCTTTTACTAGACTATAAGTTCTAAAAAGATAAGGAAGGAGGAAAGGAAGAAAGAAAGGAAAGTAGACAAGTATTTGTGGTAGCAGGGTACAGCAGACAGTGCTGGATTTAAAGTCAGAGGACCTGGATTCAAATCCTGCTCTGCCATTTATGACTTGTGTGACTTTGGGAAAGTCACTTGACCTCTCTAGGCCTCAGTTTCCTCAGTTTGGAAGATCATTTAGGTCTCCTCTAGCTGTAAATCTATGACTCTATATACTAAACTATTTATCCTCTTCAGGTATTAGCATAATATTCTGCACAAAGTAAAAGCTCAGTAAATGCTTGTGGAATTAAGTAGAGATACTTTTTATTTTGAAATTTAATTTTTTTAACCACTGTTAAATCTAGTTCTCCCATTGGTCTTTACACATAGAGATAGAAAGATGATACTGGAAAGAGAAGAAGGGAGCTTGATTATGGGGTCAAATATGTTGTATCTCGCAATATCTGACTCTGGAATCATCTCTTTGACAGAATGAGCTTGGAGGAATACAAGAAGTATGAAGGAGAAAGCAACATTTATGCCTTCCAGGCTCTCTCCCCCTACTCTGTCTTTTCCCCCACAAAAAAGGAAAGGGGATAGAATGAGCCAATAACTCTTATGTGCAGGGCACTATGTTAGGTGCTAGAGAGACAAAAACAAAATTAAAAAACAATCCAAGTCCTCAAGGGCATTCTTTTCTATATGTAAGCAGAATAAGTACATACTTGATAATCTGTGGAGACAGGAGAATGCAGTATCAACCAGAAGAATCAGAAACACCTTCCCCTAGGAGATGGCAAATGAACTTAGCATTAAAGGAAGTTTGGGATCCTAATAGGTGAGGAGGGACGAATTCCAAGTAAGGGATAATAAAAGAAGGTAGGAGGTAGCATGAATGTCCCTTTTCTCCTTCCCACTCTTTAAAGCTGTCTTACCTGAAACTATTTATTTAGCATAATGTACAACAACCACACCCCTCCCCCATGGAGATTAGAGAGGTTTGCTCTGCAGTATGCAATTTAAAATCACATTGCCTTCTTAATACACAGCTAAGATGTACTGAAGAAATAGGAGGGTTTTTTATAATTTAATATATTTTTTTCCTCAATTACATGTTAAAATTTTTTAGATTTTTTAAAAAAAATTTTGAGTTCCAAATTCTATCCTTCCTTCCCTTCCTTTCCCGCTCTCTGAGATGGTAAGCAATCAGATATAGGTTATAGAATTGCAATCATGTAAAACATTTCCATATTAGTAATTTTGTACAAGAAGACTGGAATAAAAAAAAGAAGGAAAGAAAGTGAAAAATTGCATGCTTCAGTCTGTATTAAAACAATACATATTCTTTCTCTGGAGGCAGATAGTCATTCATCATGAGTCCTTTGGGATTGTTTTGGATCATTATATTTCTAAGAATAGCTATGTCATTCATATTTCTTCATCAAACAATATTGCTGTTACTGTGTACAGTGTTCTCCTTGTTCAAATCATTTCATATTGCATCAGTTCATGTCGATATTTCCAGGATTCTTTGATAGTATCTGGTCTGTTATTTCTTATAGCACAATAGAATTGCATCACAATCATATACCATAGCTTGGTTCTGAGAATAGAGAAGTCATTCATATAGTCATTTCCCAAATGATGGTCATCCTTTTGATTTCCAATTCTTAGCTACCACAAAAAGAGCTGCTATAATTTTTTTCCAAATAGGTCCTTTTTCTTTTTGATCTTGTTGGGATAGAGATGTAGTAGTGGTATTGCTAGGTCAAAGGGTATGTACTGTTTTATGTCCCTTTGGGCATAGTTCCAGATCACTTTCCAGAATTGTTGGGTCAGTTCACAATACCACCAACAGTGTGCATTAGTATACCTGTTTTCCCACATCTCCTCCAACATCTTTTTTGTCATATTAGCCAATCTGATAGGTGTGAGGTGGTACCTCAGAGTTGTTAAACTTTGCATTTCTCTAATCAATAGTAATTTAGAGTAAGAAATGGAAGGTCAATTTAGAGTAATTTAGAGTAAGAAATGAGGGTCAACAGCCTGACTGCGGAAAACAACACCTTAAAAAAATAGACTAACTCAAATGGCAAAGGAGGCCCAAAAGGGCAATGAGGAGAAGAATGCCTTAAAAAGTAAAATTTGCCAGATGGAAAAAGAATCTCAAAAGTTCACTGAGGAGATTCATTCCTTCAGAGTTAGACTGGAGCAAATGGAAGCTAATGACTTTATGAGAAATCAAGATGCTGTTAAGCAGATCCAAACAAACGAAAGAGTAGAAGGTAATGTGAAATATCTCATGGGAAAAACCACTGACCTGGAAAATAGATCCAGGAGAGACAATTTAAAAATTATTGGACTACCTGAAAGCCATGATCAAACAAAGAACCTAGAAATCACCCTTCAAGAAATTCTCAAGGAAAACTGCCCTGATGTTTTAGATCCAGAGGGCAAAATAGAGGTTGAAAGAATCCACAGATCACCTCCTGAAAAAGATCCCAAACAGAAAACTCCCAGGAATATGATAGCCAGGTTCCAGAATCCCCAGATCAAGAAGAAAATACTACAAGTAGCCAGGAAGAAACAATTTCAATATTGTGGAAACACAATCAGAATAGCCCAGGACCTGGCGGCTTCTACACTGAGGGATCAAAGGGCATGGAATATGATATTCCAGAGGGCAAAAGAGCTGGGATTGAAGCCAAGGGTCACCTACCCAGCAAAACTGAGTATTTTGTTTCAGGGGAAAATATGGTCATTCAGTGGAATAGAGGACTTTCAAGCATTCTTGAGAAAAAACCAGAATTGAATAGAAAATTTGACATCCAGACACAAGAAGGAAGAGATGCCTGAGAAGGTAATCAGGGAAAAGAAATCAAAAAGAACTTATCAAAGTTGAACTATTTACATTCCTATATGGAAAAGCAATAACAGTGACTGATGATATCTTTCTCACTATGAAAGTAATGGAAGAAGGGTGTGTGGTCATATGAATACATATGTGAATGTGTGTGTATATGGTTATAGTTATATATGGATAGAGGGCATAGGTTGAATTTGTTGGGAAGGGAGAATACTCAAGGGATGAAATTATGAGGTGAGAGAGGAAAGTGGCAAGAGGAGATGGGGAGAGACAGGGTAGGGTAAACTATCCCATGTAGAAGAAGCAAGGGGAAGTGGTTGCAAGGGAGGGGGAGAATAGGAAGGCTAAAAATGCAAAACCACATTCACATTGAATTTGGTTCAGGGAGAGAATGACATACATACTAAATGGGATATCTCAACCTGCAGCAGGATAAGGGGAAGGGGGTTGAGAGGAGGGATGATGGATGGGAGGGCATCCTTGGGGGAAGGGGAGGTTGGAAGTACCCATTATAGAAGAGGGACAGGATCATGTAGGGAATGGACCAGGTTGGGGGGGGGGGGTGGGATGAGTGGGAGGGAATTATAAGCAGCCTTGTACAATATATCTACTATGATAATGTTTTGCATAGCTAGACATGTACAACATGTACTGAATTACTTATCTCCCCAGAGGGAATGGGTGACAAGGGAGGAAGGAAATGGATCTGAAATTTGAGGTCTTAACATTAAATATTTCAAATATATATAAATACTATTATTAATACTCTTTTGCTTGTAATAGGGAGATAAGATGTGCAGGCATTGGGACACAAAGACTCACCTTCCTCCAATGGAAAAGTCGAAGGGGGTATGGGAGAAGGTATGGGAGAGAGCAGATTGGAGGAAGCGATATCTTGTGGGACTGCTATTCTGGGAGGTTGGGTAGGGAAAGAATGGGGGGAAAATGATTGTAACTCAAAATCTGGCGGAAATGAATGATGTAAAACAGAAGTTAATAAAGCATTTGTTTAAAAATAAAAAAAAGAAATGGGAGTTTTGATGAGTACAGAGTACAAGAGCTGAAAAAGAATTGAGAAGCATAAAATACTTTGGGGAAGGGCAAACTTGGGAAGGGTGGCACAGAATAAGACTGTGGACAGCCAGAGCAGTTTGAGAACACTGGGTTCCTGGAGAATTATGGAGAAAGTTAGAAGAGGGGCACAGAAAGGGAGTTAAATAGCCACTAAAGACAAATTTAACTTTGCTAATTTTAAGCTTGTTGACTAACTCATTAAGGGAAGGGGTACAAAATTTCTAATGATAACTTGTGTTTAAGAAGCCCAGAGTTGAGCCTCATTTTATACTTGGGCAGGTTCCTTTGATCAGTTTTTAAGGTGTGGGTCCATTTAGAAATGGAAAATTCTTGCATATATACTTTGATAAAAGTCTCGTTTTTGCTTTCCTTGGCCAAAGGACCTAGGAGAAAAGTGGATTTATCAGCACATATTTTTCCAAGCCTTCTGATGACTACAGCTGAAGGGGACAAAAAAGGGGATAATTAGCTTGGAAAAGAGAAAACTTAGGGCCTTGTAATCACCATGTTCAAGTAGGTGAAGGACTGTTATAGAGAAGAGGTCTCAGACTTATTCTGCTTAATTCTGGAATGCAGGATGGGAACAGTGGGTTGAAGCTGCAGAAAAGCAGAGTTAGGCTAGATGTAAGGGGAAGAGAAGTCCTTGTAATTGGAGCTGTCCAAAATCTGCACTGGTGGGTAGTGAGTTCTCCTTTACTGTAGGTCTTTAAGGAGAGGCTACGTGATTACCTGTCAAGTAAATTGAAAAGAGGGATGAGAGGATGCACAATCAGTTATAGGTAGTCTCCGAGGTCCTTCTAACAGTGAGATTCTGTGAATGTGTTACAAAAGGACATCCAAGATCCTGCAGTCCTATTTTAGTCACTCTCAGCTCTTTGCTCATGAGAAAACATAGCCAATCCACATAATTAGATTCAGAATCCTGGTTGGGCAACACTGAGATACTTCGCTCAAAGTTCACTTACCATCTAGGATAGGCAACTCTGCATGCCCACCTCCCTTGTTAATAGCCTTGCTGACCTTCTCCAAAGAAAAAGTCATTAAGATGTTGAGTTATGATCTGTTTCTTATAAAACCGTGCCAGTCCACCATTTATAGCACTGTATTTCAACCAATTCTAATTACCTCTTGGAAAATACTTCTCCCAGACCTTCAAGAATATTTCAGACTTGTATTCAAGCAATCAAACATGCCATTTTTTTTTTGTTAGAAATCTGGCTGCCAGCCTCATACAAACATCTATAAGGTAAATCTCCCTTTTCCTAGTGACAGACGATATAGTGCAAAAAACCCTATAGCATTTTACAGGAAAACAGTGCCATTCAAATGATTTAACCTTGGCAGGTGACCTTTCATTCATGAAGTTCAGTCAGAAAGCTAAAGGGGACTAAGAAAAACTTCTGTTTCTTTTGTGGCCACTTTATGGCTCCCCAAGAAATCAGTTTCTTTTACTTCCCTTTTGCTACTGGAAATTCAGTTTGATTCAATGCACATTCATTGAGCATCTTTTATGCATAAAGCCTGATGCAAGGCATGATAGAGTGTCTGTCCACAAAGAGCTTACATTCTTGTAGGGGAGTCAATAGTAGTCATAAATGAAAATAATGCAAAGCAGAGTGTGATACTGGCATGAGTGATAAAAACCAAGCAGTGAGAGAGCTGGGGGAGGGAGAGTGGAAAATCATTTTATATAGAGTGCTACTCTGTTTCTCCCACCTCCAGCCCTTGGCTTATTCAGTTCTGAATTCACCTGGGGTCCTGAGGGTAATGGATTTCTTTCATTGCTGCTCCCTTACCCCAGCAAAATGCTCAGTGGGTAAAAGGCAATTCCTTTTAGCTCCTGAAGTCAAGATCTCACCAGCACTCTTTGAACCTGGCTGTATCCAGTGGGTTTGTTGGTTAGCTTCCTTTCATCTGTCAGCCTCTAATACGATCAGAAAAACCAAGTGACTCTTGCTGACTTTCTGGAGGTCTCTATTCCTTTTATGCTTTGAGTGGGACTGAAATCACCAGTACTGCTGAGATTTTTATAGACTTTCTAAATCTCACTGCTGCCTAGAAGAATTAAAAAAGAAACACACAAAAAAAGCGTTTCTCTGTCTTTTTGTTTCTAATCACTTTTCTGTTCTAACTGAACTGAGGCACCATGAGAAATGAGGGTCTTATATGGGAAGAGCTCATTTGCCCATAACGAACACAGAGTACAAAAGCAAATTAAAAAAAAAAACCCGACAACAACAAACCCCAGTCTATGCTTAGAGAGAGACCATTAGGAGCAATTTGACATTTATTGAACAACAGATGGCGATTAAAAGCATAAAACCTAGATTGCCTTGCAAAAAAACCAAAGGATAGTTCTACTGAGGAAGTCTAACATTTCAATTAAAATACCTCTTGGTGTCAATTAAATCATATGAAGATAAGACTCTGAATGGTTCCTATCTGTGCTATAATCAATAGTGCAGTTAAAATCTCCATTAAGAGGCAACTGAGTTTTGAGTTTGACAATTTGTGGAAAGATTAGCCAAAGCTTCAAGAGACTATTTCCTTAGGGTAGGGTTCAAAAGGTAAACATTTAAACCACAGTCCTTCATGTGTATTAACAGGATTTATTTTAAACAGCAGTGACAATAAGGCAGCCCTGCTCTTTCCTAACCTTGCCTGAGATCTCACCAAGCTTTTCAATAGCATAGCTCAGACATTAGGGAGAGGGGAAAAGCCATCATCTCCTCAGCAAGAATCTCATTTATGGTCATAAGTAGACATTTAGAGCTGAAAGAAATAAACTATAGTCTCCACCGTGAAGTTAAAGGAAGCTATCATCATCACGAGAACAATGTGCCAGGCAGAATGAGATCAGCTTTTGTCCAGAAAAAGTCTTTCTCCTGTTTGATTTTATATCTCAAGTAGAGGAAAATTGTGACATTTTTACTGCACTAAAAATGAGGTGAGGGATAGTTAAGTGTAGTGGATAGAGAGAAGTGATTTCAGTCATAAGATTAGGGTTCAAGTCCCACTCATTGTAATTATTGGTCTGGACCTAAAACCAAAAAAAATTTTTTTTACCTCATTGAATGGGAAGTTCTGTCCCACAAAGCCATATTAGGCTTTTATTATCTTGAAACTAGCTGTTATTACTTTCATCATTTCCCTAGGACTCCCCTGAACCCTTATTCCAACCATAGCATGGAGATGACCCTAGGTTTCTAAAGACTGTTCCAAGCAAAGCACACAGTCTGGGAGGTCCCACCAAGCTGGAATGACTTTGAGTAACACATCTTATGATTACTCATTATTGTGCCCTCTGAAGATACACCCACCTGAATTGACCAACTGGCCATCAACTGCTGAAACTTACTACAGATTGCTATACTAGAGTATTCCCTTCATCAGTGACACTGAGTTAATACATTTGGACTTTGACATCAGAGTTCCCAATGTATTCTAATAGGAAGTAGAAGTGCATATGGCAATGCTCAGTGAACATTTACTAAAGCCTGGAGTGGCTGTGATCTGAACTGGCTGAGGTAGGTCCTTAAAGTTGCTATAGGAGAAGATCCTCTCTCTTTCTCTCTCTCTCTCTCTCTCTCCCTCTCTCTCTCTCTCTCTCTCCTTCCCCCTCTCCTCTTTTCTCCTCCTCTCCTCTCCCCTCTCTTCCTCTCCTTCCCCCCTTTTCCCCCCTCCCCTCCTCTCATCTTTCTTTTCTCTTTTTCTGTCTCCTTTCTTTTCTTTCCTCTCTCTGTTTCCCCCCCCCTCTTTCTCTCTGCCACTGTCTCCATATGTCTCTGTCTCTTAATTTACTAGGGTATCTCTATGGAAAATAACACAGTTAATTAGCAACGTGATCTAAGAGTATAACTTACCATTCCTTTTATTTCCCAGTCAGTAATTTTTGGGACCTACAAGCCACCAAATGTTCTACTGGCTGAAATCCACTGGAGAAAAAAAATGTGCTGAAGAGATGCTTAATGTGCACTTGTAAGCTATGAACTTCAATGGAAGTTTTTAGCTCAGTACAAATATGAAAAACCATGAAAAAATAACTACTATAAATTAAGAATATAATTTTTAAGAATAACTCCAAAGGCAGAGACACACCAGTACTCTTGTGAACTGGATCAATCAACCATCCGGCATTTACTTGTGCTAAGCTCTGGGAATCCAAAGACAAGATTAAAACAACCCCTGAACTCAAGGAACTTAAATTCAAATCAGGGAGACAACTTGTAGGATACCTGCAATGATGCGCACAAAGACAGGGTCATGTAGAAGGGATAGCCTGGGATCCATAGAAAGATATATGTAAGATTCATAAAAAGCAGATACAAGGTGAAGAAGGCATTATTAGCTGGACAGACCAAGAAAGACCTCTTGCAGAAGGTGGCACTTGAACTGGGAGGGAACCAGACATTCTGAGAGATGGAGGTGAGGAGGGAGGCATGAGGGACAGCCAGGGCCAAAATACATTCTTTAGGACTAGGGAAGATAGAATTGTGTTCTTGTCAACTATTGGCCTTTCAGCAAGAAAGAAACACTGGAAGGGGGAAAGGGAGAGAAATGCAAGATCTGTGTGTTCTTAAGTCCACTACTTCAGCTCTATTCTCTCTAATTCCCTTTTTTCCTGCTATGATGTTTTTATTCTGTTCCCTGGAACCACTTGAAGAATGGAGGCAAAATTATACCTGCTTCATTACCAATTCTACATGAGCTCTGAGGGTTCCTGGGAGTGGGGGTGGATGGGTAGCTTTGGAACTTTTGAATCAAGGAGGAATCCAAAAGGACTTCAACCTTGTTAACAAGAGAAAGTCACCTTCTTCATGCAGTCACATTACATATTGCTATCCTTCTTCAAGGCCTATTGGCCCGGCTCAAGTAGGAGAGGATTGAAATACTGTCATTAAAATTAATAGTAGGTAATGGAAAATCAGTTGATCGTTATAATATTGCCAAGAAGAGCAAAGGAGGCAGGAACCTAGCAGTTTTCGCACTGATGATTCAAGGAACCTGACAATACATTAGATTCTTCCTAGAATCTGAATTATCTTAGCCTAGTCTAGTGGTGTTATCATAGCATTTTGTTTGTTATAGACAATTGGACCCAAAGCAGTTTCAAGGGGTCTGCAAAGTTACTTTTTGCTATAGTGTAGACTTTACTTTTTGGATTTCAAGTTGATGAAAAAATAGAGAAGGAAAAAGGAGAGACAGTCCTCTTTCTCCCTTCTAATTTAGGACAACAGGATTTAGAGATGACAAAAACCTTAGAGATCATCTAGCAGTCAGGCACAGGGAACCTACGTCCTCCAGGCCACATGTGGCCTTCTAGGTCCTCGGGTGTGGCCTTTTGACTGAGTCCAGGTTTTACAGAACAAATCCTTTTATTAAGGGGATTTATTCTGGGCTACACTCGAGGACCTAGAGCACCACATGTGGCCTTGAGGCTGCAGGTCCCCATCCCTGATTCTAGCCAATCTTTGAATTTTACGTATGAGGAAATCAAGGGTCAGAGGGGGTAAATAAACCTGTCTAAAACTGTACAGATAAACAAGTAGCAGGATCAGGGTTTAAAGTCAAATCCTCAGAATTCACATCTGGCCTTTTCACTATAGCGCACTTGGAGAGAGAAGCTACAAATCCTGTCCTCAGGGCAGTACCTGTTCCAGTTCAGCCACCTGCAAAATAGCTGTGACAATGAAGGGCAATGACTAAATTATGTCTAAGCTTTCTCCTCTTGAAAAAATTGTCAATTCATTAAAAAATAATTACTGAGCCCCTAATATGTGTGGAGAACTATATTAGTTACTTAATATAGAATTAAACCTAAGGCCTATGATAAACCAGGAGATAAAATATTTTCCTGACATTAAAGTGCCTAGATGAAGGAAAAAAATATGGAAACTCAGGATGCCTGGACATCATATAGGTGAGCAAATAATTCCCAATCAGTAACCTAAGTGCACTCAAGGAGTTAATTAATTTCCCATGGGTCAATGCTTTGCAATCAAAGGGTATTTTGTTCATCCTGGCTCACTGTAGATTGAAAAAATTGCAATCAGAACCCATTTCACAAACCAGTTTTCATTTCTGGTGAATGTCATATGAGTGGTTTTACAGTAGCTGTTTTTATGAAACCTTTACAAATGTCTATTCCAAAGCCTCATCTTGGTGCAGAGGCATGGTCCTAGATTTTCAAAGGCTATGCCAATGGAATGTAAGTTCTGAATGGTTCTGCAAAGCAGAAAAGGCTTCAGATAAGGTCCTGGAAAAATACAGTCTGCTTCTGAGGACCTCCTAAGTATAGAAGGGCTCATCATGAGTAGGCTGACCACTCAACGAAGAATCCTTTGCTATGAATTATTAGTTGCTATAGCAACATGTGAAACAAAGAAAAAGTATAAAATGGCCCTGAATCTTGTGCTAGTGGCAGAATGTCAGAAAGGGAAGCCAGAGGGCATTCACAATCATTTTAGACTGTCTATAAACATTAATTTAGCTGTTGGTGCTTTAAATGTGTGATTCTCATTCAGTAGCCAATGAGTACATATACTCCTAGAGGAATTGAATCATATTAATACTGACATTCTCATCACAAATTAAGCCAGAATATAAATGGAAGCTACAGCAAAATAGAAAGATGTCTCCCAAGTACTCCTTATAGAGACTAATTAAGAAATTGGTGGAGATGACTTCATCATGAACCCCCAAACAATGATAAACATTATTTCATGGGACATTTGGTCATCTCATATTTTGGTGTTTGTGATAAACATTAAGAGGTAGCAGTGTGGAGTACTGGATAGAGAGGCATCCTCAGAGCCAGAAAGAACTGGGCTTAAGATTTTTCTCTGACACCTAATGGCTGTTGACCCTGGCTAAGTCACTTAGGCTCTCAATGTTCTAGACAGTTCTCAAAGACTATGAGTTGTAGAGAAGGTACAAATATGCATTGTTAGAGGGAGTTTCCTTAGCCAGGAATTCCTTGTAACATTTAAATCACAGATCCATTTCATATCCCTATGATGGTCATGTGTAAAAAACCATTAAGAGAGGCCATTTTGACTTCTGTTTCTGCAGAGGATGAGGAGGTACAGGAATTTTATGAAGAACTTCATAAGACCTTCCAAAGTAATTCAGTATATTGGTGACTTCAACACAAAGAGGACATAGGAGAAGATGGTGAAAAATATATTCAAAAACACTGTTCAGAAATAGACATGAGAAGACAAAGCTGGTTGATCATAAGAACTTCTGGTATATCTATAATAAATACTTGTTCAAGAAGAAAATTGGAGTTGCTGCACATAATAAATGCCAAATCATAAGAAAGGAAATTGATTATGTTACAATAAGGAGTGACTGACATAGGGGAAATTTTGGAATTAAAGAACTGATTCACTAGGGAAAAGATTAAAGCCAGTATCAAATTCAATGAAATAATAAAAAAAGAGAAGGTTTTGCACACAGTTGAGGCAACTCCAACATGACCTATGTAAACAGGTTATGAATGCCAAAAATGGAAAATGGATCAGACATCAGCTGACTACTGTCACTTTCTAGGGAAATTTAAATGAAATATAACAATGGCCACATTGAAAGTTCAAAAGAACCTAGAAAGGACATCATCTAGAAAACACTTGACTAAGAGATATGGCAAAAAAAGGAATATTTATTTAGAATATAAACTCTACTGTAAAAATCTTTCAAAAGAGAAAGGGGATTGATTATGGGCAGTATTATCTCAATGGGATAAAACAATGAAAAACCGTGGAGAAAAAACAGTTTATAGAAGGTTGGCAAAAGAATCAGTTAGCCCAGGAGCATTTAAGGAAGAAACTGGAAGGACAAAAAACAAGAGAAAAATAGAATAGATCTGTGGATCTGTCAAGGTTACTGTAGCAAAACATGATCTCTTTTAGTGACAGCGGAACAATCATATTTGGACTCTAGCATCACAATTCCCAATGTGTTGTGTATTAAGAGACATAAATCTAATTAAAAAAACAAAGATGGAAAAAGCTATTGTGGTGTATCAAGAGGAGGTCTGTGCTAGAGGTGACAATTCTCAAAGTGTCTGCAAGAGAAGATACAACAAAATGCTTAGAAAAAAAATCTTAGATATTATTATAGCCAAAAATAGAAGACTGAGAAAATATCAATGACTATTGACACATAAGCCTACTTTTCCATCCCTTCAAAATCTATATTTACGAAGGAAATTTTTGGTGAAGATATGAGAAGAGGACAGTTAGACTTTCACAAATTATATTCTGTAGTAGGTCCAGACAACATGGTGTAGAGTCTAAAGCCCTAGTCTCGGATTTAAGAAAACCTCGATTCAATAATTGCCTTTGATGCATACTGGACATTTGATTACAAGCACATTTTTAAAGTGTCCATAGGCTTCATCATACTTCCAAAGGGATCCATGGCAAAAAAATGATTAAATACCGCTATGGTAGAGCAAAGTCCTAGTTTGGTAGCTCTTTTCCATCAACATTTCTCCCATGCATATGCCAGAATCATATGAAATTCCTTGAAAAATGTTAACTGGGATAAATTTTTTTTGATGATACTTTGTTTAATATCAAAAGGGGAACAATAGGAAGATGTATACTATACCAAGGTGTTCTTTATTCTCACAGTAGATATCTAACACAGTAGATGTCTAAAATGGAAAGGGAATCCCTTAGATGTTGAGATCTTTCTCTTTGCAGATAACACTGTGCTGATGGCATCAAGTTCTGGAACACTACAAAGCCCCTTAAATGATATATTTAATTACTCAAAAATGTTTGGCTTAGTTTTTCACACAGGAAAAACAAGTGGATGAAGAATGCCTATTGTCCCTATGATACAGAGCTGAATTGACAATCCATAAAGCTGGTCCATCAAGATATACCTATTAGACAAATCCTGCATACAATGAATGGGGAAAAATTCAATAAGAAGAGGAAATGAGCTGTATTGCTTTAGGAAACTGAACAGTACTTTTAATGAACCAAAGCTTTCCTTTGAAATAAAGGCCCATATAATATTCTTTCGGTGATATTACGTGGGTACAAATTATGAAATGCATTATTCACTGATGTATTATAAATGTTTCATACTTATAAATGAATGGAAAATGGAGATGTGTATGGTGGTCATGAAAGACTTAAACTTTATTAACTACATAGATTTATATAGGAGAATTGATATAAAGGATTTTATCAGCAAGTCATATAACCAGAGCAAAAGATAACCAATAGACTATCTGCATGTTTTGCTGATATCTAAGCAATGTCAAGAGTTCCAGGGGAAGGTCTTTAGCATATAGGACAGAATTCCTTTTGGGATGCTTATGGAGATATGAACAAGAGCTATGAGAAGGTATGGGCATGTTGTAAGCTCCATTGTTAGTACCCATATTAATGAGATTTTGGGGTCATCAAAGTATTGAAGAAATTCTAGGAAATGTGTTTCCTTGCCAAGGTTTGAGAAAACCAACTGCAAATATTTCATTAAATTTGCAATAAAGCAACTTTTCTAACAGTTAAGGAACTCTCATTCATAGATTCAGGAATGCAATCAAAACAGCGGTATTCATAGGGTAAGAGAATCAGGGCAATATAACTGGAAGGAGTCTTAGAGATGATAAAATCCAACATGTTCATTTCAGAGATGAGAAAACCGAGGCCTAGAGAAATAATTTGCCAAAAGCCACGTGGTATTACAGGTGGAGCTCTTACAAGGACCCAGGGTTCCTAACTCACTCAGAAGACATTTATGGTTTTCTCACAATCTTAAATGCACCAGTAATCTCTTGCATCTAGTTGTTCCCTCAAATGATGTAGATTGCCACTCATCCATGTCTGCCCATCCTGGGTAAGTGCTATTTATGTCCACCTCGAAGTTCATTATAAATCCAGTATCTGTAAAGCACATGACACAGTGCCTGGAACACCATAGGTGTCATGTAATGCTTATGGCCTCCCATTACCCTTCTAAAGAACCTTGATTTCATAGGATACTTGGTCACCTCATATGTTCTTTTTTTTTGTTTTTTGGAGAGGGAAAGGTGAGGCAATTGGGGTTAAGTGACTTGCCCAAGGTCATACAGCTAGTAAGTGTGTCGATTGTCTGAGGCTGAATTTGAACTCAGGTTCTCTTGACTTCAGGGCTGTCCCTTGTCACCTCATATGTTAATGCTTATTATAAACATTTGAAAGAAGACCACTGGGGAATCTACCTAATGTGTTAGACCCCTTCCTCAATTTCTGCTGATATATCCTCTCCAATATTCTTTGTATACAAATAATAAGTTAAAGAACAGAAGAAATTTTATGAACCATTTAATTTTTACTTCAGAATATACAAAGCAATAATATTAAAGAAATCACTTCAAACTGGTATCTTTAACATTCTCTAAAAAAGAAAAATTTTAGCTATTTTTATGATTTATTAGTGTTGAAAACATGAGAGCAAATTTTATGATTAAATAAATTGAATTACTTGAACATAATACTCATAATGATATTATATTTGAATTAAAAATTAATGTGAATGAAATTGATGACATTTCCAATCAGCAGATTAATTAAAGAAGTCTGTTAATTATATATAAGTCAATACACTTGAATTATGTATCAATCAGTAGACTAGAACAACATCTACATACTTTGCTTTAGAAGATTGATTAGGAAAGATTCCGTTTACACCTTGGAGTTAGAATTCTTTCATTCCCTTTGTATCCGAGAAATAAATCCATACCTTTATGCATATCCATATCTACCTATCATATCTCTCTCTCTCTCTCTCTCTCTCTCTCTCTCTCTCTCTCTCTTTCTCTCTCTCTCTCTCCCTCTCTCTCTCTGTCTCTGTTTCTCTGTCTCTTTGTGTCTCTCTCTGACTCTATCTAATCTAAATAGCTATAGCTATCTCTGAGGCAGAATGACATGATAGAAAGAGTTCATTTTGGAGGCAGGAAGATGTGAGTTCAAATCCTGCTTCTGAAATATAATGTGTTTGTGTGTGTGTGTGTATATTATACATATACACATATATAATGTATATATATGTGTGTATATATGTATATACATACATACATACATACATACATATGTATATATAAAAAATGTGAACCTAGGCAAGTTAACCTTGCAGTGCCCCAGGTGATTCATTACGAATTTAAATTGTAGCATGGTTGTGGATCTGCATTTCATAGAATTAACTTTTTTCACCAGGAGTTCTCCACACTAGAGGTGTCAAACAGGGCTTACAATGCTCCTCAGTGCAGTCAGAACCACATTAAAATATAATTCCTATCTGATTTTAATGTGCTGATATTATTAATAAAAAAGAAACCTAAAAACATGTGTGACTTTCTAAGTCAATATGCAGCCTACAGAGATTCTTTCATATGGTGGGCCCTGTTTCACAATGATTTTGATACCCTGGCCTTGGGGGTCATTATTCCAGTGAAATCATAGGTCCTGACCCACATCAGACTTAGATACAAAATCACCTCTGTGAGGATCATAATTACATTGCATTTTTATTTTTATGAAGGTTCATCCTTTTTGGATTCTGATGATTCAGGATGGTTATTCAGGCCATTGGCCTCCCTCTTTGCCACCTTTAGCAGTCTGTGGCATCGCTGGTAGAACTGGAACTGACAAAAAGCACAGCTGTACTTCTTGGCACAATTCCTCCAAAGTCTGAAGTTATCTGCTGATTCCTATTTCCCACTTGCATCCAGAACATTGGCTTAAATGAATTCTTCAGTCTTATTTAACCATCTGAAAGTCTGTTAGTTAATTGCTGCCTTACTCCTCTCTCGTTACTGTTTCAAAGGGCATTGGATTTTTTTTTTCCTCTTTACAGTTCCATATCATTGATTCTGGGGGTAGAGGGAAGAAGCAGAGATGGAAGTCTATCTTTCTGAATCAACAACACAGAGGTATGAATTTTCTCTCGGTCTCTGACCACTTATGGTGTCACAAAGCTCCCAATATCCTAGTAATTCTCTTTTTGTTTTGAATAAGTCTATGTAGAGCAATAAATCCAAATGTCCAGAAAGCTAGCCCGAGAAGAATGCCACCATTTCTTCCCCACTTATTTTCCAGGCGGTTTTTTATTCTCTGGGCAGAACTCTCTGTTAAGGTCAAGGAGGAATCTCTGTACTCACTGAACATTGCTCAGTTAGCAGAAGTGGTGCCATCAATTTAGGCAAGGTAGGTATGGTCTAATAGGGCACCCTAGAACATTCACATTTTTGCAGCCCTTTAAGGTTTGGAGAAAGCACTATTCCCACAACAAGCTTGTGAACCAGGGAGGGACTCAGAGAACTTGCCAAAGATCATGTAGCTTGTCAATATAAGAGCCAGAATCCAAATCCAGGTTGTTGTTGTTATTATTAATTATTATTTTGGTGGTTATTCTGTTTGAGATTGGGCCACCCTATCTCACCCAGGCTGAAAGTTCAATGGCCACTCCCCTTCTAAGCCTACTACTAAGGGGCCTGCTCCATTTCACCCCACTTTAGGTAGCCTTGTGGCCCCCTCCAATGGGGGTTCACCATAATTGGTGCTACACTCAGGGAGGGACACCTGATTGCTTAGCCTACAGTAGCTCAGAACTCCCACACTTAAGTAATCCACCAGCTTCATCCTTGCCAGCAGCAGGGATTATAGACCTATGATACTCCCTTTGGCTTAAAGCTAGGTCTTCTTGATTCTGAGACCAGAACTTTCCCTACTACATCACACTGTCTTATCTATGATATATTCATCATTGCTTTATGTTTCTTCTTGGTCTTGGACCAATCTGATGTGCCAGGGAGCTTGGAGTGAGGAAGTATGGTATAATGGAAAGAGCATTGCCTCTAAAATCCAATGACTTCAGTTCTTCAAATTCTGTCTTTGCCACTGATTGCCTATGTGATTCTGATAAAATATCTGAGTTTATCAAGGTCTCAGTTTCCTCTTTAGTAAAATGAGGGGACTGAACTAGATGACCTCTATGGTTCCTTTTGGGATAACTAGGTGACTCAGTGGATAGAGTGCTCGATCTGGAGTGAGGAAGACTTGAGTTCAAATCCAGTCTCAGGCACTTAGTAGCTGTGTGGCCCTGGACTAGTCACTTAACCCTCAGTTTATTTATCTGTAAAATGAGCTGGAGAAGGAAGTGGTGCCAAGAAAGCACTAAATGTGGTTGCAAAGAGTCAAACACAGCTGAAATGAATGAACAACAAAAAACAACTATGGTCCTATTTCTCTTAAATTCTAATTACAGTTCAAAGCATAGAGAGGCAAAGTGATTGAAAGAAGAACATGAAACTCATAGGGGAAAACCAGGAAAAGCAACAAACTGGAGCCATTTTTCTGGTTATCTTTGGGAAGGTGGGCAAGGAACTTATACTCTAATAGTGGAATAGCACATAAAAAGGAGTTGAAAAGTATTGGGTGGGGAAGTGGAGAAGGTATCCATGTAAGGGCTTGGTTGTGAAGTCTGGGGAATCAGAAGCACAGTCAGGAGGGGAATGAAGCATGTCCATCCCTAAAATGGAGGCCTAGTAAAAAGCTCACCAATGGAAGAAGGGACCTGGTATGGTGAAAGAATTGTATTGTGAGAAGACCCTGGACTCTGATGGAAGTTCCAGAGCAACCAGGCAATTGAGTCACAGTTGAATTCCAGAGAGTTGGAAACACCTGGTTCTCTTCCTGTTTATTCACTATAACTCCTGTACTCTCCCAGCTTAACAACCTGAATGTTATATGAGAAATAAGATAAGCAGCCATTATGGTCTAATGTTGGAATTAATTTGGTTAAAAATAAAACAAGTTTTGATTAGACATCTAAAACGTGCAAGATTTTGCACTAGATAGTGGTTATTGATATTCTATGCATCTGTGCATTTGTAAGAATTAGGATTTAAATAATAAAGGAGAGATTTTCAATAATAATTTATCTCATCTGATTCATCTTGCCCTAACCCCAGTTTAAAAGTGGGAATTTATAAAGTCATACAGATCTAAATACTTAGTTGCCTAACAGGATCCAGGCAGAAGAAACATTTAATTAGTGGTTAAACAAATATTAAAGCAACAGGGAAATAATCTCACAAGCATAGAAGCATAGATTTAGGGCCCTAGGGATTTTGGAGGTCATCAAGGTCATCTTTTGTCATTTTACAGATGAAGAAACTGAGTCCCAGTGAAGTTAAGTGATTTTCTCAAAGTCACATGAATAGATTCAAACCCAGCTAGGTAGCAGTGCATCTGGCCTGAAGTCAGGAGAACCCAAGTTCAAATCCAGCCTCAGTCATTTACTAGTCACACATTTACTATGTGACTCTGGGTAAGTCATTTAACCATGTTTGCCTCAGTTTTCTCATCTGTAAAATGATCTGGGGAAGGAAATAGCAAATCACTCCAGTATCTCTGTGAAGAAAACCCCAAATAGAGCCACGAAGAGTCAGACATTACTTAACAACAACAATGACAACCTCTGCCTCCAAATCCAGCATTCTTTCCTGAGTACTATCTCTCTCTTTTTTTTTAACCTTGCTCATTTTCCCTGATCCTACCCTGCTGAAGAGTTTGGGTAACAAGTTCTTCTAAGACTCAAACGTTGTGGGGTTTGAGTCCTTTGGTAAAAGAAAACTGTCTTTTGCTATTGTTTCATGAAAACTGCTTTTGCCAGTATCTACTGTATGTCCTCATTCCACATCTCCACAGAGATTTCTTCAGCAGTCACCTATAGTTCAGCTAAGCTAATAGGTTCAAATTCTATAAGCAGTAGCCATTCTTCATATGTCCTTAATGCCATCTTCTCTTGATGCAGTTACCCTAATTCTATAACTCTAAAGTCTTATTAAAATGGAGTCCTAAAAAATCTCTCCAAATATGCCTTTTGCTCTGAGGTCAGACATTCTGGGAAATGTAGTCCTATTCAGTTGTGTTTGTGATATAAAGGTCAAAAACCCACACAGGCCTCCCCCTCCATACCTTCCCAAAGCATATAAACTATAAGAACAGGTGTTAGCCTGGGATCCATAGATTCTCAAGGCATCTGTGGCTAGATTTCAAGGAGTCTATGAACTTGGATGGGGAAAATACATCTAGATCACAAATATAATTGGTTTCCTTGGTAATCCTGTGTATTTTATTTTGTACATGTAAAAAACATTATTCTGAGAAGGGGTCTATAGGTTTAATCAGACTGCCAAAGGAATCTGTGTCCATGAAAGAACATGGTATATTAAAAAATAAGTAGGATGCAGGGTAGAATGTGATAGGGGTAAAGGAGAGATATAGGCAATGCTCTAAGGAGATTTGTCTAGAGAGACCACTTTTAGCTGGAGAGTTCCATCAAGGAAGGCTTTGAGAAGAATGTATGATACCTTAGCTGAGCTTTGAGGGAAGATGAGGATTTAAAATAGTCTCTATCTCTTAGGAAGAGAGAAGGGAGACTACATTTTAGGCATAGGGGATTGCTGTGAGAACAAATAGATATAGGACCAGTTATGTTTCCGTTTGTATTCCTTAGTGTTTGGTACCTTTTGTGTTTCTGTAGTTGTGTGTAATTCTGAAGCTTTTTTTGTAGCAATAAAGTTGAGTCATGTTGAAGGCCTTTTCTCCCCTTGCCTGCTATTAATAAGTAAGATAAGTGACATAGCATTAATTCTCTCTGTGAGGATGGCATCCTATTAAAGCTAGACAGCCGCAGGCAGCGTAACTCCTCTCTCAAGTGCTCTTGGTAACAGCTGAAAATGGCTTCCACCTTGGACTTCAGCCGACTTGTGATTAAAATGGCTATTTTAGGACATTTTGCTGTCAGTCAGCCTGGGGTTGTTTTGCAAAGCACCTTGCTTCTGTCTGGAAGCAAACAAAGTAGAGGATGTTGAATGGAGATATGTGCTGAACACTGTGGTGCCCCAATGTTTTCTTTCAGAAGATCCCTGGCCATGCTTTACCTCAGACTAAGGTAGTTGACAAACTTGGGAGGTGATTCAAAGTACATCTCTCATCAGGTCCATCTGTTTATCTGGGCTCCACCACCACTCACCAACGGATATAGAAGATTGGAGAGTGTCATGTGGGGAGGGGTAGTGATTTATTTAGAACACTAGCCAGGGGTAGGCTGGAGACTGCTCCAACAATTTTTAAATTTCCAGCATGAGCATTTATATCTCAGAAACCAGCAAATGCTACAGATCATGGCTTGATGTTTTTTGTATGTGATTATTTAGACTTAAGAAAGTGATAGATAAAATGTTAATAATGCAGGCAAATTTAGAAGTGTGTCTAGCCTTTTTTAGAGAGATGATTGTTAAATATTTACAAGCACACCCTTGAGAATAGACAACAGTTAGCTAAATCATAGGCATGCAAAATGACTGACACTGGTAATGTCAAAGCAGCTACCTGAACACCATCACAAATGATATCCTTGTGTCTAAATTTAATCCTTCATTTTCTGTTCTCTGAATTTCCCTTGATTGGGCCCAATTCAATTCAACTCCCTGGATCCTATTGACATTTTATCCACATACATCTAAATTTCCATGCTACCACTATTTTATTCATGGTCTCTTGTTGACCTTAGACTTGGCAGATAGCAACTTGAATATCCTCTGAAGGTAGAATACCCAGTACAAATAACTTGAGTTACAGAAAGACTCTACCTTTGTTTTCACCACTCCATATCAGCCTAGCTAGGTACTGCTCCTGTTGAGATAGTTATTTTTCAAAGGTTAAAATTCTTCAGTAGAAACCAACATCCTGATTAGGGCATTGCTTCTCTTGTTGCAGAACCATGCCATCTGTCTAAACACTGAAATTTTGAGGAATTCTTAGATGACATAATGCAGGATCACTTTATATGTGGAGTGCATAAGCTTTCTGATGTTATCTTTGACTGAACCAAATTTGACATTTGTACTGACCTAAGAAGAGGACCTAGTCAGTGAGACAGTATCACTGTGTGTCACAGAAATTAAACAAGTAGTTTCTAATGTCAGTTCTGTACATAATATCCAGGCAAAAAAAACTCCTGCAGAGATTAGGAAATGCATGCTCAACATTATCTGTAAAATAGTTCTGACACTACAACTCCCTTGCTTGGACTGGGAGACATTACAATGATATTCTAGCTTGCCAATTCATTCATTCAAAACATTCAAGGATGTGGAATGAAAATTTTGTGAGAAGAAAGGACAACGTGAAAGAACATTCTATTCAAAATCCCCAAGGAAACTCCAGAAACTGCTTGCTATAGCAATTTGTCTTACTTGAAATTAAGTTATCTTGATTATCCACATAATGTTCTGGACTTGGAGAGTTTTGATATTCAAAGAAGTAATAGCAAGATACTTTAGAATGCTATAGTATTTGCAATAGAATTTGAAAATGACCATGAGTATGGAATGGAAGATGATACAAGCTGTGTTGTATCAGTTATTAGTAGAGATACCTTTTGCCATATTTTTTTGATATGCCTATGGTCTACCAGGTTGTTACATGCATTCTTCAAGGTTATAATGATGGTGTAATATGAAGACTAATACTAGAACATATAGCATGGCTCCTCCATAGGCAAAAATAAAATAAAATAAGAGCTTCCACTCGTCATGTGAAGGTACAAAAGTTTCATAGAAATAATGACTCCAGTTTATATGCTTTATTTACAACCTCATTAAGTAAGTGGTATTGGTATTGTTATTCCCATCTTACAGAGGAAGAAACTAAAACCTAGACAAATTAAATGATTTTATGTTTACATAACTAGTAAGTATTAAAAATCACCAATGGTTAAGTGATAGTAAAAATCACAGGAGTGAATGATAGTTCCAAAGTAGAGAATATAGAGAGAGTAGGGCCAAAGACAGAACTTCTGGGAACGCTCATCATGAGATGTTGGGAAAAGGTGGAAAAGTTGGTGTAGGAGATGGAAAAGGAGTAGTTTGGGAGTTAAGAGAAGAAAAAAGAGGACGGTGAGTCAAAAGTCAATGAGAGAAATATGAATAGGAAGGGTTGACCAATAGAATGACATGCATCAGAGAGGGCAAGAAAGATGAGCCTTCATGAGCTTTGGGAAGATGCTGGAAGATTGTAAGTATTGCCTTATTCTTGGTAACATTTACATATTTCAAAGAGAACATCAATGCTTTAAGCCAGAGAAGTAAACAAAGAAGGGATATGAGAACAGCCAATGGGAGAGAGCATACTACTCTGCAATAAGAAACTGTTAATAAAAGTCTGCTGATATTTGGGACTGGGATGGAAGGAGGCTTTCTGCCTATTTGTCTAATCTCGTGACAGAAGTGGCTGCCTGCAGTCTGATTCTATTTGAATGGGATTGAATCAGGTAGACGCAACTTTAGGCTGTGGTGCTTATTAAAAGCAGGCTGGGTCTGCAATTGTTAAAAGTAGCCATCTACCAATAACCTTCTCTGACCTTACCGGTTGCTTTGTCTAGGTAAAGGACTTGATTAACATTCCATGGAAAGGCACAAAAATTCCGTATCCAGAAAAAGCTGCAGTTAAACTGGGCCAACTTCATTTTTAAAGGCACAATGAAAACCTTTAATAGTCTCTATTAAAATAATATGCTTTGCATTAATGGCTGACATACTAACAAAGTTTTAAAGTCAAATATCAAAACAGAAATAGTACATGAAGATACTTTTAAATGGTTTTGTTTTGGCAGCAGTAGAATGGTCAAATTAGTTTTCTATTTTTTTTTCTTTAAGGATGAAAAACCCTCCCAAATTGCCTTTGAGGCTAAGAATGTCAAGTAATTCCGGAATGGAAAATCATTGAAAATCAAGGTTAAACAATGAATATGATGACACAGCATTCTCCTCAAACATTAAGCGTCATCACTATAAAAAGAAAACTGGGTTTCATAAATTGGAAGATGGAAAGAGAAACTGTCAGTTATGACATTTCAGACACCAGGATTTTAGCAGGCCCTTGTGGTGAAAATGAGGACAAGGAAAAAATGGTGTACTTTCCCTGAAGCATGTAAGAGACTTTGAAACCGAAGACAACTAAGCTTATTATCAAGATATTCCACGTTCCCTTGCTATTTAGAAAATGTTAAGTAGGGACCACAAAGCAATGTTTCTTTTCCTCTGTTAGCGGCACAAAAATGGCTTAGAATAGTGCTCAAACAAATAAAAAACAATGATGCAATGAAATTTTATTAAGTGCTTATCATGGTCAAGCTTTTGCTGGGCACTGAGAAATACAAAGAATAGCACATGATCCCTTCCCTCATAGTCCCTCCCCTTCTACAGGAGCTTGCAATCCTGTAGAAGAAATGACATAAATAAGTAACTATAGAACAAAATAGAATATAAGTTCATAAGGGTGTGTGTGTGTGTGTGTGTGTGTGTGTGTGTGTGTGTGTGTGTGTGCTAGTGCACGCATGTATAAACTAGGTTCTATGAGAGTTCAAAGGACAGAGAAGATGGTGGGGGTTATGTTTAGGGCCTGTGTGCATTTCTGTCATTATCAATCAAGCTCAATAGGGCTAGGTACCAGATCTAGAACTGTGATTTCATTAGTATAAGGAACTCCTTGGGAGGAAACTTCCTCTCCCAATGCAGGTTTGGCATCTTTTATGTAACTTGTAGATTTGGAGCACTGAGAGATTAAGTGATTTGAGTATGGAGAGAGTTGAAATCCGGTTTAGGTGGATGATGGCATGTTCTACTGCTGTGCTGAGCTGTCAGGCTGAGAACACTATGGGTCTAAGTGCCATTCCATGGTACTGGGGGGGCAGGGATGCCAAACTCCTGATATGAAATATTTGAACAACATCATTCTGATTCCCTAAGTGGTTTCTGCATGGGAAAAGAAAACACCCTCTTTGGGGTGATGAAGGAGGGAAGTCATTTTAAAAAATGTGAATTAGCTAATTAGTTCTTTGCAGAGTCAAATTGTTTTCTTTAGAGCCCCCATTTATCTGTCAGGAGAATTATTTCTTTTGTGCAATCTGAATTTTATTCTTGAGAGTATTTTACCTGTTGTAGAATCATGGGATCATAGGATCCTACCTACCATTCCTGTGAACTGTTTGAATATCACTCTTTTGGAGTCAAATCAGACTATATCCAATCTTTTCTTTCTTATTAATCATATCTCTAAGTTAGAGTGATCACTTTTTCTAAAAGAGCCAATAATATGAATAAACAGTGCTTCTTTAATTGTCAGAATCAGGACTAGAATCATCATGTTCTTCATCATATTTCCTTCAGAAAATTCTGAGTATCTGGAGAACAAAATATTCAACAAGATATGTGGAAGATTCATTCACTGTTTATTTCCTTGATGGAGACTAAGTTCTTTGTCACTCTGGCTCTGGTTGGTTAGCACCACTTGCTTCCACTGGGGCTTAAGTACTTACATGTTCTTGAAGCTCCACCTTCACTGTGAATAGTACATGTTTCCAATGCCAGTACAGCCCAACATGCTTCTATTCTCCCAGCTGGCACTTACTCCCTGTCTCTTCACTTAGCCTTTGTTAAAGCTATCTAAAGACTCTTGCCTGGTCTGTGAGTTTTCCTGAGTGAGAAGATTCCTGGGAAATCACTTTCATGTCTCATGCATACTTTACCCCCAAGGCCTTCTGGGAGATGTGGTTCCCATAAGGGACACAATTCCATTACACAAGTAGGCACAGTTAGTATTTTTTACCTCAAAACTGCAATATATAAGACTTACAATTATTTTCAGATTTCACAAAGGACAAGCCCTTTCCTTACAGTGGGGTACATGAATGGGTGTAATGTGAAACAATGCTGGAAAGGTAGGTTGGAGCCAATTTGAGGAGGGCCTCTAATGTTAGCCTAAAGATTTCAAACTTTTGGGGACAATTAAATGAGAACCACTAAAGATTTTTTGAACAGAGAAAAGACATGATCATATCATTATCAGAGTTATGATTTCATTACATTACTGTGTTAACAGTATGTAAGATGAATTGGAGTTGGAGAGAAAATGAGGCAAAATGCTTGTTAGGAGACTTTTATAGTAATCTAGGAGAAAGATAATTAGGGCTAGAACTGCTTCGGTGCCATCAGAAATGGGAAGGGCAGATATGGGAGAGATTGTGGATGGAGAATAGAAAGGACCTAACAATTGATTGAATGTTGAAGGATATGGTAAAGGTTTTATTTTTTTTTCTTTGAAAGGTGGTAAGTTTTCTTCCTGAATCCTGAGTTTGAGGTATTGAAGGAGCATTTACCACAAGTAGATACGAACAATTAGGATGTTGGAATTGGGTTCTGAGCTTAGGAAAGGGGTTGACATTGAAGATAAAGATTTGAGAATTACCTGCATATATGAGGTAGTTGAAGCTATGGGTATGGCTGAGATCATCAAGGGAGTGAGTAGAGAAAGAAAGAGAGGAGCAGGTCACAAGGCTATCATGCCATTACAGTAGGAGATTTTCTCAGTTTTTGGTAAGTGAACTGCAAAGAAACACATTAATAAGATAAAATCCTAAGATGGAAAACCTTTTGGCTCTTAAATTCCAACCCTCCAAGAATATTAAACCATTTTCTCTTAAAAATTCCTTTGCTTTAGCAAATCCACAATTATTATTCAAGATGAAATTCAGTTCAGAAAATTCAAAGATAAGAGAATCCACAAATGCTGAAGCTTATAAAAGATGACAGGAAGTACGTATTTGTGATTATAAAGGCACCAGGGGCAACAGCTGCCCACCAAAAGACGGTTGAGAGAAGTTGTCGGTCAGAATAAGAGTGAAGCAAGTCAGGGCAAAATGCACCATGTCAGATTCTCGCAGAATAAAACACATTGCCCCTTAAATGCTATGTAGTCTGAAAAGTGGTGCAGTGCTATGAAAATGACATTGTGACATCCTATATTTGTCATTTCTCTTTGGTTTTCATATCACATTTTAGTCACTTTGCAAGTCAAAAGATGACCTAATTATGCATTGCCCTTCTTGCTATTTGAATCCTAGATGACTCATATGATGTTAGAGTTGGAAGGGACCTTGGAATTCATCTTGTCCAGGTGAGATGTAATGAGGCCCTGAATTAGCATGGCAAGAGTAGAAATGAGAAGACCTCTGAGGTCCTTTCCAACTCAGCAGTTCTGTGATTTAATGATTCAAATACAACCCTAGGACTTAACAGATGAGGAAATTAAGTCCCAGAGAAAAGAAGTGAATTGTTGAAGGTCATATGGTTAGTTAATGGTACAGTCAGAACTGAAAATGAGGTTTCCTGATTCCTAATTCAGCGATAGTTTGACTGTAACCAATGGTATACTGGTAAATGTTTAACAACCAACACTCCAGAAAAAAAAATATAACCAAGACACACTTTTAAGTTTAATATGCATTATTAACATTTTCTCCATCACTTTCTTAAGTCTAGACAATAAACAAGGCAATAAATCAAGCACTGATCTATAGTATTTGCTGATTCCTGAGGTGTAAATACTCACACTGAAAATTTAACAATCAACTTGTGGGAGCCCAAATGAGTTGAATCCAGCACACTTCAGGCTATACATGTAATTTATAGTTTCCTTATCACTACTGTGGGCATAGCTGAAAAGACTGTTAGTGTAGCAAATTCTAAAACCTGCGATCTGTCACCTTGTTATTAAAAAATATTTTGATAATTGTATTGAAGTAGAATTGGTTTCCTTTGTAATCCTATGTATTTTATTTTTGGCATTTAAAACCATTATTCTGAGGAATCCATAGATGTCACCTGGCTGACAAATGGGTTTATAACACAAAAAATTTAGAATCCCTGTTTGAAATTGACTTAGAAATATCACACTCCTTTCCCTCTTATTTTCTCAGTGTAGAAACTATAAGAGGTTTTCCATAAAAGTATTCATAGCCAGGTCCAGCCCTAGGTAAAATTATGGCAAAGATCAAGTTTGTCCACAGATCCATTCCTTCCCCTTCATTCCATATATGTCTTTCCTACCATTAGCTTTATTTACTTTTTTAGGTACTGAAGGTTCTTATTAGGCAAACTCCAGTGATGTCTGGGAATTAGAAATTATACTAATGAGAACAAAGGTGGGAAATGCCTTTGGATTGCATCAGGTATACGTGGAGGAGATCTAGCTTGGAGGAAAAGCGATTGTGAGGGCTTTGAGGGATTGATTTATAAGGTATCTAAAAGATGAGAGGATACTAAAGACATGGAAAAAGCTTGGACATTATGGATTAAAAAATGACCAAGGAAACACCAATAGATGTCTACTCACCTATTTATAAATATGAAATCTTTATAAGGGTAATTTTGTGCATATATCAATTGAGGACCCTCTTTATGAAAGTATTAGTAGGGAACAGATTTGCAAATGTTATTCAACAGGGAGAGGGAGCTAGGTGATACAATGGATAGAATGGAGTCAATGGGGAATCAGGAAGACCTGAGTTCATATCCCAATTCATTGGTTGGGTGACCCTGATGCAACTCATCTAACCATTCTCGGTCTTAATTTCCTCATCTGTAAAAATGGGGGTAATAATAGCACCTATTTCCCTGGGTTTTAATGAGGATCAAATGAATTAAGATTTTAAAACTCTGACTTAAAGATACAGCAAATATAAGATCTCATAGAGCATATTGTTTAATGATTACAAAAACGACCCCAAACCAAACCAAACACTCCCACCCCCACAAAACTCAACTAGATAGAACAAAATGCCACCTTTCAGCCTCTGTTATAGCAAGGAATCTTCCAGACATCCTGACTCCAAATTTCGTAGTCTTTCTATATCATGTTTGAAATAATTGTTCTATCCACTTGGACTTTGAAGTCTCTTCATTACCATTATTTATTTAAAACTGTTGATGTAATGACTTTTTTCCTTTTTTCATTGGCATTTCGTCTATATCTTAATAAGTTATACAGAGATATGGCCATAAATAATCTCAGCACTATTGAGGTCACTCAGAAATTGCTAATCAGAAGAAGATGGAAAATAAAGGCCATTGATACATCCACATAAAAATTTGCCAACATGAATTATTTATAGGTTGAAGAAACATGGTATCATGTTTTTATGGCCTGAATAAAAATCCAGCCTTCCCAAAAGAAAATAAAATTCCAATGACAACATCCCCAAAGTGTTTAGATCCTTGCCAGTTGAAACTGTACATCTATCTGTAAGACTATTGAGAGTGGAGAAGTACCAGGTTGAACTATGTGTGATTAATTTCTTTCCTTCATTTATGACCAGGTATGGATGGCTAAGAGCCAGAGAGTATGGGGAATGGAAGAATGAAAAAGGGTTAGAGCTGTGTGTTACTGAATACTTTATGGAGATAACAAAATTCTAAAAAACCATCAGTGGCTCGTGTATACAATATTTAAAAAATAATGCAGTGAATTTTAATGATGATGATGATATACTAACCAGCTGGCAAATTTAGTGGAATTTCATGTCCTGAAGGTATTTCTTTTATGTTCTAACTTAATATCATGATTTATTAAGAGATAAATTACAGCAGGGGATGGATGGATTTACTGATGCCAGGATGATGAGTAGTATATTGTGTAGATTTTATCAATGATAGGCATGTGCCTGACAAGCAGGCTCACAGAATCAGAATAAAATTTATTTCTAAGGATAAATAACTTTAATTTTTGCTTATATTGAGTTGGATGTAGGTCATCCCAAAGACAAAAGATTTTGATGATCTTGTGCTTTTCCTTTACTAAATTATCACAACCAAAAAGTTGCCTATTTGCATGTGGTGGAATGATGAGAATTGTACTAAGAGTTAGATAAGTTTGGTTCTTGCCTCCTAAGAATTGACTTTGTTCAGTCTTGCTTCTACTCCAATCTCTGCTTGAGTCATTACGGGAACATTTCATGGCCCTGGTTCAAAAGAAAATAACATTAATTAATTATTTGATAGTGACTTTGAAGCACAATGCCTTTCATAGGGGGTGCTGTCCAAAAAAAATTGCTGTCTGATGATCGTCTGATGTCTCTGTCTTCATTTAGGTTGGTTTCTCACAAATGCGCCCTTCAACTCCCCCTCACATCTGGCTCTTCAAGTCTCAGCTTTTAAATTTCTTTGAGGAGAATTATACTGATTCCTAAAGGACATGTGAGATCCCTTGGAAGACAAGGTCAGGGACTTGAAAATCATACAATAAAACTCAACAGGGACATGTAAGACTTGATTGATTATTTTTTAGAAAAAGGACTTAGCCTTATATTTGAGGTAAAATAGCAAAAATAGGGGATTACTGGTTATGTGCAAATATGAATGGAAAAGAAGGTTAAGGTCAGAATCAGCAATACAGTGCCATCATTAATCAAATAGAAAAGTATTATACCTTTTCTGCATCATGTAAGTAGGAATATAGCAATGTCAGAGCCCTTGTATTCAGGAGAGGTCCTATCAGTGCCCATTGATTTATTTTTTGCTAGTCATCTAGAGGAATTCAGAGCAAAAGCATTTAATGAAATAACATAGTGAAAAAAAAGTGGTAAAAGAAGGTGGCCCAGTGCATAAGGTATTGGACCTGGAGTCAAGAAGATCTGAGTTCAAATATGACTTCCAACATTTGCTAGCTGTGTAACCCTGAGAAACCACTTAACCTCTGACTGCCTAATTTCCTCATCAGCAAAATGGGGATAAAGTGATATCTACCCCCTAGGGCTGTCATTATTGTTGGTATCATTATTATCATTATTTCACCATAAACTTGGAGTGCAAATTCCTATAAATATATATCCCATGAAGGTATTCTTAAGGGGAAAAATACATGTAGGGAATCTGGGTGGAAAGGTATACACATAGTTAAAACATAGGTCCAAGGTATATCTGTGGGAGGGCACATTCTTATGCTAGGGCTATGGTAGGTACACAAAGGTACACACACTTCTAATTTTGCAAATTCTTCTGGTGATATCCTTATGTTGCTTCCCTGGTCGGCTCTCTACTTGACTCGAGTAGAATCAGTTTATGGTAGGAATGTGGACATTGATAGCATCAATATTTTTACATGAATGCTACTTCACAGTACTGGATTGGCTGGTACAGTGACTTCACTGGGTGAGATTATGAATCTCTGCTTTTCTCTGACTTCAGCTGGAGCCGTTAGATGAGGCACCAATTTTCCCCCCATCTCTCTTTTACCTTGAAGCCCAGAGACTTAATCTAGAGCTGTTCTAGAAAGGCAGGGCCCTCACATACATAGTCATTGGAACAGAAAGGTATAATGGTAATGGTAATTTGAAGATTTTCCCTGCCGACTAATAAACCAAATTTAATCACATGGAGACGATGGTGGGAGGAATTTGCTGAAGGGTGGAGCAGAGCCCAGAGGAAGCTGTGAATCAGAACAGGTAGAGCTGGAGGGAGGAGAGGATGCAGTCAAGGAGACAGCTAGATTGTAAGTGTTTGTTTGTGGGAAGGCTAAAGGATGGTGTAGTTCCCTGCTGTGTTATGGTGTATTAACTTCTTTGTTGCTATGATAAATTTGGTTTTCTGGTGTTGGGATTTGGCTTTCTGGTGTCCAAATAAATGTTTTGCTTCTGTCATATATATGGAGAGTCTGTTATATTTTGCCATTCAGAACTGTGCCATTCATACTTGCCAGCAGTGTTGTGAATATTGTGTTGGTGTTACAAAGGGGGATATAGTTTTACTTCTTTTTTCTTTCATAGGGATAATCCATAAGTCCTCAAAGTGTTGGTTGATATAGGCAGTTCCTCTCCAGGACAACCTTCATCCCATGGGCTAAGCGATTGGAACACAGAATAAATGATTAGACAAAGAGTGTCCATATGGTTTAAAAACACTCCTAGGTTTTTCAATTCCTTTTCCTGTTGATGAAAGGCAGTGTCTTTATCTCACTCTGTGACTGATTTAAGGTTAGAAAATCCTGTGTAACTCCCTGTTTAGTGTCTGTTTGCCAAGTTAGATTCACTGCAAATCATTTTAGAGGCTGCCATTTAAACAAATTATCATAGATTTACTGAATCTAAGGCTCCTTTTCCCTTTAACCCCTTTCTTAATCCCAAGCTTATTTTTGGTCTTCTCTGTAAACACAATAAGGAGCTAGGGGAGAAAGCCTAGGGAGAAATAGCTTTTAGTCTGTGGCCTTTGGAGACATCATCCTTCCCCTTAATTCCTGGTTTTCAAATCTTATTTTAATTAAGATAAACTCATATCACACAAAGTTTAGTCATTTAATTGATAGTGCCTTCTACAGTACACCTTGCACAAATAGTTTTCTTAAAATGCATTTATATTCTATAGAGTATTACATTTACTTTTAATCTGAGGTGGTCTAGCTGCACCAGATCTCAAACTCTATTATAAAGTGGTAATTATCAAAACAGTCTGGTATTGGCTAAGAAATAGAGTAGTGGATCAGTGGAATAGATTAGATACACATTACATTATAGTAAATGACCATAGTAATATTGTACATGATACAAGATACAAGTTTTTGGAACAAAAACTCATTATCTGACAAAAACTACTGGGAAAACTGGAAAACAGTATGGCAGAAACTAGGTATGGAATAGACCAACTTCTCACACCATATACCAAGATAAGGTCAAAATGGGCACATGATCTACACGTACATGAAATACTATTAGCAAATTAGGAGAGTATGGAATAGTTTATTTGCCAAATCTATGGATAAGGGAAGAATTTAGGACAAAATAAAATATAGAGAGCATTATAAAATATAAAATGCATAATTTTTATTATATAAAATTAAAAATTTTCCACAAAAAATCCAATGCAACCAAAATTAAAAGGAGAGCACAAAGTTGGTGAACTTTGCAACAAGTTGCAATAAGTATCTCTAATAAAGTCCCAATTTCTCAAACATATAGAGAACTGAGTCAAATTTCTAAGAATATGAGTTAGTCTCCAGTTGATAAATGATTAAAGCATATGAAGAGGCACTTTTCAGACAAAGAAATCAAAGCAATCAATAGCCATATAAAAATGCTCTAAATCACTATTGACTAGAGAAATGCAAATTAAAACAATTGTGAGGTACCACACCACAATTATCATATTAATATGACAAAAAAGGAAAATGACAAATGTGGGAGGGGATATGGGAAAACTGGTATGCAAAAGCACTCTTGGTAGAATAAACCAATCCAAAAATTCTGGAGAGCAATTTGGAATTGCACCCAAAGGGCTATAAAACTGTGCATACCCTTTGATCCAGCAATATGACTGCTAAGTCTATATCCCAAAGACATAAAAAATTGGAAGTTGTGGGCGGGGGAAGGACCTATTTGTACAAAAATGTTTATAGTAGCTCTTTTTGTGGTGGCTAAGAATTGGAAATCAAACAGATGCCTATCAATTGGGGGATGGCTAAACAAATTGTGGTATGTGATTGTTATGGAATATTATTATGCTATAAGAAATGACAAGAAGGATGATTTCAGAAAAACTTGGAAAGATGTATATGAACTAATGCAAAGTGAAGTGAGCAGAACCAGGAGAATGTTGTACATGGTACAGCAATACTACAGTATTATTACAATGTTACAATATACTTAGAGAAGAATTATGAATGACAGCTATTCATAGCAATACCATGCTCCAAGATAATCCCAAAGGATTTGGGATGAAGCATGCTTTTGCTTGCAGAGAAAGAACTGATACTGTCTGAATCAAGACTGAAGCATGCTATTTTTCACTTTCTTTTTTTCTTTCTATCTTTCTTTCTTCTCTTTCTTCCCGAGTCTTCTTGCTTAGTATTTTGAGAAAGGGAGGAAGAAGATAGTGATAGATTTGGAACTCTAAACTTAAAAATAAGTTTAAAAATTTTTAACATATAATTGGGGAAAAATAAAATAATTTGAATTTTTTTCTTCTAATCTGGATATTAAACTTTCTTAGGTCTCAACCTTTTTTTTTTTAGAGTTTGAGCTATTGGATGTTTTGAAGTGAGTTGGAGAAAGAGGCTACTGAATCTTCCCTGGATCACCCCTAAGGTTGATGCTCATAGGTTTTAGTTTGGAGATAATCATTTCAGAAGGCAGGAATTAGAAAAAAGACTGTGACTTCATGAACTCCTTTTTGAACTTTCAACAAGGAGTGAAGATCATTTCGGGGAGATCATTTTGGGGGAGAACTATGCTTACCTTGAACTTCCTTTCTAGGACTTTATAGGAAAAATAGAGGAGATAGTAATCATTTAAAATGCAGACATGTTAAAGATTTCATCATCCTTGAGGTCAATATTAGTTTTATAAAGCAAAGCCTCACATTGTGATACTATTCAATTAACAATAAGACAACAGACAAGCAGTATTTGTCCAACAGATCAAAGGAGGTGAAGGGAAGTCATCAAAGGAAATAGATTTCAAAACAAGATTTACCTTTAGAAGCAGCCAAGCAGATAAGCTCATTAGTGGATAGTCCACTCTAGTAACAAATAGGATTCAAAAAGCTTTTTTTAAAAAAAGTTGTTGAAAAGCAACTGAGGAAATGTGCCATGGATTTAAAGAAAAATGGTGCAGTGCAGTATGCTCTTAAATAGCTAGAAAGTTTTCCAATAGCCTGAAGCATCTGTCAAAATCCCAAGGAAGTATTACAGCAGACTGTTTCAAACCTCCAAATTTAGGGCACCTGAATAAATAAGAGGGCATATCCTTCCCCCTCTTGGTATGGAGAATAGGATATTAACAGCTTTGCCAAAGACAAACAGTCAATCTGTATTTTGTATTCATATAACATTTTTCTTTTGTCTCCAAGCACAATGTGAATTTCTGAAGACCTGGTATTTTCTCTCATAAAAACATTTAGGCAGTTATATATATATTTTTTTCTGATAAACCTCTGGAAATGTTTTTTAGATATATTTTTATTTATTTCATTAAGTATTTTCAAATTAAATATTAAAAATTGTAACACTATTTTTAAAAAATTGAGTTCCAAACTCTCCCTCCTGTCCCTCCTCTGCCCTTGAGAAGGCAAGCAATTTGATATAGATTATACACATGAAGTTGTAAAGCCAAGCACAAGCAGCTTTCCAGAAGACTGCTACTATGAACAACTTTTAAGGTTCTGATTACATAGTATAGCAAACTCTCTATTTATTCAATAACAAATCGGAACAAAACATTCACAGAAAATCAAAATATAGCATTCACCATGTCACAACTCAATGACTTATCACTAAAATGGCCACACAGTTTTCACCAAAGTGATCACATAGTTTTAAACAAAGTATAATCATTTAGTAAGTCAACCATTCAATCATCCTTAAGGCTTGCCTCCTTAAGGGACACAAAGTACAAAAATCAAAGTCCTCCACCCATGGTGTGCAATTAAGTTACAATTTCATCAGTCACTACACAGTACCCTCTTAAGGAGTAGTAGAAAGTACAAAAGCCATCTACCCCTAGGTCACAATTAAGTTACAATTTCTTCTTTCACTACTCAGTACCCTATTTAACCAGTCACTACTCAGACAATTTCATCTTGACTCGAGGTGGGCTTTCAGCTTCCATAGTTCTTCTTCCATGGTTCTAGTTCCTGCCCAAATCTAACCAACTGCCACCTGAGTTCAAAGGCAGACAGCTCCCAGTTCCTCATCCAGCTCTTCCTGCAGTTCCTGTTCCACATTGAAGCTCATAGTGTCTAGTCCCTCTCAAGTCCCTCATAGTTTCTGTTCCTGGGAAGAGAAAACTTAACAGAGCCACAACAGTATCAACACATCAAGCTTAGCAGAATTACAATATTCACACATGGTTGGTACTATCATCTTGATTTACTTTCTGCCTGTGAAATCAACACAGACCCTAAACAGGCAGACAAAGTACCAATATCACAGTCAGGCTCCCTCTGGCAGCTCCAGGCTAGCCCTTGGAAGTCTTTGGCACTCTGACTGGCTCTCAGAAGCTCCCAGCAGGAGTTTGGTTAGCTCTCAGAAGAAGCTCTGCCACCACAAGTTCTGTTCTCAAACTCAAAATTACTTTCTTCAGCTCCATTCTCAAAATCAAAATCACTTTATCTAGCTCTGTTCTCAAAATCAAAATCACTTTATCCAATCTCTGTTCTCAGTTCTCATTTCTCTTCTCAGTTCTTCTCAAGTCTCAGTTCAGTCTTCAGTCCAGCAGTAGCAGTCCAGTCTCCAGGTGCTTGAGGAACAGAAGGTATGAACCCCTGTTGCTGACTGCAGAAGATTGATATAATTAGCCTGACACTAAGTGCTAAGGGATCTTAAAATTTCATTACTATTACAGAAGTCATGCAAAACATTTCCATATTAGCCATATTGCAAAAGGAGACAAAGACAAAAAACCAAGAAAAATAATGTAAAAAAAGCCTCTGTCTGCATTCAGAGTTCATCAGTTCTCTCTCTGGAAGTGGATAGTATTTTTCATCATGAATCCTTTGGAATTGTTTTGGATCATTGTCTTGAATAGAGTAACCAAGTATTTCATCACTGATCACCCTTACAATATTACTGTTACTGTATACAATTTTCCCCTCATTCTGCTCACTTCACTTTGCATAAGGAAATGTCCTTTTTGAAAAAGAAATGTGGTGTAAGGCAACTCTCAAGCATTGCAGTGTCAATTAACTTTTAGCTATTCATAAGATGGTCTTAAAAGTATGTGTAGACCCCATTCTTGTGGATAATAATAGAAAGGTACAACTGAAAAAAAGTAATTTTAAGATGAACCCTTAAATATTTTTATTTAAAATAAAAAGAAACACTGCATACACAAAAATCAACAACAAAAAGACCACATAATCTTTCTGGGCAGAACAGAATTAAGGGTACTATGGCAAAAATAATAGTTTTAGGTAATATATATTGAATTACCTTAATGAAATTGACATTGAACTTCTTGAAATCATGGTCAGTATATTTGAATATACTCATATGATTATCTAAGCCTAGAATAACATTGAAACCAAAACAAAATTTTGTTATTGGTACCATGCTAAACTTGATTTCAACTTCTATGGTGATTGTAAATTGGATAAATTGGTTTTCAGATGAAGTTCCTTCCTATGTAGTCAGGTTTATAAGAAGTGATTGAGGAATTTTGACCAAAGTCTCAAGTAGGTATGAGTGGAAAATTATGGGTAGCAGGGGGTCCAGGCAATAGAAATAAACTCTGGTTGAAGTGTAAGTCAAAACTTAGATTACCATTCTAGTATAGCCCCCCTTTTTTACCCATTAAATTAAAAGACAGAGAATGAGGCAAGATAATAAAAGGAGTATATCCATATTTTCCTCCCATCAATGATCCCTTAAAGCACATTTTTGTCAGTAAGTACATTTTGGCAGTAAAGGGGAACACTGAACTGCTTCTCTCTCAACTATGCTGACCTGAATTATCTACTACTTATAACTGGGTTTTCATGGTCAATAATAGTACTTTTAAAGTTTTCAGGTAGTGAATCTCACAGATGGAGCAAAAGATCTTAGATGCCTTACCTTGTCCCTCAGGAAACTTAGGGGAAGGAATGTGCAGTTAAATGTTTAGCAACTGGCTCTCTGGGAAAAAATGTATGCATTTAAGTTTAACTTACATTATTAATATTTCTTCTATCATTTAAGTTTAGATAATCAATAAAACAATGAAAAAAGGGACTACTTGTAGTGTTTTCTGATTTCTGAAGTATGGATGCTCTCACTGAAAATTTAACAATCATTGCTAGGAGCTGGCTCCAGGACATCCATGGATAGGAAAATTTCTAGAACAAACAAGAACATTACTATTTTTGATTATATATAGCTTAAGTCAACTAACAGTTCACAAAAGTGCATCTATTGTCTTACTCTAAACATTAAATATTGTAATTTAATGCAAGAGCTATAGAGAAAAATCACCCAAGTCATCCATAAATAGGTTAGTATTTGATTCTTGGAGAGACCATGAAAATCACAAAGTTAGAAGGGACTTCAAAAGTTATCTAATCCAATCTGTATGTGAATATGAATCTTCTCTATAAAATTCCAGACAAATTACCATCCAGCCATCACTTCAAAAGACCTCTAGCAAGGTAGAACCAGCTACCTTCACAAAGCATCCCATTATGCCTTTGGATAACTAATTATTATGAACTTTTTTGCTTATATCAAGCTGAAATCTGCCTTTCTTCACCTCCTTTCTTCTAGGTTTACCCTTTGAGTCCCAAAAGACTAAATTGAATGTCTTTTTTATGTGACAGTACTGCATATACTTGAAGGCAGCTATCATGTCATGTTTAATGTTAGACTTGGAAGAAAAATCAACTTTGTATTTGAACTGAAAGTAGTTTGAAACTGAAAACTGACCTAGTAATTTACTATATTCTCTTTTCCCCCTTGCCCCAGGCTAAAAAGAAAGTCATGCTGTTCTCTTGATGCTGGTAATTTCTGTAGCTGAAGAGGGTAAAAAACTGACCAACAGAGTACAAAGAATGCAGAGAATGGAGTGTGAGATTGTGGATGAAGTGTTAACATCGGAGGGAGGAAAAGAGAGCATAAGAAAGAGAGACAGACAGACAGACAGAGAGACAGAGAGACAAAGACAAAGAGACAGAGACAGACAGACATGATGGAGGATTCCAAAAAAGCAAAAAAAGTAGTGTGGCTGGTGGGGAATGGTAAGGGAGATATGCTACCATCCCTAATTTTCCACTCACACCTACTTGAGAATTGATGGCAGGGACTGTAACATGGAGCACTTGAGAATAATTCATTCAGATAATACTGTAAAGGATGATCAAATTTACTTTAAAATTAGGTCTTGATTTTGGGGAATAAAAACATAAAAAGCATAATATTTGTCTCATGTTTTACATCCATCTTAAAGAATTATAATCAATGCTTAATTGAAGGCATTTGAGTAGTGGTAAATCTACATCAGTACAAAAAGATTTTAAGTGGGGATTCTGTTCTTATACTAAATATTTTTTGCCTCAGAGGCAATTTTAATTCTGTTATGATTTATTGGTTCACTTTAAGTTCTTTCTTTAAACTACCAGTTATAATGGGAAGTAGTTTGCTTCTTAGTGCATTAAAACTATTTGAAAATTTGTAATTCATAATATAGTGTCTTTCTTTTAAAATCACATACACACGTGAAAGGACTAAAAAGTTTTGGGCACATGATACATGGTGATTAAATGTTTTCTGAATGAATTTTTCTTCTTTGTTTCCTTGCCAAATTTTAACTTCAACAGAAAATAGAAATCAGGCTATTTGCTGGTCCTGATGACCCAGATCTCTGCTATTGTGGAGGGCTGGGAGTGGTGGATTGCTGTAGTCCAGGAGTTCTGAATTTGACAGTAGGATAAAGCCAATTAGGTGTCACATTAAATTTCATAATAGCATAGTGAGCTTCCATGAGGCTGCTTAAGGAAGGGAGAACTGGTCTTATAGGCAAAGTGGAGCAACATTGAAGTTTCCTTACCATATTAAAAGCTTTGGGATCTGTCAATAAGTGATTTTATAGTCTGTGGAAGATAGAGTGACCTAGTCTCCCTCATCTCCTCGCACCCCATAAAGTTATTTCCTAATTTCCAGCTAAAGTTGAGAAAAAAGTTTTTGTTACAAAAATGAATCTAGTGTGTTATTTATTACACACTCAGGAACCCTTAATAGGTTCTCTTCTTCCTTAGATCTTCTTATTTAGATCCTTGCTCACCAAATCTCTTTTTTGAAATACATACTTTTTGTTTGTTTCTTTATTATTTTTGTGTAGCAAAATGGTATGCAATTTATTGCATAGACAATTGATACTTGCTTTGTCAAGAAGAGTTAATTTTTACCCATCAATGCTATATCATGTGCAATAACTCTTTCAGATCATTATGGGGCTAATTGATGCATTACAAAATGGTACCTTCCTAGTGAGAAGAGGTAGCATGCCTCCCTAAGTATAACATGCAAGTTTGGGAAGATGATTTTTAAATGAATGATTGAATTACATAAGTTGTTTTGATGTTTGGTGGCAATATGAGTAGTATGCTGGCCATTCTAGATGAATATGATGATTTTGCCCTACCGCTGGAAGTATATAGGCCTTTAATTGCTTTTAAATTAAAAAAAAAATTTATAAGCAATTGGGGTTAAGTAACTTGCTCAAGGTTACACGGCTAGTCATCATTTGTGTGTGGGTGCTCATTTTCTGAGGCCGGATTCGATCTCAGGTCATCCCAACTCCAAGGCCAGTGCTCTTACTCACTGTGCCACCTAGCCGCCCCCTTTAATTGCTTTTCTAATAGCAGGGATAGATTTGAGGTGACCCATTCTTCTTTTAGGTCAGACCTTGGTAATGGGGAGAGTAGAGATCATACAAGTGACATTTCAGATCTTCCAAGGCTCCTTTGCTCCTTCTAAACTCACTTCTTCTGGGAAGCTGATTCACAAAGTTCAGCTGTTAGATTTCATTACTTTTTTCTTTTTGCCTTAAAGCATAGATCCTTAGTGGGTAACAATTTAGACTGACACTATATAGTGATGGGTCCCAGTTAGTTTCCTGAGAGTAAGTTTTGATTAGCAGAAGGAATAGAGAAAGAATCAGAGGAAGATTGTGCACCTGTAGGGGAGCAGGAGATAATATCACTAACGAGGGGAAAAGGTCATAGGATCATAGATTCAGAGCTGAAGGGGTCTTAGAGGTCATTAAGTCTAATCTCCTCATTTTGTAGATGAGGAGATCCTCATTTAAGCGATATGATCAAATCGCACAGCTATCGCATGACAGAACTAGAATACAAACCCAAGTCCTCTGACCATAAATTTAAATCTGGATCATAAATCCAGATCACAACTTTAAAACTGGATGGTACCTAGAAAGTTAGTTTGTCTGACCTCCCATTTTGCAGATGAGGAAACTAAGGAACAGAAAAATGAAGAGAGATCTCTAGGGTCATACCAAGATGACTAAGATTTGAACTTAGGTCTCCTGGGATTCATATCTAGTGTTGTTTCTTTCCACAGTGCAATACAAATTTCATGTCCGGGCTCTTCTATCATGCTGCCTCTTTTACTATAGAATAGGGTGGCACAGGGCAAAAGGGACACATTTTGGCTACTTCATCAATTTTCCCTGAATTTACTATGTATCCTATTTTGCTTCAAAAACAGTGCCTGATATTAGCAAGCTATTTGTTTGAGAAAATGGAGATAGTCTATTGTGCTGGAATATTTCCCGGCATGAAGATAATCCACCCATATGGGGATTGAGCTCATGACCTTGACTTCATTAACTTCATATACTAACACAGTCCAAATATCTGAAAGACATTAGGAGCATTGTGCTATATATATATCCTGCTAAACTCCTACTCTGCAGTCTCATCATGGCATCGAAGTGATCATAGAAATTAAATACAATATTTCCCTATCTTTTCTTCCAATGCTAATAACACTGATTTTCTTTGGACCTAAATATTATAAAGGATATTGAAATTAATTTTTATTTAAATTCTATAGGGAATCAAAATATATCTGTTAGTACTAATAACTATTCCTGATTGGCAAGTGGTAAAGGATAGGAATAACAGTTGGTGTTTAAATTAAACAATTTTGAAAATTAAACTAATTTTTGAAATGGTTTGGACAAGTAAAAATTATCAACAACCATCTGAATAAAGGACTTTAACCATTAATCATGATTTTAAGGGCTCTGACAGCGGAGTGCAAACTCTAGCAAGTTCTTCCAAGTTGGAAAGCCTGCTAGTTAAATCAGAGGAGCATTGCCCAAGGCCCTGCCTATCAAAATTCTCAGAAGTTCAACCCCAGAAATTTGGCTACTAAATGATGAGTTCCTCTTTTGACCATCGCAGCAAGTGAAACCATCTACCGAGTCAGTGAGGGGTTTCTTTCTGTTTCAGAGGAGGGAGTACCCACACTAAAGAAATCAAGGATCTTTTGAAATATTGAATCATAGTTATATTCACATCCACCTAGAATCATGGGATGTGGAAATGTCTGAATAATCAAATTTTACAGAAGTCCTTCATTCCCGACTAGGAACATTTTCTTATACTGGACATCATAATAGCTTTAAATTTCAGGCAATTTTAAGATAGAAGTTCAAAGCTCTACAGCTCTGTATTTTCTTTTTTCTCTTTTTTTGGAGGAGAGACTTCAAGGAATAAGATGAAAGTTATAAAAAGAGTCTTTTTTTCTTTTTAGTTCTTCAGTTTTGGCACATTTCTGATTAGGCTTTTAAAGAATAAAGGGGCAAAGTTTCTCTTTCTAGAAAAAGAATTCAAAACAGTGACATCTCAATATGGAATTATACTCAAATTATGAGCTGTAAGTCTACAAGCAACTCCTTAAAATTATCTGCATGGCCTTTTGTATTGTGATTCTTTGTATGAGCATGAAACTCCTGTAGGAGGAGAAAATAATGATTAGGCTTAAGCAAAGTGAAAAGATATTTTCTCAGCTGGAAGCTGTTAATGCTTCAGCTGATGGAGACTTTGAGAATAAGTCCTTTGGTTTTATTTTTTTTTTTGTTTCTTTTCTTCTTTTTAAAAATTTGATTGCTAGAATAATTCAGAGGATGAGAAAATCACGAGAAGGAGATAGTCTAGCAGGTCTGAAATTAATCACTTTTCTGCTGATAGTTGTTTCTTGTTTGCTCCAAACCATTGGTTAGATAGATTTTAGAGATATTTTCCTCTGTTCAAATTCTTCAGGATGCTAAATGCCTTTAAGCAAATACTGTATTTGTGATTTGGTCAAGACCTTTGTTATTTCATAGGAGACTGACAAGCATTGGAGGTGCTGATGGAGGGTTTGCATTTCTGAAAGTCACAAACGTTTCTGAAAACAAACATCCATGCAGCATTTTGAAAGGTTCCTGAGTGATAAGTTAGGTACAATGCAGATTCATCAGGTTTCAAGCTCCTGTTTGAACACGGGGGAATTATAAGCTATTCATATGCCTATCTACAAAGTACAGGAGAGTCTCTTTTCTGTTGCTTTCTCCTAGATTCTTTGATGGAATGTGACCAATGCCTGGCTGCATCAGAGAATAACCCAGCTATGGTCCATTGGTCAGGAAAGGTAGCCAGATCCTTATAGTGGGTGAAGTCCTGCTAGGGGTTCATGATGAGTGTGTATAAAGAGACTAAGGAGGAAATAGACTGAATAAGCTAAGTCCTATGTCCTTTGACAGACTATATCCTTTTGAGAAACCCTGTCAGAAAATGTATTAGAAATTTTTTGTGCAGTGTAGGGAAAAGAATTACAGATTTATAGTCCAAACATTTCCCTATTTATTGTTCAGTTGTTTCCAACTCTTTGTGACCGTGTTTTGACTTTTCTTGGCAAAGACTGGAGTGGTTTGCCATTTTCTTTTCCAGCTCATTTTACAAATGAGGAAACTGAGGCAAATCGAGTTAAGTGACTTGCCCAAGGTCACACAATTAATAATTGTCTGAGACCGTATTTGAACTCAGGAAGATAGGTCTTCTTCATTCCAGGTTGAGCATACTATCTGCTGTATCATATACCTGCCCATACACATTACCCAAGCAAGAATATGAAGCGGGTTAGCTGTGGAGCGTGAACTGTGATTCTGCCTTGTAGAGACGTCCAGTGAATTCCCTTTACTAATAATAAGCTGATAAGAATGTAGGTATTTAAGCATACTAGGGAGGTTAAAAGAATTTGAAATGCAAGTTCTTAAAATCTAATCAAATATTAAAACTGACAAACATTCAAAACACAAGCAATACAAGCATTAAAAAGATCAAAAGAATGTAAATATTCAGTATTGGAGCAACTGTCAGTATCCAGGCTCCCAGAGACCTGAGTTCTTTAAGATGACAAAGTAGTGAAAGCTGTGACACTGGTGTGCCTAGTTAAAGGAAGTCCACAAACCCTCTGATCCTATCACTAGACAACTAATGTTGACAATGACATTGCCCCCTTTCCTCCTCACCCCCCCCCCATTCATGTCTGATTTATGATTTTGATGGTGGCTTTTAATCCTTGATCATCATATGATTGTAGATTTAGTGCTACCTGACTCATAGTGAGCACTTCAAGAATGACTCTTGATTAACTAATCAACTTATTAATTGCTGAAAAAGACCTCAGAGGTCATCTAGCCCAATTTCTTAATCTTACAGGGGAAGAAAATTGAAGATATGGGAAGTTAAGTGACTTGCCCAAGGCTATACAGGTAGGTACTTTTCTCTTTCATCTGTTATGTTTGGTTTAGGGTCATGTTTTTTAGAGCTGGAGGGAGACTTAGAGATCTCAGTAGCCACTAAGTGTCTTGGTTTGAACTCCATTATTTGTCAGTGTTCATTGTCTATATTCTCATTTTTGATACTTAAGCTCTCTCTTGTCTTCTCTGTACTGGATCAGAATTCCCCTCCCTCCTTTCTCCCTCCAAATGAGACACACTAGTAAACTTGCCCCTAGAGTTAAATCCTTCCCTAACTGTCCCCAAAAATGCCCGATTTTGTTCATTGGTTATCCAGGACGCACAGTCTTCTGTTTCTGCATGGGCTAGGACACAGATTAAACTATTGCTTTCTGACATACTAAATTAGGGATCTGGGACCAAAAGTAGGAAAACATTGCACAGGTATATAAAAAATAAAATGGGTGTTGAAATCCTCCTGACACCTTACATTAATTAAAACAGGTTATAGAGAAAGGTGGTGTCTTTTTTTCTCTTGTGGTATTGCCTTTTTTAAAAAAAAATGTTTTTCCTTAATTAGAAGTAAAATGCAATTATTAGCAATTTTTTTTAAAAAAGCATTTTGAGTTCCAAATTCTCTCTCTCACTTAACTAGCTTGGGCAAGTGACCTTGGGCAAGTCACTTAGCCCCAATTGCCTTGCATTCTCCCCTTTAAAAAATTATAAATACTTAATGTGTTGGAAAAGATCTCTGGATTTCAAATCAGAGGATCTAATTTCGAACTGTGGCTCTGTTATTTGCTACCTCTGTGACTCTGGACAGACTCCCTCTCTGGAATTGTTCCTCATGTGCAAAATTAGGTAATTGGACTAAATAATCTCTACAGTTCCTTCCAGCTCTTAAATCCTATGCTCTTCTCTAATCAGTATGGCATAGAAGAGTTAACTACAAGAGCCCTTGTAGTAGCACCTGGTACTGTGTGTGTTTGGAAAACCAAAGAAGCAGGGAGATTGAATTATATTGTATTCCTAACAGGAGACAATATCTATATTAACATATCTATATCTATATTTATATAGATGGAGATATCTATATACATTCTACATAGGTGTATATATATGAGAGAGAGAGAGAGACAGAGATAGTAAGACAGAGAGAGACAGTGAGAGACAGAGAGACAAAGAGAAAGAGACACAAATACACAGAACCGAATAGAAATAAATTCTCTCTATAAGACTTTTACAAGATAGAAAGAGTTTTTTTTTTCACAGGGAGCAAGAGTTATCTGTAATTATAAATATTCACATAGAGGATGGATGCTACTTGTTTGTAATTTCAATCATTTAATCAACAAATAGTTATTACTTGTTTGTGTGCAGAGCACTACTCTAGTCCTGGACAAACAAATAAAAAGAATGAAACAATCTCTACTCACCAAGAGTTTAACAAGAGAATGAATACAAATAAACACAAGAACATGGAAAACTACAAGGCACTAGAGCTAGGGAGGAAGAAGGGTATTAGCAGTTAGGGATGAGGATTAAGAAAAAAACTTTTTGTAGAAAGTGGCACTTGACCTGAAGGAAGAGAAGGACTGTGTAAGATAGGGGTGAGGAGGGAGGGAGTGCATTCTATATATGGGAGATGACCAGTGAAAAAAGTGTGAAGAGGAGAGATGGAATGCCTGAAGTGATGTATCTGAGGAACAGAGATGCCACTTTGGTTAGACTGAAGAGTGGAGAAGGAGGGACTATGTAAAGTTTAATGAATCAGTAAAGATACTACTACTACTACTACTACTACTACTACTACTACTACTACTACATATAGCAATTAAGCTATCACAGGTAACTTTGGTGGTGGTGGTGGAGGGGTGAAAGTGGGGGAAGGGGAGAATGAAAGTTGAGTGATGAAGAGGGAAACTGAATTGCAAAGGCCTAGCCTCTCTATGTTAATGGGACTTAAGCTCTTTCCTACCCATTAATAAGTCCCCTTGTGGAGCCCGTTAAGAGAAGCTTGCTTAGGGGAGGCTTGTTTGTAGGAAGGCTTTCACACATTTTTGTTAATTTCTGATTAGGTACTGATTAGGTCAAGAGGGTTGTGATGCATCCTGGCTCTGAGAACTGTATATGAGTTGGCATTTTGCTTTGGGGGCTTGTGAGAAGGATCTTGTGATTCCCCGGTTGAGATTCTGGGTGGTCATTTGTTCAGAGCTCCCTGACTGCTTAGATGTAAAGGCTTTCTCCATCCAGGGATGCATGTAAAGTGTATAGTTAATTCAGGAAGTCAGAGCCCTTTCTGTTGGTCTTTATTTCTCTGCTTGTATTTCCTGAAGTTCAGGGTGCTGACTTTTCCCCTGAACTAGTGAATGTGATTAAAAAAGATTGTTGGCCCCTTAAACAGCTATCTTTCCTAGTAAAGCAGATCTGAGAACCTGTGCTAGCAGCCATCCTGGCTATGCCAATGTGGTTGCTGTTACACCCTGCTAAACCAAGGAGCTGTGGAACAACTCAGGGCAAATGAATTATTTATCAGAGTAAGACCAGCACTAACAGTTCAAATCCTTTTTTTCTACTGGTCAGGAATTTGAATAGCAATTGGTTGCCAATTTTCCTGGAGTCTTCCCTCTCCCCACTAGCATGAATCATCCCCTAAGTCAAGGTTCCTCATTCTCTTTCCCTAGTGTCTAGTTCTGCTAGACTTACAGAAGAACTCTATAAAAACCCACCAGAATTTACATACCTTGAGAGAGATTTCCCCATTCCTTTAGGGGCCCCAGCAAGGTCTCTAGCTCTATCTAGGACCCCAGAGAATAACCCTATGTCCACCCTTCTGATCACCTCTTCATTTTGCGAGTATCTCCCCTCCATAAAATTGTCTTACTCTAGTGTCTTATGAATTCTGTGTTTCCTTGCCCTTTGTTTTTAATATTTTGAACTTTCCTAAGTCTGCTTTAGGACAAAGAATTAAGGTGGGAGGGAGAGGAAGAAGAGGTAAAGTATAGATAGCTTTTCTTGCAGTTTGAGAAAGAAATAGAGAAAGATAGTTTGGGGGAGGGTGCTAAGGTCTATTAAGGCTTTTTTTTAAAGATGGAGAAGACAGGTATTTGCTTTTTTAAATGGTATTTATTTTTCCCCCAATTACTTGTCAAGACTATTTTTAGCACTCATTTTTACAAGATTTTGAATTTTTCTCCCTCCTTTCCCTCCTCTTTTCTGAAAATGGTAGGTATTTGATATAGATTATACATGTGCTATTGTGTAAAACATATTTCCATATTGGTCACAGTTGTAAAAGAAGAAACAGATCAAAAGAAAATAAAACACAAAAAACCACAAATAAGTAGAAAAAATATGCTTTGATTGGTATTCAGAGTCCATCAGTTCTTTATCTAGATGTGGATAGCACTTTCTTTCCTGAGTCCCTTGTACTTGTCTTGCATCATTGTGTTGATGAAAAGAGTTGAGTCATTCATAGTTGTCATCACACAATGTTGTTGATACTGTGTAAAATGTTTTCCTGGTTCTGCTCATTTCACTTTGTATCAGTTTATGCAAGTCTTTCCAGATTTTCTGAAATCTGCCTGTTCATCATTTCTAATTGCACGATGGTTTTCCATTACATTCATATACCACAGCTTGTTCAGTTATTCCACAGTTAGTGGGCATTTCTCAAATTTCCAATATTTTGCCACCATGAAAAGGGCTGCTATAAATTTTTTGCACATGTAGGTTCTTTCCTCTTTTTCATGATCTCTTTGGCATACGGACCTAGTATTGCTAGATCAAAGGCTATGCACAGTTTGCTTGCCCTGTGGGCATAGTTCCAAATTGTTGTCCAGAATGATTTGGATCAGTTCACAATTCCACCACCCATGCATCAGTGTCTCAATTTTCTACATCCTCTGCAATATCTATAATTTTCTTTTTTTGTCATATTAGTCAATCTGATATGTGTGATGGGATATTTCAGTTATTTTAATTTGCATTTCTTTATTCAAAAGTGATTTATAACACTTTTTCATATGCCTATATATAGGCTTGATTTCCTCATCTGAAAACTGCTTATTCACATCCTTTGACCATTTATCAGTTAGGGAATAACCTGTATTCTTTTTTTTTTTAACAAATGCTTTATTAACTTCTGTTTTACATCATTCATTTCCGCCAGATTTTGAGTTACAATCATTTTCCCCCCATTATTCCCCTACCCAACCTCCCAGAATAGTAGTCCCACAAGATATCGCTTCCTCCAATCTGCTCTCTCCCATACCTTCTCCCATACAGCCATCGACTTTTCCATTAGAGGAAGGTGAATTTTTGTGTCCCAATGCCTGCACATCTTATCTCCCTATTACAAGCAAAAGAGTATTAATAATAGTATTTATATATATTTGGAACATTTAATGTTACGACCTCGAATTTCAGATCCATTTCCTTCCTCCCTTGTCACCCATTCCCTCTTGGGAGATAAGTAATTCAGTATATGTCGTACATGTCTAGCTATGCAAAACATTATCATAGTAGATATATTGTACAAGGCTGCTTATAATTCCCTCCCACTCATCCCACCCACCATCTGGTCCATTCCCCACATGATCCTGTCCCTCTTCTATAGTGGGTACTTCCAACCACCCCTCCCCCCAAGGATGCCCTCCCATCCATCATCCCTCCTCTCAACCCCCTTCCCCCTATCCTGCTTCAGGTTGAGATATCCCATTTAGTATGTATGTCATTTTCTCCCTGAACCAAATTCAATGTGAATGTGGTTTTGCCTTTTTAGCCTTCCTTATTCTCCCCCTCCTTTGCAACCACTTCCCCCTGCTTCCTCTACATGGGATAGTTTACCCTACCCTATCTCTCCCCATCTCCTCTTGCTACTCTCTTCTCTCACCTCATAATTTCATCCCTTGAGTATTCTCCCTTCCCAACAAATTCAACCTATGCCCTCTATCCATATATAACTGTAACCATATACACACACATTCACATATGTATTCATATGACCACACCCCCTTCTTCCATTATTTTCATAGTGAGAAAGATATCATCAGTCACAGTTATTGCTTTTCCATATAGGAATGTAAATAGTTCAACTTTGATAAGTTCCTTTTGATTTCTTTTCCCTGATTACCTTCTCAGGCCTCTCTTCCTTCTTGTGTCTGGATGTCAAATTTTCTATTCAATTCTGGTTTTTTCCTCAAGAATGCTTGAAAGTCCTCTATTCCACTGAATGACCATATTTTCCCCTGAAACAAAATACTCAGTTTTGCTGGGTAGGTGACCCTTGGGTTCATTCCCAGTTCTTTTGCCCTCTGGAATATCATATTCCATGCCCTTCGATCCCTCAGTGTAGAAGCTGCCAGGTCCTGGGCTATTCTGATTGTGTTTCCACAATATTGAAATTGTTTCTTCCTGGCTGCTTGTAGTATTTTCTCCTTGATCTGGGGATTCTGGAACCTGGCTATAATATTCCTGGGAGTTTTCTTTTTGGGATCTTTTTCAGGAGGTGATTGGTGGATTCTTTCAACCTCTATTTTGCCCTCTGGATCTAAAACATCAGGGCAATTTTCCTTGAGAATTTCTTGAAGGGTGATTTCTAGGTTCTTTCTTTGATCATGGCTTTCAGGTAGTCCAATAATTTTTAAATTGTCTCTCCTGGATCTATTTTCCAGGTCAGTGGTTTTTCCCATGAGATATTTCACATTGCCTTCTAATCTTTCATTTGTTTGGATCTGCTTAACAGCATCTTGATTTCTCATAAAGTCATTAGCTTCCATTTGCTCCAGTCTAACTCTGAAGGAATGAATCTCCTCAGTGAACTTTTGAGATTCTTTTTCCATCTGGCAAATTCGACTTTTTAAGGCATTCTTCTCCTCATTGCCCTTTTGGGCCTCCTTTGCCATTTGAGTTAGTCTATTTTTTAAGGTGTTGTTTTCCTCAGTCAGGCTGTTGACCCTCATTTCATACTTTTCCTGCATCCTTCTCATTTCTCTTTCCAATTTTTCCTCCACTTCTCTTATTTGATTTTTAAAGTCCTTCTTAAGGTCCTCTATGGCCTGCAACCCGCTCATGTTTTCCCTGGGGCTTTTGGAGCAGGACTTCTGACCTCACAGTCCTTTTCCCACTCTATGCCCCCAAAATAGGAGTCTAGGGTTGCATTTTTCTGTTTCCTTTGCCTTGGCATGTTGCCACTTAATTACTTGACTTTTGGGCTTGTTGCCACACTATGGCTTTAAGGCCAGCTGGAGGAATTTTCATCCCGAATGTGTGGGGGGCAACTTTTGTTTCTGGCAAGCTGTAAACCCATCCACGACTTCCACCCTAGATCACAATCCAGATCCAGGGAGGTTAAAGCAAGAGTGATTACCCCCCAAGACTGATCGCTGGATCTCCCTACGATTTGGAGGCTGGGAGCTGGAGCGCCTCTGAAAACTGCAAAATAGCATGTCTCCTCAGTGGCTTCTAGCCCCCAGGGGAGGGAGCCGACGCATTCCCTAAATACCAGTCCCAAAGTCCATAGGACACCTACCTTTTACTTTGTCCTAGGCATGTCTATGTTGATACTTCTGGAGTTGCCACAGCTCCTGGTGTTCTGGGGTCTCTCCAGCCGGCTGCTGGCCCTGCCACTCTGGGGCTAAAACCTCGGCTCACTCGGACCTGGGCTCGGCTCGGCTCCTGCGCTCTGCGTGCTGCCAGGTCCCAGACTGCTGCGCTGGTCCTTCCTGCAGGGCTGCTGGGCTGTCCTCAGCGGGAGGTTAGCTTCTCTGTGTCGTTCTGTGGGTGCTGGGGCTCCAGAAGTTGTTCAGAGTCCCCTTTTACATAGTTTGGGGGGAATCTGGGGGCAGAGTGGCTTGGAAGAGCTGTTTCTACTCCGCCATCTTGGCTCCGCCCCCCATAACCTCTATTCTTTTAATTTTTACTCAGTTCTCTATATATTTGAAAAATTAGGTTTTTATCAGAGATACTTTCTGTAAAGATTGTTTCCCAGCTTTCTGCCTTCCTTCTAATATTGGTTGCACTGGTTAAGTTCGTACAAAAGCTTTTTATTTTAATATAATCAAATGTATTTATTTTACATTTCATAATGCCTATAACTCACTTAACTTCTCTTTTAAGAATATGGATGTTATATATATATATTTGGTCCAGTGATGTTGTCTATGGTACCTTTTGTAAGAGCAAGCAAGGTAGGATTGTTGTTGTTTTCTTTTTGGAGTTCAGTTTCCCAGGCTCATGCTGAATTATAAACATCTGAAGGATTGACCTACTTTGAACCTTGGTAATTCACAGCTGTGCTGAGTCAAGTAGGTTTTGTGCCTTCTGGGAGGTGGCATTTTGCTTTGGGAGTCCCCTCATGAGATGGATCTTCTGATTTTCTGGTCGAGACTCTGAGTAGCTGTATGTTCAGAACCCCCTGACTACTTAGATGTTGCCTGTGCTCCCACCATCCAGTGATGTATGTAAAATGTATAGCAATATTGCTTTACTCAGACAGCTGGAGCCCTGTCTGTTCATCTTTGTGTTAATTTTTCTGCTTATATTTCCTACTTATCTGTCTTTCTTGGATACTTACTTCTTTTTAAAGTAAGATAGTTAATCCCTTTAAAGCTGTCTTTCCTTTAGCAAAGGAGATCAAAGAATCTGTGTTAGCAGGTCATCCTGGGTGTACTAAGGTGCTTGCTAATACACCCTTTAGCAAGTGTAGTTTCCTTCCTTATCTCTTTTAATTAGATCTCTTTTTGCTTTTACTTTGTCTGAGATCAGTATTACTACCCTGCCTTTATTTATTTATTTATTTATTTTTTACTTTGGCTGAAGCACAATAGATTTTGCTCAAGCACCTTACCTTTACTACATTTGTCTCTCTGCTTCACATGTGTTTTTTGTAAACAACATATTGTACAATTCTGGTATTTGATCCACTCTATCCATTTCCACTTTATGGGAGAGCTCATCCCATTCACATTCACACTTATGATTCCTGTGTGTTTCCCTCCATCCTATTTTTCTTCCTGTTTGTCCACTTTCTTCTTTCGCTCCTTTTTTCCTCACCAGTGTTTGACTTCTGTCTACCATTCCTCCTGATCTGCTCTCCCTTATGTTAGTTCCACACTCCCCCATCCCTTTACTTAATTGCCTCCCACCCACCCCCATTTCCTTGTTGGATAAGATAAATTTCTACAGTCAACTGATTGTGTATATTAATTCCCTCTTTGAGCCAATACTGTAGAGAATAAGGTTTAAGTGATACATATTGCCCACCTTCCCATCTTCCCCTCCTCTCTAAAAAGTCTTTTGTCCCTCTTCGAGTGAAATAATTTACCCCATTCTACCTTTCTCTTTCTTCTACATCTGGTATACTCCTCTTTCTTATCCCTTAATTATTTTTTTATGTCATTCCCTCAGATTAACCTTATGCCCACACCCTCTGCCTATATATATTCCTTCTAGTTGTACTATTAGTGATGCAATTTTCAAGAATTAAAGTATCATATTCCCATGTAGGGATGTAAACAGTTTAGCTCTGTTGAATACCTTATGTTTTCTTTTACTATTTTTTTAAACTGTGTCAGATAAATATAGCACACAGGAGGGCTGCTGGCACAGGTTCACTCTTGATCTGGTCAGAGAGGAAAGACACTAAGAAAGTGTCTAATCTAGTTTTCTCAGAAGAGGATTGCTGATAATGGGAGGACAAACTCTTACAGTGTTCCCTGATCACCCTTCTTGCAGAGGCCAGTGAGAAAGGGGGGCAACTATCCCTACGTCTCAATGGGGTCAGTTGAGACAGGCACAATTTGTGCATCTCCCTAAAAGCCTCGAGTCTCAATGGGGGCCACTTTAGGCATGTACAGCATTTGTACATTCAACCCTAAAGTTCCCCATTTGATGACCAATGACCACCTGCTTTATAGGAGCAACAGACAAAGAAGCCATACTGCCAGCAATAGCCTCACAAATTTACATCACCCCATCTGTGTATCTCACTGCACAGTTATAGTAGATGTTTATATTATTTATCATTATATAATGCTGTGTAGGTGTGGTAGAGATGTTTTGAATTGTAACTGTGGCAACTCATATCTAATACCTGGGAACAAGACATTGTTATGGCTTTGGATCCTGGGAAACTGAACTTTAAGAAATGATAACAAAAATCCACTTCACACACACTAAAATCCACCTTACACTAAAATTCAACTTACATCCTGTTTATGTTTCTCTTGGGTCTTGATATTGGAGATCAAATTTTTTATTTCATTCTGGTCTTCTCCTTCCAAAATCTTGAAATCCTTCAGATTAATTGAATGACTCCTTTTTTCCCCTTAAAGTATTATGCTTAATTTTGCTGGGTTGTAGTCCAAACACCTTTGCCCTCCAGAATAACATATTCCATGACCTTTTTAAATGTTGCAGCTACTAAGTCCTATGTAATCCTGATTGTGGCTCCCTGATATCTGGATTGTTTCTTTCTGGCCACTTGTGGTATTTTTCCCTTGACCTGATAGTTCTGAAATTTGGCTTTAATGTTCCTTGGAGGTTTTATTTTGGGATCTCTTTCCTGAAGTGATCGGGGGATTCTTTCAATGCCTATTTTGCTCTCTAGTTCCAGGATACCAGGCATTTTTCTTTGATAATTTCCTGAAACATGTTGTCCAGGTCCTATTTTGGTTATGGCTTTCAGGTAGTCCAATGATTCTGATACTGTTGCTCCTAGATCTATTTTCCAGGCCAGTTGTTTTTCCAATGAGGTATTTGCAATGTTAATGGAATCTAAGATCTTCCCCACCCATTAATAGACCTCACATGGAGTTCATTAAGGGAGGCTTGCTTGTAAGAAGGCTTTCACACCTTTTGCTCATTTCTAATTAGGCACTGAGTCAAGAGGGTTGTGATGCCTCCTGGATCTGAGAACTGTATATATACTCTGCATTGATATTTTGCTTTGGGGACTTGCTTATGAGAAAGATCTTGTGTCTCCCTTGTCAAGATTTTAAGTGGCTGTATGTTTAGAGCTTCCCTGCTGCTCAAATATAAAGGCTTTCTCCATCCAGGGAGGTATATATAAAGTATATAGTTAATTTAGGCAGTCAGAACACTATCTGTTCATCTTTATTTCTCTGCTTGTATTTTCTCTGTTTGTATTTTCTCTGAAGTTCAGGGTGTTGGCTTTCCCCCTGAACTAGTGAATGCAATTTAAAAAGATTGTTGACCCCTTAAACAGCTATCTTTCCTAGTAAAGCAGATCTAAGAACCTATGTTAGCAGCCATCCTGGGTATGCCAGTATGGTTGCCACTACAGCATTTTACATTTAATTTTTTTTTTCATTCTTTTGAATTTGATTGATTCTTGATGTCTCCTAGAATCTATAGCTTCAGCTTGCCCAATTCTAACTTTTAAGGAGTTATTTTCCTCAATTAACTTTTTTGTACTTTCTTTTATACTTGGTCAGTTGTACTTTTTAAGGAGTAGTTTTCTTCAGCAGATTTTTGTATCTCCTTTTCCATTTGGCCAATTCTAATTTTTAAGTAATTGTTTTCTTTTTCCAAGCTATTGACTCCTTTTTTTAAAAAATAGTTTTCTCAAATCACTCTCATTTATTTTCCCAATTTTTCTTTTACCTCTCTTATATGATTTTTAAGCTTCTTTTTGAGCTCTTCCATAAATTCTTTCTGGGCTTGAGGTCCCTTCTCATTTTTCTTTGGAGTTTTGCCCATAGGTGTTCTGATATTGTTATCTCTTCCAAGTTTGTGTCTTGGCTTCCCTGTCACTATAATAACTTTCATTTTTTTTTTTTGCTCATCCTTTTTGGCCTTTTTCCTTTCTTTTAAAGTTGATCTCTGCTCCTGGGATAGAAGGGTCACTGTCTCTGGCTTCTTGTGTCAGGGGCTGTAGGACCTGTCTGTTTACCTGGTGCTACACTGCCATTGCCCCAAGGCCCGTGGGGAACGCTTTTATCTAGTGCTGCCTGAAGGGTTGGGGTGGGGGTAGCTGACACTGTTGGAGGCCATTTTGGGGGAGTTTGGCAACTTACCTGGTGCTGAGGTCCTAGAGCTGATGTCTGAGGTGTTCTGGGGCTAGTGGGGTGTTTCTTAGTTTACTTGGGGAAACATTAAAGCACATGTGATCTGGCTGCTGGTAGCTGCCTATTTGCCAAGGGCTACCCTGAAGCAAGTGACAGGGCCATGTGCTGGTGGCTGCCTGTTTACTTAGGCACCCATAGGCATCTACCTGTTTGCTTGGGATTTAGCTGAAGCACATTAAAATCTGACCTCTGGAGGTTGCCTGTTTGCCTGGGCTATGCTAAAATATGTGGTTCTCAGAGCTACAGTGTACCTGGTTCCCTGGATATGCTGAGGAATGTGGGGGTCCCTGGTGTTGGCGTTTGCCTGCTCTACTGCACTGGGGCTCAGGATTTCCCTCTGCTTTGCTGATGTGGGGCTTCCTGCTGGCTTGTTGGGATGCTTCCTGTCCTGGACTGGGCACTTCCCTTTTACCTGAGTGAGATCGACCTTCCTGTCATCTTCCAAGTTTCTTTTGCTTCACCCTGTCTTTTTTCTGCTTTTATTGTTCTAGAATTTGTTTGTGGGTACTATTTTTATGGTTGTTTGGAAGTAAATATGGAAGAGTTACAGCAATTTACTGCTTATTCCACCATTGTGGTTCCCAGAATGGGAGAAAGACATTTGAAAGTTGTGAGGGAAGAACCAGTAAATAGGAACAGCTTGAAAATCAGAGAGAAAGGGAAGGTGATTCATGAAGATGATCTGCTGGAGAAGATGAGAGGGAATGCAATCAAGTACATACATAGAGTAGTTACCTTTGGTAAGGGAAAGGGTGACCTCGTTATCAGAGACTGAGTGAAAATGAAGAGAGTGGGAAATTATATCAAGAGGTTTTGAGATAAGGAAGAGAGATGAAGAAACTCACATCAGGTGGCCTAAGTTTTTTCAGTAAGGCAAGATTTGATGTCCTAAATGAGTGGAGCTGGGGCATGTGTGCAGAGGGAGAGGAGGGAGCAAGCATTCCCTCCTATGTGCCAAACATTGTGCTAAGTGTGAGGGATACAGAGAAAGATAAAAGACAGTGCCTTGTTCTCAGTTTAATGTCTCCCTCTAAGAGTGAGACAAGAAAATCAATCAAAGAGGAATACAAGAATTGCCATGCTGCAGTGAGGGCCCAGTTGGATCAAATGAATTTATAACGTATCCTATCAGCACATTTGTAGGTATGAAAAAGTTGATGGTGAGAGTTATCCCTTTGGCAAAGGATAAGTGATCTAAGGGCAACAAGTAAGGTATTTAGAGCAGCTGAAAATATAGAGTTGAGATCTGAGAGGGAGGAAAGTGAAATCAGAGCAGGAGTATGTAGAAAATACTAAGGGGTGGGAAATGAATTGGTTTAGGAGGGGTGGGGTGTAGGGAGAGATGGAATGATAGGAGGTTTTGGTCAGATAGAGGAATACCAGAGTTTTTGACTGAGGCTGTGTAGTATTTGTGAGTAATGGTAAGATCCAGAGTAAGATTCCCTGAGGGTGGTGGTTAAGGTGGTATGAAAGAGTAGATCCTGGGATTTAAGGAGATTGATGACTTTAGAGGTTAGGGAATGTGAGGAAGTATAAAGTTGAATGTTGAAATACCCTAGCATAAAGGCTAGAGTTGTAGGGGGAAGGAAGACGGTGAATAGAGTACTATATTTATTGAAAAAGAGGCAAATGATCTGGGGGTTGGTGCACAGTACCCATTGTCATTTGAATAGGAAAGAAAAATGAGAAAGAGAATTTTAATTGCACAAACTTCGAAATGAGTTTGCTGAGTGATGCTGACATTAAAACACATGTGATCTGGCTGCTGGTGGCTGCCTGTTTGCACAGGGCTACCCTGAAGCAAGGGAAGCAGAAGCAAGAAGAATCTAGAAGTGACAGGGGGAGGCAAGGGATATTGTCACCTCCCTCCTTCTCCCTCCAGGAGCAGTGTGTGGGTGTGGGGAGTGTGTAATCCAAGGAAAATCAGAGTTGGTGGAGACAGTGGCAAGTGATGGAGTATCATGTGGGGGTAAACCAGGTCCCAGGGAGGGCAAGTAGATAGAAAGAGTGTAAGAGAAAAAGATACAGAATGAAAGAAAGTTTGGTCACTATAGATCCAGAATTCTGGAGGGCAAAGTGGAAGGAAAGAACACGGAGGGAGTGGGATATGTGTAGGATAGAGTTGGGGAGGTTGGGATGAAAGAATGGGAAGTAGGGTTTGGGAATAGTTTGTTTTCACATGGCTTGTAAGTGAGCAACATAAGAATGGAGATAGTAAAAGGTGATAGGAGTTTGTCAGCCATGGGAGTAAAGAAGGTTGTAGGTGAAAAATAACGTTCACGGCCTCAAATGGGGCAAGGGCCAGGGGTATAGTAATTTAAGAACTCTTGCCTGCTTCTCTAGTGACTCCATGGGAGAAGAGGTGGCTGGTGCTGTAGCCAGAATGCTTTGGCAGACTAAGGTCCTGGGCAGGGACTCTACATATGTAGCATAGGAGACTAATGCTTTGGGCCAGGGCTGGATGAAATGATCTGTGAGATTTCTTCCAACACAAGAAGTCCATGATTCCATGATTACTATCAAATTTGAAACTTGATCTCTGCTATCTTTGTAACCTTATCACCTAAAGTCATATTAATAAATCACTAGAATTAGCCAGAAAATGTTGCCTCTTCTTAGTTTACAACAATCATAGTCTTATTAAAAACTTAATAAAGACAAAAACATTCAGGCAAATGAAATTAAAAATTCAATCATACACAACTCAGTAAGTTCCAGACTATTTTATATTTATTTAAAAAGTGAGTGTGGATATAAACAGTAACAGAATAATAGCTTTAGCATCTTCTGTGCTTCTGTGTTCTTCCAATCCCCTTTTCCTCTCTTTTTATCAGATTGTATTCCAGTTTTTTAATATAGTTGTAGCATTTATATTGTTTTGATTCTACCTTCTTCATTCAGAATCACTTCAAACTTGCCTTTCCATTTATTTTATCTCCTTTATGCCTATGATTTCTTACCCACAATTATTTTAAAGCATTATGGTTTTTGCAAAACACAGTGCCTTGGTGTGGTGTGGATTCATGAATGTGCTTTGCTGCTTTTCCCTGCTAAGGGGAAAGAGAAAGTAGGGAGAGATGCAGAGACTGACCTACCAAGGCTAGGTTAACATTGTATAGCAGAAAGAGCATTTCTCTAAAATCAGGGTTCTGGATTCAAATCCCATATTTGATGCTTACTGTATGACAAGTCATTTAACATCTGTTGGCCTTGCTTTCTTCCTCTTTGAAATTTTGAAAAGCTTGGACCTAGATGATCTCTAAAGGCCCTTCTAGCACTTCTAGATCCTTGAGCCTCAATCCCCTCATTTGTAAGATGTCACTGAGGTCCCTTCCAGTTCTGGATTTATGATCCAGCCCTTGCCCAGTTTGTACATGCACAGTTTGGCTTTCTTTTTCAAACATACTATTTATGCCTTATTGTTATAGAACTTAATTTGACTTATTTTTGACCACTTCTTCAATATATATCTCTCAAGATGCTTAAAAGTCTGCTCTAGCTTCATTTTTTGTCACCTAGATTGAGGTAATCTTTAATAGGCTTCATGTTCCACCACATAGATCATTGATCAAGGAAAGGGAAAGGCACAAGAATTTATTAAGCACCTAATGTATGCCAGGTGCTGTTCAAAGTGCTTTGTAGATATTATCTCACTGGATTCTCACAACAATCCTGTGGGGTTGGTGATATTATATTCCCAACTTTACAGTTGAGGAAACTGAGGCAGACAGAGGTTAAGAGACTTGCCCAAGGCCACACAGTTAAGTACCTGAAGCAAGATTTGAACTTCAGTCTTCTTGACTGTGAGCAAATAGGAGGGGCTATGGATAGAGCAACAGGACTGGAGTCAGGAAAACTCATCTTTCTGAGTTCAAATGTGGCCTGAGATACACACATATACATATAATGTATATGAACATATACATAATATAATATATACATGTGTGTTTATGCATATGCACACACACACACACACACACACATATATTTATACATACACACACAGATATCCTGCCTTATAGTCCACCATACTGTTTCATGTTTAGGGATTAATAAATACTCTTTAGCTGTGACTTTCTACCCATCTGACAAACCTCAAATATTTATGAAATAAACATTCCTCAACTAGATGGGCCTTTGTGTAAAGGTAAAGTGTTGACATTTGAATTGAGCAATTGTGGGGCTAATAAAATGGGACAACCAATACCCTTCTGGGTCCAGATTCCAGATGCACCCAATAGACAGTTCTACTTGGGAGTGGACCAGAAATGAGGAGGGTGAGAAGCTCTATAGGAAACTAGAAAGTACAAATGAGGAAGAGTTTTTGTTATTTCCCTGACTATGATTACCATGGAATTGGCAAAAGGGACCAGACTCTAGGACAGTGGGCAACTACTGAGATTTGTCTGAGGAAATTCAATGGATCAAGAATGACTTGGAGTAGGATGGGTGTCTGTGTATGTTGGGGTAATGTTGGAGGAATGATAAAAATAGTTGTGTAAAGAAGAAAGTTAGAGTTTTCTCACTCATTTTTTTTATTTTCACATTCCTGCTTGTGTAGGAGGTTGGTTAAGGGAGCTCCCAGATCACCTTGATGAACTTACAAGGTGGTAAATCTTTGGGACTTTATATTTTATTATTTGAGCATAGATTGGCTAAGATTATTGTGGTCCAATGGTCAGCAAATCAATAAACAAATATTTATTAAGCTCCTTCATTATGCCAGATACTTTGCTAGCTTCTGGGGATAAAAATACAATGAATGAAATGACCCCTACTCAATACTCCTTAATAAATGAAATTATTGCAAAGTTAATGCTTTGTCTTCACTCCTTTTCCCTTTTATGAGCACAGGTCAGAGACAGAGAACTGAGAATGGACTTTAGTCTCTGGAGAGGAGGTGGTGGTGGTTTACCTAGGTAGTGACCCAAGGGACCAGCAGACAATGTCTGAGAGAGGGCAACAACTAGGGATATAGCAGAGTATTGAGAGTTCCTGTGTCCCACCTCCCTGCACTCTGAGAACTACTTGAACCCAGTTCTGGAGAGCCAGTGATGGAGACACATGGCAGGTTAAAGTTCTGTCATTGACAGACTCTTGGATAAGGAAAAGAATCCTGTAATCCAGTGTTCTATCAACAGAATGTTGCATTCCTGGGCAGTTTCAATCTCTTGGGGAAAAGAAGGTAGAACATGTGCTCTCCTCAGCTGAAGAAGCAATAAGATATTAAAGCCATAACAAGGAGGATTTTTTTAAAATCTAGAAACTATTCAGATAGTTCAGGTCTGTTTCCTTCTGGAAAAAAATCTAAGCCCTCAGGACTGTATCATAATGCTAGATAGATGCTTTGCTGGGATGAAAGTGGGAATCATTGGAACGCTGGAAGAAGGATGCCCACGTGTGTTTCCCTCCTGAGGGTAGTCCAAATCAATTCCAATGGTATAACACTGAACAACTGAACTAGGGCCTAAGAAGAGGTTGAGCTTGCTGGAGGTATGAGAATTATAATTTTCTTATGAGTTTTATAGAAAATTTTATTCTCTTAAGATTTTTTATGAGTTACTCTTTGTTCTTTGCATATTTTTCACATTTTCTATAGGGTAGAATAAAGATTCTGCCCTCTTTTGCCCCTCTTCCTGGCAGGAATTAGTCTCCCTTGGAGAAGGGTGAGTGTGAGAGACTCTAGAGGTATCAGGGTATGCCCCCCTCCAAGCTACCACTGGACAGACTCATGTGGATACACAACCTATACGGGCAATGTAACACACAAATATACATGTCACACTCCCTATAAATGTCAAAGGTGGGACTCAAACCCAGACTTTCCTTAAGTCCAAGATCAGCTCTTTATCCATCATGCCATGCTATATTTCATTTTGCACATGGTAGATCTTTGATAAATGTTTGATTAGTGAATGGGAGAATAAATTCAGGGCAGCTGTTCTATTTCTGCTAGAATTTTTTTTTTTTTTTTTTGTGGATTTATGGTCTACTAGGATAGCTAGGTGATACAATGAATAGAGTGCCAATTCTGGAGTTAGAAAGACTCATCTTCCTGAGTTCAAATATGACCCAAGACATTTATTAATTGTATAACCCTGGGCAAGTCACTTAATCCTGTTTACCTCAGTTTCCTCATTTGTAAAATGAGCTGGAAGAGGAAATGGCAAATCACTCCAGAATCTTTGCCAAGAAAACCCCAAATGGAGTTTTAGAGTCAGACATAATTGAAATGACTGAATAACAAAAACAACAAAAAAGGACTAGTCTGGATGAGAGCTCCATTATATAGCAATTTGACTTATTCTTGGAGTCTCCTTCTAGATGAGCAAACATGAGATTTGCAAGAGATTCTCTAGAGGCAAATGAGCTTATAATTTTATATCCATGATAAAATGGTTCCAAAGTTTAGACACAAAACTGGAAGTAAAACTACCATAGAAATAACTTGTGTAGGGTTATTAATGTGGGTATTTACCACAATGATAAAATTTCTTTTTAAAACATTTGTTTGTGACAAAAGTGAGCAGAACTTTTCAGTCCAATCCCACCAGTCATTGCCTTTTCAGTAAAATACAATCATTTCTCCATCTTTTTGCTTTGTCTTTGTGTTGTTTTCAAACACATACAGAACCAATGCACGCACAGCAGTACACCTTCCCATTTACTGCAATTGCCTGCATTATGGATGATGCTGTTCAGAATGGAGAATATTAACAAGCCTATTCAAGTTATGTAAAAGGCTTTCCTCTGGAAGGGAGAAAGCAAAAACAGGTTTCCTGGCTTAGACAGCTTCCCTGAGAATTCACTGAATGCATCATCTATGGGCCCCGGGGTGGTGAAAACTTTTGAAATATAGAATGGTTTTCCTTGAGAGGGTTGGCTCAGCATTTCCAGGCTACTTAGTGGGGGCCCCACAGGGTGTGGAGCCCGACGATCAGAAAGGAAGAAAGGGTCTAAGTGGTGAAAAGTAAAATAAGAGCAAGAACCACAGCGGAACCAAACAGAGAGGGGTTTCCAGCGAAGTGATGGTTTCTTCTTGAACATTCTCTCTGATTAAAAAAAAAAAAAAGATTTCATAGGCTTTTAGAATGAAAGCAAAAGTCGTGAACTGAGAATTCTAGAGTAGGTCACCCTCCTCCCACGTGACTTTGTGTAGGTCTTGGTTAACCAGTACTTTCATTTACCAGATATAGTTCTTCCATTCTTCTCTATTTCTCTCCTTTCTTTATGCTTTCTTTTTCCCCCTCTCTCTCTCCCTCCTATATTTCCTTTTTTCCTTCCTTCCTTCCTTCCTTCCTTCCTTCCTTCCTTCCTTCCTTCCCTCCTTCCTTCCTTCCTTCCTTCCTTCCTTCTTTCTTTTTCTTTCTTTCTTTCTTTCTTTCTTTCTTTCTTTCTTTCTTTCTTTCTTTCTTTCTTTCTTTCTTTCTTTCTTTCTTTCCTTCCTTCTTTCCTTCTTTTCTTCCTCCCTTCCTCTCTCTCTCTCGCTATCTTCTTTCCCTCCTTCCTTCAGTATTTATGGAGTCACCTCTCTTTTTCAGAGCCCAGTCCCAGTCCTTATGAAGAATACAAAGATAACCAAGTCATGATCTCTGCTTTAAAAATCTGATTATGATAAGATGTGTACCTAACTAATTTAAATACTTAAAAGTGTTAAAATACTAGAAGAAATGTAGAAGTCATATAGTCATAACATCATATATTAACAACTAGACAAACTCTCTGAGGCCATCTACTACTCCCCAATTTTATAGATGAGGAAAATGACATCTATACAGGTTATGTGATAAGGTCAAGTAAACAGAAGAGGCAAGATTTGATCTTGGTTTCTCTGAATGCTAAATTCAGCTGTCTTTCCATTGTAGTATGCTGACATTTCATCTATTATCTAATATGTGTGTATCACATATACATACATATATACACATACACATGTATAGGTGAAGAGGGCATTCCAAGGAGATGAAAGGGTATGAATAAAAACAGAAAGGTGAGAAAGTGTGAGGCATATTGGGGACAGTTGAGGAATAGACAAATTTAGCTAAAACAGAAGGTTCATGTTACATAATAATGAAGGGTAAGTTTTGAAAGGTAGATTGAGGTCAGATTGTGGGAAACTGCCTATCTATAAACTATGGCCTTGATTCTCTAGGCCAAATAGAACCATTAAGTTTTTATCATAGTGATTTAGAAGAATTAATCTTGTAGTGGTGTCTTGGATAGATTGATTGTGTTTGTCCTTCATTTTAGAAAAGGATCATGGCATCAGGGAAATGATGACATGACTTGCAGTTGACTTTGATTTGAGGGAGGAAGGGCTGTGCAAGGTCACCAGCCTCACTTTCTCCTCCAAAGTCATCTGGATCCAGTGACCAGATATTCATCAGAATGAAGTGGGAGACTGTGGCCCTTTTAGAGTAAGACCTTTTCAGTACTCACTTAGAGTGAGGTAATGTCCATTACTTCAATAAGCCTCTTTAAGAAGTGAGTCCAGGGGGCAACTAGGTGGCACAGTGAGTAAGACTACCTGAACTGGAGTTGAACGACCCGGGATCGGTTCCAGCCTCAGAAAATGAGCATCCACACATAAATAATGACTGGCTGTGTAACCTTGAGCAAGTTACTTAACCCCAATTGGTTTAAAAAAAAAAGTGAGTCCAGAGATGGTCTCTTTAATTACAAAAAAAGAACAAAAAATTGAGCTGGGAGGGGAATACTGTCCGGGTTGCTGTTTCAAAGAGAAACAGTTACCATTGACATTCACTCTAAGCCAGGAGGGTCCAAAATACAGCCATTAAGTGGAACTCTAAGGGATCTATTCAATCTGACCTTCAGAGTGAATTGGGTTTAAGGTTTTGAGGAAGGAAGGAAGGAAGGAAGGAAGGAAGGAAGGAAGGAAGGAAGGAAGGAAAGAAGGAAGGAAGGAATTAGTCTAGCTAGTAAACCCCAAATGGAGAATCAACAGGACTCAATAATCAGTTGAATGTATAGGTCAAAGGAGAATAAAGGATCAGAATAACTTCCAAAGTTGTGAACCTGGGTGACTGAAAGGATAATAATATTAATAGAAATAGAGAAGTTAGGAATTGGGGTTGGTGGATTCAAGATCATTCCATTTTGGACGAAACTCTATTTTGAGTCCTGAATGTGTATCATTTATCCATGTGGAAATATCCATTAGGCATTGGGTAATGAAAGGTCATAGTTAAAGATGAGGGTGTGGACTAGCCCTGTAGATCTGGGAATGATCTATTTAAGCCTGATAATTGAACTAATGGGAGCTAATGAGATCATTTCCCCAATAGAAAGAAGACAAGAGCTTCCAAGACTGAGTCCAGAATATAAGAATGAGAGATACCTTGTTGGAGGAGAGTCTGTAAGATAGTTTTTTGTTGTTGTTGTTGTTCTACCCATGCAAATACTTTTTAAACCAATCAACAAACAATTAGCACAATGGGATATTGTGTTTTTTGTATTTTTCAGTAACTTTTATCTAAAGATGTCATCTCCTAGGGAATATTACATACAAAAACCTTCATGTTTCCTTCTAATTCCCTCAATAATAATGTCCTCAAATTATGTAGATAATTCTCATAAATATTTTATATAAATGGAAAAGTAGGCATGTAGTTTAGTGCTTATCTAAGTTCTCTTGATCCCTTTAGCACAGATATCCTCTAATTATATTTGTTCTGAATAGGCTTTTCTTCCTGTCTTTGTTTTCTTCGTTGGTGTCTGCACTGTCCTTGATGGTAAGAATTTTCTCTGAAAATCTTGGCAGATCTTTTCTACTTTTGCCAGTTGTTATTTTCATTCTCAAATGTTCTTAAGATGACTTTGTTTAGTTGGGTCTTTCACTAAGCCATCTTTAAAATATATATTCCTTCTGCTACTTCTTTTGCTCTTTGATGAAGTGATACTATTCATAATCATCCACTGTCATTCCCTTTAAGATTTTTACAAACAAATCTTTCAGTCTGGTGTCACCATTGGCTAATACATCTCTCTGCTAGGCAAGGAAGTTAAGTTACTTCTAGGCTTCTTTGGTCTCGTCATTATGGTGGTTGATTTACATTACAAAGTAATCATCTTCATAAATTATTATTTTTATTCGTTTTATTTCCTACTGTGTTGGTGTCAATAACAGGCTGGAGATATTTCAACTGGGTGCTCTTTTCCTCATCTTTATTATTCTAGTTTTATAGGTGATGGTCTGACTATACACAGAGAGCTGATTCAATTGTGACTACCTCTTAAGTAATGAGTTGTTTTCCATCTGTTAAAAACATAACCAGTCTCATTTGTATTGTATTATTTGGTGCTAATCCAATCCATTGCCTTTTTATTCTTTTCTTAAGGAAAATATTCATGTTGTGTAAGAATGAGACAATTTTTGATGATTCTCATTATCTACCTAACCTGTCCTAACATTTCAGATGACCTCCAATCTTGTATCTTTAGCTGTCTTTCAGATGTCTAAAACCATATATCCAGTAGATATTTTTAACTCTGAGTGTCCAAAAAGGAACTTGTGATTACTCCCCCTAAATGCTCCCCCACTCCCAACTTCCCCATTACTGTGCTGTTGTTCAGTTGTTTAGTCACGTCTGACTCATTGTAATCCCATTGTCCATAGCCAGGTCCTTCTATCCTCCACTATTTCTTCATGTTCATGTTCATTGTTTCTATGATACTATCTATCTTCTCTTCTTCCATTCCCTTTTTCTTTTGCATTCACTCTTTCCCAACATGAGAGTCTTTTCTATTAAGTCCTGTCTTCTTATTATGTGGCCAAAATATTTAAGCTTCAATTCCAGTATTGACCTTCTAGTGAATAGTCTGAATTAATTTCTTTAAGTATTGACTGATTTGATCTCCTTGTTGTCCAAGGGACTCTCAGAAGTCTTCTACAGCTCCACAATTCAGAAACATTGATACTGCAGTGCTCAGCTTTCCTTATAGTCCTATTCTTACTGTCATAAAATACTGGAAAACCCAGTGTTTTATGGACTATTATAAACAAGGTGGTGTCTCTGCTTTTTAGTATTCTGTCAGGATTTGTCATAGCTTCCCTTCCAAAAAGGAAACATCTTTCATGACTGTGTTGTTGTTTGCAGTAATCTTTGAGCCCAAGAATATAAAGTCTGGCACTGCTTCCATTTCATCCCCCTCTATTTGCCAGGAAGTGATGGGACTGATGAGGTATGGGCTCTGGGAGCCACCTGGAGCTCTCCTTGAGTCCTTGAGGTACAGGCTCTGGAACTCTGATTAAATCATCTCATTTGATGAGGCATTTGTATGAGGCAATAAGCCTTACCTTGTGGCTGGGCCCAAGCCTCTGTTACTAGACTTCCCACCCTTGAGTCTATCAAAGTGTCAATCTACCCTAGCACTGGCCTAGCCCATTGTTTGTGGTCTCCAGGTGGCCTCCACCCTTAATCACTCATTAACCTCATTAACTCCTCCTGAAGACCCTCCCCAAACTCCTCCCCTAGACCATCCCTAGATTCCTCCCACAACTTTCTGTATATAAGACCCCATCCTGTCTTCATGTTTGTGAGAGTGCCATAGAAGAGAGAGCATCATAGAATAGTGAAAGCACCATAGAATGACCTAGCACAGACTTACTCTGTGTCCAATACAAGCGAACTTTTAATAAACTTTACTTTTCTTTGGTTGAGAGAAGACTTGAGTCAAATTCATTCAGCAGGACCCAGTGTATTGGTATTTTGGGATCTCCAGAGCAACCCTAACCTTCTTTATGGGTAACCTCTTCAGGACCAGTTGCCAAGATCTTAGTTCTTTTAAATGTTAAGCTTCAATCCAGCTTTTACATTCTATTTTTTCACCCTCACCAAGAGGCTTCTTAATTCCTCTTCACTTTCTGCCATCACAGTGGTATCATCTTCATAATCTGAGATTATTGATATTTTACCCAGCAATCTTCCAGTTTTTTTGATTCATCCAGCCTGGCATTTCTCATGATGTAGTCTGCATATAAGTTAGTAAATAAGGTGACAATATGCAGCCTTGTTGTATTTCTTTTCCAATCTTTAACTAATCAGTTGATTATCGTAGGCAACATCTTTCTAGTTCCTCATGCTCACTACCTAGATTCTAATCTTAACTCCTTACTGTCTCTCATCTCATATATCCAATTTGCTGCCAAAGTCTGCTGATTTTACCTCCACAACATTTCAATAATATCCCCCCTTCTCTCTGGTATAGCCACCACTCTGGTACAGGCCCTCATGACCTCATGCCTATACTACCATTGCAAGAACCTTCTGGTGAGTTGGCCTCCTTAAGTTTCTTCCAATTCCAATCCATTCTCTATTCAGTCACATAAGTGATTTTCCTAAAACAGAAGTCCAACCATGTCATCCTGATACTCATTAAACTCCAGCACTCCCCATAATTTCTAGAATCAAATACAAAGGCTTATGAGTATTCAAAGACCTTACTAACCTAGCCTCTTCCTACCTTTACTCTTCAACCAATGACCTTGGCCTCCATGGACAAGATACTCCATTTCTCAACTCTAGGTATTTCCCATGACTGTCCTCAAAGCTTGAGATACTCTTCCTCCTTATCACTACCTGTTGTCTTCCCTGGTTTCCTAATTCCCACCTAAAATCCCATCTTTTATAGAAAGCTTTTCCTAATCCCTCTTAATTTCTTTCTTTTAATTATTACCTTTTCATTTGAAAAAATTTAAAATTAATTCCCTTAATTATTTCCTATTTTCCTGTATATATTCCTGTATATATTTCCTGTATATGTTTATTATTTCCCTAATTAAATTGTGAGCTCCTTGAAGGCACGTATTTCTTCTCTTCTCTTCTCTTCTCTTCTCTTCTCTTCCCCTTTTCCTTTTTCCCCTTCCCCTTTCCCCTTTCTCTTTCCTTTTCCCTTTCCCTTTCTTTTCTTACCTCATTGTGTTTTCCTGGCACCTAGCACAGTGCCTGGCACAGAGTAGCTGCTAAGTAAGTGTATATTTCTTGATTGTGTAATTTCCTAGTCTTTGGCCTCTCTACTTACTTCTGAATCATATTTTCCAACATATTTTTCACTGTTCTTGCTTATTCCTACCTTTATATAAATCACTAAATACTAAAATATACTTATTTAATTTGGAGTCTTCTACAGAATTCCTCAGCCTCATCATCCTCTGAAACAGATGTTGGCACATAAATTGCAATTATTTTAATGGTAGTCTTTTTGCAAATACTTATCATGAATGGCACTGAAGTATAACATTACTAAATGTCCCATGAAATGATGTTTCTTGTTGCTTTTGAATTCATGATAAAACCAATCACCCAAACTCTTTTATTGGCTTTTCCAAGGATTACCTGTGAGCCATTCTTCACTTTAGCTGCACCTTCAGTCTGTCTTTTGGTTTCACTTATTGAGAGAATAGTTGCGGCAAAGTTGCTACAACTTAGTTCCTTCAATAGTAAGTTCACTCATTGATCAGTAGACAAAGATTTCATATTTATAAACAATTAATGTTTCTAGTCTATATCTCAAATCTGTCGTCCTCAGTATCCTGTCTTCTTTTCAGTCATGAACACTGTCACTGCAGAAGTAGAAAAGGTTTGTAAAGAACTAAGAGCCATCCTGTAGTTTTTCATTGTTTCATTAGTTAACCATCATGAAAGAATTCATTACCAAGTGGTTAGTCTATTGATTATCAGCTTTGCCATGTTTAATTAGGCTGCTCCTTAGACGGCTGGAAAAATCTGTTGCCAGGACCATCCTATTAGGTTGGTTTATATAGTTTTGTAATTCAGCTATGTTATAGAGTAAATAAGCTTTTAGGGACTGATATGGGAATGTAATTACCATTTATAACATGTCTATGATGAATTGCAATCTGAATCCCAAACAACAGGGAAACAACTTTCTCTCTGGAGTTCCTTTCAGGGAATATTGCCTTTCAGGTGATGTATTTGAGAATTGAGGCTCTATTTTCTGGCTTAATCCAAAAAGAACAAAGTGGAGGACTCAAGTCGTGTTACTTCCTTCTGTTTCCTACCAGTCTTTCAAGGTTCAACTCCTTTTCTGATTATTCAGTTCATATTGCTATCTCTCTTCTCTGAACTCCTACTTCACATAGAATCTGTACAATACACTTTACCATTCCATAATCTCCCTCTCCCTTCCCCCCTTCCTCCCCTCCTCCCTCTCTCTCTCTCTCTCTCTCTCTCTCTCTCTCTCTCTCTCTCTCTCTTTCTCTCTTTCTCCCCCCGTGTCTCTGTCTTTCTCTCCCTCCCTCCCTTTCTCTCTCTGTTTTGGTTTTTCATTATCTTTAACTGATTATTAGTCAGGGAATTTTGATGATGATCACGTGGAAACCTATGATAGAGAACAACCTCTTATCCCTAAATAGGCAAGGACAGAATTGATTCAGGCTACTTTAATCAGATTCATTCCCCAAGAAGGCGGAGTATGTAGTCTCATAGTATAGGGCTTGCAGGGAGAATGCAGTTGTGGAGAAGGAAGACGTACATAGAGTAACAGTTAGGATGATTGATTAATATCTGGGTTCAGCCACTGACACGAAAGGAATTCTACCAATTTCTGTATTTAACCTTAGCTGGCCTACTCATGATTGGTAAATTCAAAGGTGCCCATTTTATGCTTATCCTAGTTAGGTGCATTTGTAAAAGGTTCTAGCCCCCTTTGTCTATCTCAGTGTAAAACTACAGTCCTTAGGAACCCTCAGGACATGCTAAATCAGTCTAGTAGCTGGATGTATCTGATTTCCCGGGGTATGTTTATGCATGTGGCTTTATTGTAGAGACCAAGACTGGAACCAAAGGTATGGTGAAAAACACATATCTCCTTATATCTCTTTAGTGTGAGTGCATATTCCACTGGTGAACTGTATACTATTATTAGACCCTGTAGTTAGATTATATGTTGGTGAGGGTTCGGTTTTGTTCCTTGAGGTCTAGAACTAGACTAACTAGTAACTATGCTAAAACCAAACTACCTTCTCAGCTTCCTATCCTTTGTCATATAAAAAGAAAAAAAATCTCTTTGCAATAGATGGTGAAAAGAACAAATGCAAACTAAGTTTTAAAATGATATATCTCCTCAGGTCCAGGGTCCTTTTGTAAAGACAGCCACTGATATCCTCTGAACATGGGCATCATCTTCTCCCTTGGAGCCAATATGGAGGACCTGAGCCCTGGCAATTTATTCTTTAGAACACACTGTTCCCATGTTAGGAATATGGTATTTTTTTTAAAGATGAACATTCACCTGAACAAATAGCAGATGTTGATGAATATTAATCTGCACTTAGATTAATGCTTCAAAGTGTCAATTTAATTTCTGTTTAACCATTCAGCCCCTGATTGTAATGAGCTACTTCAGGATGTGAGTAATGTACACCTGGTATGGGGGGAGTGGAGGACCCAAGGGAATGAAATTGGACCAACAGGCTTTTTTTTATCTTTCAGTCAATTTAACTGTTCTAATCCAGGCCAGGTGCAACTAGAAGTCACCCAGCTGTTCACTGGCCCATGTGAAGAGGTGGCTAGTTCCTCAGAGAGTAAGAGATACATCACAAAGCCATTTGGCAGTTTAAGGAGAGAGGCCAGGAACTGTGTGAATGCAGAAGATGGTCTGTCTAGGAATCATTTGAGATTGAGTAGTGGGGCACCAAATGCCATGGCTTCCATTCTACCGTGATTCTGCCTCATTCTCACTTCCATTTATAGACTTTTATTTTCATTTTCTTGAGCAATTTAGTTTTAATAAATACCAATTCATATTTGCCAAGAATATACCCAAAAGATGTAAACGCCACCTCACTATTCGGCTTTCATACTTTCTTTCTCTTTTTATAGGTGGCCATTCCTTGTCTAGGATTACATAGAATGATTATGTAGAACAACTTTCCTACTTTCCTCATTAGCCTGCTGGAGGATCTTTAATCCTCAAGGTAGGGAAATCTCACCATCTGAGAGGAAGCTAACAACATGCCTTGCTAGTACCACTGGGGAGCATTTAGGCTTATAATTATGCATCTTATCTAGTCTTGCTGTATTCTAGTTCTGTAGAGAAGCTAGAATTCATCATCTCTTTAGATATAACAATTCTGTAATTCATTATATTGAGGACACACAAGCTTTTTGTTTCTCATTTGATTCAGTTTGCATTTTTATTGTGATGGCAACCTTTTAGATGACTGGAAATTTTTCATATCCTTCTTCTTTAGGGTTTTATCTTGCCTTTCATTTCTTTACTTTTCAAGATTGTAGTAGAATTTTTGATTGATAAAGATTTTTTATTTTGTTCTTTGAACTTCTTTGGTCCCTTTTATCCCCTTAAAATTTTAACTTTTGCCTCCAATGGTTTATTAAAGGAATATAGAATTTCAGATATTACTTTTAATATTTCCTTTTTATTCTTGCATTTCTTATTTATTATATTTATGTATATTTCTTATTATTTATTCCTGTATTTCTTTTTTGTTGCTTTAAATTGAGCACAATGTCATTCAAGTTTCCAACTATGTGCACCAGCTAGATATTAATACAATTTCCCAGTGCCTTAAAAAAAATTCCTCAATAAATCTCTTGAATTGCTTCTGCTAGAATGGTGTTTGATGTCTGTTCTTAGCAATATTTCTTAATAGCTAGATCCACATTTCTATTTATTGTTCCTACTGTGGCAATGACCATATCATGGCAAAGTGCATCCTGGACATTTTTTCTCTTTATCAAATACTGTGGGAGAATGAATTCATTTATGATGGTTATGGCAGATACTACTTTTTCTCAATTATTGTGTTTGTGTAATTGATCCATTAGTTGCATTTATACTATCAAACTCAAAAAGTACTTCTTGGAATTCCCATTTAAAGATACCTATCTCCTATTCAAAATCATTTGGGACCTTCCTTTGTACTATTTTTGTCATCTGTTTCAGTTTTAGGAATAATTTACAAAGTTTTCATTAAGTGAAGATTATAAGTGATTTGGGAGCTTTAGTGACATCATTTCCCTTTTGAGTTTTGGTAGCTCTTTTTATTTTGTCCTTTATTTTACCTAATTTATTCTTAGAGATATAGTTATTTTTTATGATGACTATATTTGTAAACAATATATTCCTGTGTGACTTGGAACTATGGATACTGTTGACAAAAAACAGTATGAAGCCTTTGCCTATGACTGGGAGGCTTATTTGCCATTTTGTTATGCCTTGGTATTGGCACATAGTGGAAATATTCATGTCCAGTCATTTCATGTACTTTTTTGGTTTTCCTTCATTAGTGGTCAACACCATTTCACTGAAACTTTTCAAACAAGTAGGCTATTGACATTTATGACTTCATCTGCTATATCTTGCATTATTGTAATACTTGAACATGAAGGTACCAGAATACTTACTCTGTTCCACTGTTTCCCATATCAACCAAGTCATTGTGATGATTTCTAGTAGGTTCATCCTGCAGTGTCAGACTGTCATATTTATTGCTTAGTTGCTTGAGAGCAGTTTCATCACACAGACTGAGGTTAAAACTCAATTAATCATATTACCAGCATCCCGTATCTGAGTTTCTACAAGGTTTTTTCAGTTAATGTATCAGGGCACGCTTGTTACTCTGACTGGCATTTGATGATTGAGGCAGGCATTTCATAGATGAGGAAACTGAGGCCCAGAGAAGTTAAATGATTTGTTCAAGATCACACAAATCATAGGTATCTGAGGCAGGATTTGAAATCAGACTTTCTTGACTCTAGGTCCAGCAGTCGATCTACTGTGCTCTCTAGCTACCTAGATATCATCATCATCACCACTATTATTATACAATTCAATAAACCTTTTCTAAGTACTTATTATGTGCAAAGAACAAAAGGCAAAAGGAAATACCATTCTTGTCCTCAAGGAGTTTGAATTCTAATGTGGAACACAACACATGGGCACATAAATGTCCATGATAATTTCAGGAGGGAAGGAGAACACATTGGCAACTGGAGCAATCAGAATAGACTTTCCATAAGTGACATGTGAACTGAGCCTTGTAGGAAGTTATCTGTCTGTACCTGGCTACATCACCTTCCTTTTCATTAACTGATAAACTTATAGGGCTCTAGATTTAGACCTGGAAGCTCCCTCTGAGATCATGGAGTCCACCCTTCATCCCTTTCCTCCCTGTTAGTTTAACATATGAGCATTCATTCAACAAACCTTTTTTGAGCACCTACTGCATGCAAGATACTGTGTACTATGAATTATGGGAACACAAAATATAAAAGACATCATTTTTTCCTGACATCCTTGAGACATTCTATTTTATAATCATGTGGTCCAGCCAAGACAGTTATCATACTAAATCTCAGATATTCTCATCAAGGTACAGGAGATACAGATATCTTAATTGCTTTCTGTACTATTTTGTGCACAAGTGATAGATTTTCCAGGGGGCAGCTAATGATTATCATTAAAAAGACTTCAGTAAGTCTCTTTGTAAATGTCCAGGGGAAGTATAATTCAACCTCTCTAACTGGAGGTTTTTAAGTCTTGGCCACAATCAACCTTTAATAAAACCCTTGTCTGAATTAGCCATCTTCTCATCAGATTCATTTTCTCTTTTTCTGTGTGGTGAACCTCATTCTTATTTGCCAGACCATATAAACTCTCCAATTAATCATTTAGTAAAACTTGAAATAAAAAAAAGTTCTAAGAAAACTGGCTGAAAACATAAACATCAGTGCAATTAAGATTTCAACTGCTTTACATTAATACAACTACTTTGCATAGAATTCATTATGATGAGCGTCAGGGTTTTAATGTTTTCCTTAGTTCAATGCCATCTTTAGTTAGAAGAAAATACCAAACTGAAGGAAATAATTGCCTCATGGGTTGGAAAATAGTTATGAATAGGATTCCATTGTGATTAATTAAGCTCACATATGAGATAAAGTAAAAAGAACCAAACAGTTGTTTCTCAAATTGACAGTGTATTCTGTGAACAAAAGATTTATAACAAAAATTTACATTTCCCTAATATAATAATATATTACCAAAATTGTTCGTCCTTTAAAAAAAAGATCACCACAGCAGAAATGTGGTTAAATCCTTTTATTTTTCTGCATTAAAATTCCAAAAATAGAGCCAAGCAAAGAAATGAGGAAAACAGGAGAAAACAGGGCTTAATGAACAAGTACAGGCACGTTAATATGGATGTAAGCGCTTATTTTCTCTCCATTACCCTCAAATTATTTCCCACAAACATTTTATCAGAAAAATTCTTCTTTGATGTCAGTTCTAAATATGTGCTGCCATGGTGCAGAGGGGAAGGCTACATGTCTTTGTCATTATAACTCAGCCCCTTTTTTCTGGAATCCCATCTCCAAAATATAAAGCAGGGGGCTTCAAACCCTTTTATCCAACTGCAGGGCTCATCCAGAGATCTGGCTTGCTTACAACTCAGTGTGTCCTTGAGGATATAAAAATTGTCAGTCCTGAGAATCTGAGCACATCAGTAGCATTAAGGCCCATAACTAATGTGCCTGAATTAAGAATATAATAAGCTTGGCTTTCAGCTTCTGAAAATGTCACTTTCTCCTCCCTTTCTCTTTTTTGCTTTTTTTGCTCCCCTTTTCTCTTAACTCCTTTCTCTGTCTGTTTGACCTTAACCTCAAATGTTCCAGATTTTAGTCAAGATTCTACTAGCAAAAAAGGGAGAATAGAGAATGTCCCTGGAGAGTCTCTTGAATTAAGTAGGGAGACTTGGGAGCTTCTGCCAATGAATTAAGGTAGAAGCTCCTTTTTTTCAACCCTTCTCTTGTCAGATAGTGCTTTTGGGACATACCATGCAAACCCTTACTGTCATATGTAAACTAAGCTAAGTCCCCAACCCAGATTTCATGTCTGGGGGGATAATTTTTCCCAAGTCAGTGTGAGATCAATGTAACATTTGGGATAAGCTTTCTCACAGTTCTATGATTGCTCACAATTCAATAGATAGGCAGTGAAGAGACTGTTATTCCCATTTTTTAGGTAAAGAAGATGAATTTCAGAAAAATGAAGCCACTTAACAACAGTCAATTTATCAGTTGACATTCATTATTTGCCTGCTTTGTAGCAGCAAGGGTGTGCTAGAGCCAGCTCTAACCGGGCTTGGGAGAGATGGTTGTTAAATTTTCAGTATGAAATTTATTACTTCTGAATAAGAGCTTGTTTTATTGTGATCTGGATAATCTAGACTTAAAAAAGTAGTGGAGAAAATGTTAATTTTTGTATATTAAACTTAAAATTATGTCAGCATGCTTTTTTTCCCTGAAGAGAATATTGTTAAACATTTATCAGCACACCTCTGTTTTGCTCTATGAACATTGCTTGAGCTTAGCAGGAACATAGCAGAAAGCTCAGGGAATGAATCATCCCCAGACTGGAGGCCTGGTGACTATAGGGTACTGCTACTAATGAATAATTATAATAATAGTAATAATAACAGTCATTTGCATAGTACTGTATGGTTTGCAAAATGCTTTACAACTGTTCTCATTTGAGCTTCACAAGACCTCTATGTGGCAAGTACTGTGCTAGGCACTGGGGGTACAAACCCCAAAGTGAAACACAAGGAGCTTATATTCTATATGGGGAGATAATATAGACATAAACAAATATATAAAAATATATCTACACAAAACAAAAACAAGGTGCTTTATTGGGGGAATAAGGAAAGGCCTCATCTTTAATGTGGTGCTTGAATAGAACTTTGAAGTATTCAGGAAGAACTAACACCTCTGGTGTGAGGGTTTGCTGAACTCTTTTCAAGGCACCTCTCATCTATGGCTTCAAGAAGTTGTATCATATGCAGCAGTCAGAGCTTGAGAAAATCCTCTCAGCAGATGGACTAACCCAGGTTGAGGGCAACCAACAGATCTCAAACCTGTTGGTGAGTTAGGAGAATGTCTATTGCAAGCAGGTGAAGAAGACTTCTCCCAGTAGAATGGGAAAAATTTATTCCAACAGCCATTAAGATGACTGAAGCAGATGCTTGGTCAGACACTGAAGATGACAAGACCACCCACTGCATCCTGGGTCATCACTGGTTGTCTTGACTTTTGTCTTGCCCCTGGACTTCAGTGACTCTGGAAGAGAGAGTGAGGCTGGTGGTACTACTCTGCCTCACTTAAATCCAATTCACCCAGGAGTCAAGATATCACCCCATGAGGCCATTGATCCTCTTTGAAAATGAAGGACAAGCAACAATAGAGGAAATTGAGAGATTCTAAGAGGTGTATATCAGGAAGGAGTAAATTCCAAGAATGGGGCAAAGCTGTTTCAAAGGCACAGATGGAAGAGATGAACATGGACCAGAAAGCAGGCCAGTTGGCTGTATTGTAGAATGAATGAGGAAGAATATATAATAAGACTGGAAAGGTAGATTGGAGCCAGCTTATAAAGGGTTTCAACTACCAACTACCAACAAAGTCGTTTGCATTCAAGGAGCCACTGGGAATTTATTAAGCAGGAGAGTTACATGTTCAGATTTGTACTTTTGGAATAGCCCTTTAGAAACCATGTGGAGAATGAATTAGGGAGGAGAAAGAATTAAGGCATAGGGAGAACAATTAGGAAACTATTGCAAAAGTGCTGGTGAGAGGTGATGAAGGCCTAAACCATGATCATGGCTATGTCAGTGAAGGGGAGTTACAAAGGAAGGAAAGAAAGAATGAAACCAGAAAGGAAACAAGCAATGATTTGATGTTGTTCAGTTGTTTCAGTCACATCCAACTCTTTGTGATCTCATTTGGGGTTTTCTTGGCAAAGATGTTAGAATGGTTTGCCATTTTCTTCTCCAGCTAATTTTACAGATAAAGAACCTGGGGCAAACAAGACTAAGTGACTTGCCCAGGGTCACACAGCTAGTAAGTATATGAGACCAGATTTGAAATCAGGAAGATGAATCTACCTGACTTCAGGCCTGCCTCTCCATCCACTATACCACCTAGCTGCCTTAGTTATATACTAAATGTTGTACAAATACTATCTTACTGGATCCTTACAATAACCCTGGGAGGTAGGTCTTTGGGGGATGGATGGGAGGCATAATATGAGATCATGTGATATGGTGGGTTAGATGAGTTTGCATATAACTAATAGTATAACTCAATCCTATGGTGGAGCTCCAAAGTTGAGTAGGTCAACTCTTCCAGGAATCATCTCTGGAAGTCTGGTCCTGAGGGTCCCTATTCCAAGTAGGGAGAAAGTAATAGTGATAGGAAAGATGGGAAAAGTTCAGGGAGATTGGATGCTATTACCTTATGCAAGACCAAACCCTGAGGATTATTAGGACAAAGATCAGCAAGACTGGCCTTATCAATAGGTCAGCACTTAATGGTGCTAAATGTCTCCTCCACTGTCAGTCATCATGCAGAACATTCTACTATCAGGAACTCATTCCTTTGGGTCTTGAACATTTTTTCATTCTTTTGAAGTCTTATTAAAATGCAAATGCTGCTAGAAAGAGAAGCAACTACCTGAGACAGGAATGAAGTAATCGACAGAGAGGTGACTGGGAAGAGAGAGCTGAGCACAAAGAAAGGAAGAAGGTGCTCCCAAGGGAGGGAGGAGGACACTAAGGATACAATTTGCTGAGGCTAAGGTCAGACCTGGTGACTGGATTGTCTTTAATTGATGAAGGTACATATAGATAGCATGCCAATTAAAAAGAACACAGTGCCAACCCGAAGGGCACTTAGAAAACATCGGTATAAGCATTAGCAAATTATAAAGTGAGAGATGTACGGGAGAGCCAGGATGTAAATTATAAACAGATAAGTGACTGCTAAATCAGGTGTAAGTTATGATTGTATGCTTTCAAGATGCACTAAACATAAGGAACCCTATTTTCAAGGGCAAGATTAATGCTGAACCAGACCCCTCTCTATAGGTTCATTTCTATGTGGTGAAACTGCAAATGGAAAAGATATTCTTTTTGCTAATAGTTTGTTCTCCCAATGACTACAGCCTTGTGTCTAGGTAGGCAGAAAGTAAATAGAGGCCTCAGCAAGTCTAAATGTGCAATGCTAGTAAGCTAAGCTCATATGTTGAAATATTGGGATAAGGTTCTTGCAAGTATGTTTGCCTCTGTTCAGGGGGTTTCAAATAAGATAAAGCTACTATGGAAGATGGCACAAATACACACATGTACACAAAAATATATGTATATGCATGTATATATACATATATTTGTGTATATATGTATATATTTATGTGTATGCATAAGCATAGTTGTGTATGCATATATAAGAAGAGTTGAATATGTGTTCATATGTGTGTATACACATACATATATAGATGTATAAATACACATATATTTTGTTTTTACTGAAACTGTAATTTGATTCATATAGGGAATGACCAGTGAAAAAACTCTCTCTATCAATGAAAATGCACTTCAACAACTGCTTTGCAATTTATGGTTTTATTGAATTGCCTAGTGAACTGAGAGATTAAGGGATTTACCTGGGATCACACAATCAATGTGTCAGACAGAGGTAGGTTCTGAACCCAGATTTTACTGATCTAGACTCTGAGGCTGTCTCCCCATCTGCTACACTAAGAGAAATTTCTCTATTTAATGAATGTCATTAAATTAGTGCACAAACACTACAGTTGAAATCACAAACACATAACTCTATTATGATACTTTTCCTGATTTGCTAAATGTTTACTAGCACCCTGTTTGTTTCTGTCATCCTTACAATGCTAATCTTCTGAGAGTCCAAGCTTCCCATCTCTCAAGGGTTATGGGTACACAGATAACAGCAATCTACAAAGTGAGGGCTCATAGTCTTGGGTATGTATATATATATATATATATATATATATATATATATGTATGTATGTGTATATATATATATATATGTATGTATGTATGTGTGTATATATATATATATATATATATATATATATATATATATATGGCACCTTTAAGACCTAGGCCCAAGGTTGCTGTGTTTTCACAAACTCTGCCATCTCTGCTGTCCTAGAAAACACCAAGGTTAGAGATGGAGTGTGCAGGCTGATTCTGGCCATATGCCAGAAATAGGCCTCTGAGATTATAGAACAGAAGGGTCAGAGCTCCAAATTTATACCAATTGCTGCCCACAGATATGGTTACAAACCCTTGGTATAGAGATCTGAAGATCTGTAAGAGGCCCAGGAGCAAAGTTGGAAGCAATTACATTCTGGCTTCCTTTCCTGTCCCCTTGGGATCTGGCTGGCTGTGTTCAGTAAACTTCACTTGGACTCTGTGTGTTACTTGGACTCCGTGAATTGAGTGTGAATTGGGCATTGAGCTGATCCTTTCACTTTCCTGTTGTGGCTGCAGGTTTAGCACATAACAATCTGAATAACAGAGAATGGCCATGAGAAATTGATCCCCTTTCTGCCTTCAGATGATTATGTGATGGATATTTGGCAAAAGGCAGCTTGGTATAATGGAAAAGTGGTAGATTTGTAGTCAGGGCACCTGAGTTTGTGTGTCTACAGACAAGTCTCTTAACATCTCTGAGCCTACCCATGTTACCTATCCCATTCAGTAGTTGAAAGGAAGGAAACTTGTAATCCTTTAAAGTGCTCCATAAATGTGCCATTTTAAAATATAGATATTATTGTTGTTATTAGACACTGACTAAAGCCTGAGAAGCATGTGCTGTAGTGGTTAGAGAGGATTTTCAAGGACAAGTTCAATTGAATACTTGGCTTCTACCTCATCTCTTTGTCTTGGAACGTGAAGAAAGCAAGCCCTAGGCAATTAGACCTAGTTGGAGATCAGAACAACAAATTAATGGGGCAATTGGGGTTTCTGTAGAGCTTTTAGACCTGGAGGAAATGAGAACATGGGAGAATGCTAGGGAATAAACAGATGAAAAGCACTAACCATATGTACAAAAGTGTGATAAGTTTTGGAGATACAACTACAAATAGCAAAGACCATCAGTTTCTGCCCCCCGCCAAGGAGCCTACGTCCTTAATAGAGACAACCTTAAAAGGGTAGTGGGCATCACACTGTAAAGCTGATGTAACCTAACCAAATATTGATATGTAAGTATGATCAGAAATTGAAAGGAGCAGTCTGGGGAAAAGGTCTTATGTGATTCCAGAAGTCAGAGGATCTGAGGTACAAGGAACCCCTTCAGAGACAGTAGATTGTAACACACTGTGATTTAACAGGAATTCTCAAGCACTCTCCTTATATGGCCCCTAGAGCTAATTCCTTAGGGAAGGGAGCAACTGAGAGCATCCATATGTTGGAAACTGAAGAGCATTGCAGCAAAGTTGCATGGGGGATGTAGATACCATACAGAATGGAGGGAGAGGACTGCTATTACCTTCTGGAGAACGATGGACCAAGTGGTCCTAGCAGGTGCTATCTTTGACCTGGTTCCTTCAAGGCCTTCATGGTCACCCCTTGATGCAATCAGTAAGAGACAGAAATTACACAGACCTCTAAAAAGGATACTCACAGGTGGGTGTCATTATTTCTTTAGAAGTCTGTGTGAGACTTACCCATTTTCTTTGATCTTTAAATAAACCTGTTTATTCTTTGTCCCTTGTAAGTCATGAGTTTATGAGAAGACTCAATGACAGCACCCTGGGTTATGGATGGTGAAATTCCCAGATTTCCTATGTAGGTATAAGGACTCAGAAAAGTAAAAAAGTTTAACTATTCCTTTTGTTTTGTGTGAAAACTTAAGGTGATAGTTATAGCCCCATTGTAGAAAACAGAAGTAATGTGAAGTCAAATGGGGAGTTTATTGATCAGAGAAGTGACATGTTTAGATCTGTACTTCAGACAAATCACTTTGGTAAGTATGTGGAGGAGGGCTCAGAGGTGCTAGAAAGGAGACAAGAACAATGAATAGGTCTTTGTTTTTGTCTAAGCAAGAAGGCATCACCCTAGACCAATGTGTTTGTGTGAGTAAAGAAAAGTGGTTATGGAAGAGTTGTGATAGATATTGAATTAGCAACTGATTAAACCTATTGGATAATGAAAATGAACTGAAGAAAATGGTGAATTTAAGAACACTGGAAACTAGAAGAATGGTGATGCCTTTAATAGAAATAAGGAAGTCTGGAAGAGGGTTGGGATTGTGGGAAAAGATATGAATTCTGTTTTGTACCTAATTAGTTTAAGATGTCTTTGGGACATCCAATTTGAAATATATAGTGGGCAGTGATTGATACAAGACTGAAGGTAGGGAACTGGATCTCCATCTATCTATCTATCTATCTATCTATCTATCTATCTACCTACCTATCTATCTATCTGTCTATCTGTCTGTCTGTCTGTCTTAGTCTAGACCATGGAATCATTAGCATAGAGATGATATTAACCCATAAGAGGCGATGAAGTAACCAAGATAGAATAGAGAAAAAAAGAAGACCTAAGACTGAAACTAGGACATACCATAATACATAATACATAGATAGGGAGAGGGTTGAAGATTACAGTGGGAATGATTGAGTGAGAAATCTGATAGAGAAGATGCAAGTGGGATCAAAGACACATGTAAAGAGACATTATCAGACTGGAGAAAATGAGGATCCATCTATTAATAACTCTTCTCTGGATCCAGTCATTTAGCCAATTTTACATTTATCTAATTGCATTATTGTCTAGCCACATAGGATTAGAGATAAAGAATGGGAGGCAACCAAAAAAATTATGGATACCTGTCATTCTTGTCCACAAGTATGTTATGAAATACTGTTAAATGCCCAAATCAAGATTTATCAGCAGATTATTTATTTAATTTACCAGTCCATGAATCCCTTCACAAATACTGAAGCTTACATATTTTGGCCACACGATGAGAAAATAGGACTTATTGGGAAAACACTTTGATGCTGCGAAAGACTAAAGGGAGAAGAGGATGGTAGAGGATGAGATGGACAGATAGTGTCATGGAAGCAAGGAGCATAAGGTTGGATAGATTTGGGGAGATAACAGAAGACAGAAGGGCCTAACCTTCTATGGTCAGTGGGATCACAGAAAGTCTGACACAACTGAATGACTGAACAACAATCTCTACCTAAGCACAAATGTTGGCTAGTTTATGATGACTAGTTTATTTCATTTGACAGACAAGTCATGTTATATACAAAAGACTCTGCTCAGTGCTGGAGAGACAAGGGTAAAAATGGAAATAGTTCCTAACTTTGAGCAGCTTACATTCTATTGTGGGAGGTGGGGTAGGGAGAATACAATACACATACAAGCAAGTATAATAAAATGTAGAGAGCTACTTTTAGTAATTACTATTTAATAATGCATTCTAGACATTTTTCTTCAATAATCAAAAAATTAAGGTCATTAACCTATAGTGTGAAAAATCCACTTTCTTTTTTAAAACAGCAAGATTATATTTGCCTAGAGAGGATTCTGGGAAGATGGTGGAGTGCGTCAGAAAATTCCAAGCTCTCTGGATTTTCCCCACAAACAAGATAAAATAGCACCTCAGGGCAAACACAGAGTTTTAAAAATAAACAAGAATTGGGACAAAACGGTGGTCCTCCTGGGACAATTGGAGAAGATCCTAAGAAAAATCCTGAGGTTTGGCCCATGTGAAGAGTAAACACCTACAGGCTAGCTCTGCTGAAACAGCAAGTGGTGAACTTTGGAGCTAGCTGGGTTGGGAGGTAGCCTGGGCTCCAGCCACAGGAACTTTCACTTCCTGGACAGTGTGGGGAGTCCAGCATCTGAACCAGGGAAGATTGAAGGGATCTCTGCTGATAAGAAATGCAAGATCCAGCTGTGTTGCTGAGATGTGGCTCTGGGCGAGAAGGAACCAGCACAAGCCAGGTGAGTGTAGAAGCAGTGGGGTGGGGATGCTGTCGGCAGTGGATACTTATGGGAGGGTGCCATTCTTGGTTCTGATTCCAGGCCAGGGAGAGAACTGAAGGGGGATCTGAGGCCAGAGGCATCCCCCACACCCCAGAACTTTGGATGATTTCAAAAAATAAGTTGCTACAAATAAAAAAAAAAAACAGGCAAAGGAGAAAGAGTACAACCATAGAAAGTTACTAAAGGAATAAAGAACACTGAGATTCATCTTCAGAGGAGGATACTGAAGCAAAAAAGCCCCTCCTACCCCAAAGAACAATGTCAAAAGGTCACCTGCCTAAAAATAATTCCTAGAAGAACTTTTAAAAAATCAAATGAGAGTGACTGAGGAAAAAAAAAAACAATCCAAGAAAAACAAAGAGATTATGAAATGACAACCCATTAGAAAAGGTGATTAAGAATCTTAAGGGGGCAGCTAGGTGGCGCAGTGAGTAAGAGCGCCGGCCTCGGAGTTGGGATGACCCGAGATCGAATCTGGCCTCAGAAAATGAGCACCCACACATAACTAATGACTAGCTGTGTAACCTTGAGCAAGTTACTTAACCCCAATTGCTTTAAAAAAAAAATTAAAATTAAAAAAGAATCTTGAGGAAGAGAATGACTCCTTGAAAATTGGACAAGGGGAAGCCAGTGAAGTTAAAAGAGACTAAGAAGTAATAAAATATAAAGAATGAAAAAAGAGAGCATGAAACATTTCATGAAAAAAGCAATTGATTTGGAGAATAGATCGAAAAGAGAAAACATAAGAATAATTGGACTATCTGAAAGCTATGATCAAAAAAATAATCTTGATACAATAATACAAGAAATAATTAAAGAAAATTGTCCTGAAGTGTTAGAACAAGAGGGAAAAATAGAAATAGAAAAAAAAAATCCATTGATCACCACTTGAAAGAGATCCTACAGGAAAACCTACAGGAATATCATAGTCAAATTCTGAAACCTGCAGCTCAAGGAGAAAATATTATGAGCAACAAGAAAAAAATAATTTATACAATATGGTGCCACAATAAGAATCACACAAGATATGTGATGTTTAGCAACACTAAAAGACTGCAGGTCTTGAAACGTTATATATATTGAAGAGCAAAAGAACTGGGGTTGTGGCCAAAAATGTCATATCCAACAAAGTTAAGCATAATCCTGAATGAAAAAAAATTGTTAAAAAAAAACCCTGAACTTAATAGAAGATTTGACATCTTAAGATCCAAGAAAAAATATAAGTATCAAAGACTAATTACAGGGGACTCAGTAAGGACAGACTGTTTTCTTTTTATAAGAGGAAATATAAAATGTATGTCTAAGATTATTATTAGTAATTAGGTAATTTGAAAGAAATATTGGGGCAGACCTGTGTATGATATGATTCTAAAAAGTAGAACTAAGAAAGGGTAAAAAGAGTAATTATCTTATATAGATGTGATGTGAGAGAAAGAACTGACAGAGGAATTAAAAGGGTGAGGAGGTAGTTCTGGAATCCTACTTTCATTGGGAATGGGTTTAAGAAGGAACAATACATACATATCTATCTATCTATATGGGTATAAAAGACTTCTAAATTCAGAAAGAAAGAAAATACCAAGGGGAGGGGAGAGAGGTTAAGGGATGGATTTTTAGAGAGAAGGGTGAGGGAATAAGATAAGGGTGGGGTATAGGAGGGTGTTTAGATTAATGGGAATGGGAAGATGAAGGAGGGATCCTTGGAGGGGAGGTAGGTAGGTTAAGTAATAGGAATGCAAAGTAATAACTGGAAGTAACGTAGAGGAGCCAGAAGGGGTAGGAAATAAGAGATACACAGAAATATAAAAGAAAGATCAGGAATGGAATTTATTAGGAAAAAAAGCAGGGTTAGTATGGTAATCTTGATCTCAAACAAAGTTAAATCTAAAATAGATTTAATCAATAGAGAAAAATAGAGAAACTATATTAAATGTCAGTCATATTAATCCATATTGTTTTAGACTATTAAAAAAACTAGAAAATATAAGATTGGGATATTGTTGTGGTGTAGGAACTGATAAGACTCAGACTTATGAAGGAAGAGGTTATCTACCCTCAGAGAAACAGAGGACAAATGAGTAAAATGCTGTCTTATATGGATGCACATGAATGTATATGTCTATATACGATTATGATTATAGATATCTAAGTATATTTCTGTGTATATAAGTATATGTATATATGTTTGTGTGTATGTATAGGTGTATACATATATGTATGTATATAAGTACATAATATTTATATGTATATGTATATGTCCACATATACATCCATAATATACACACATACACATACATACATACACACATAAACACATACACATATCAATGCTTAATTGTAGCCTTCTTGGGGGAGGGAAGGTGGAAAAAAGAACAAAGTGAAAAGTGCCCAGCAGCATAGAGAACAAAAGAAAGCTTACAAGTAAGGAAAGAAAAGATGGACAGCTTGGAACATAATGCATAGTATTTATTATATAGGTTTTCTTGAAATGGAAATTTACTATTGTATATTTTGAATCCTCTCATGTTCTGCTGTGTGCATGGCAATGCTTTTTTTTTCTTTTATTATTTTGTATTTAAGTTTTGATATAAAGTTTATAGTATTTCTTTTCCTTTTCTTATTGTGTATTAAAGCTTTAGTATTTAAGTTTAAAATTATTTTTTTTAAAGATAGTATTTGTCCATCTCCAGTCCTGTGGCATAGAAGTGTTGCCAGGATGAAGCTGTCCCCAGAACTCCTGGTGGCTGGATCAGTAAAATGTAATTGGGAAATGTTTAACAAAATAAGTAAAAATAAATACAACATAGATAATATTAATTCCTGGTTTTCTAAGTAAATATGAAGCAAGCAGATATCCTGTATTTGTCTGAGTTTGGTTTTATTGGTTTATTGCCCATGATTTTTAAAAGCTCAGTGAGCTTGTCTCAGTAACTATATGTACAATTTCTTTCAGTACCCTGGCATATGGTTCATCAGGGGTTTCAATTTCCCCTTCATAATTTTTGTTATATGCTCCCCACTCTAAAGACCATTCTCAAAAGAAGAGTTGAGTAGTTCTGCCTTCTTTCTCTGCTTCATCCATCATTTTAGTTCCATCCACTCTGAGCAATGTTTAATAAATGTCCATTGTATTTATTGTTGTTGTGTGCTAAATAGATTTTTAATTTATCTTTTGCACTGTGAAAGTGTTCATGTTTTAGAGAAAAAAAAAAACAATGATTTTGGAAGACATGTACCTGGTTTCAGGTTTGTCCTCTTGAACACCTTTTAATATGCACTGTCATCTGGATCTTAAGACAGCTTGGCAAGAAGAGATGCCGAAATTCCATAGTTTCAAAATGCTTTGCATTAGGCACTCTTGTCTTTGCATGTAATTGCCTTAAAGATATAAAAGAGCCTGATTATAATAACTCCCCTAGTGTAACTATTCTTCATTCCTATTCTGCAAGAGAAGATAGCAGGAAATAGCCTCACTCTAAGGGTATGTACAAGGAGAGAGTGGAGCTAATCCTTAAATATTTGTGCCCTGCATTTCAAATAAGTACTGAACAACGGTGTGAAAGGATTACCAGTAATCTCATATATATCCCTTAACCTATTAACTGGAATAATTGTTGTACTTAGATAAGAGGCTCTAAAGTATTCCAGGATAGGTGGCCCTAGGTCAGAATACATTTATTATTTATTTCCCAAAGTTCTGCTCTCCAGTGATAGGGATGGAAATTTAGCAGGCTGGGTCTACCCTTGTCAAGCAAGTGAAATGGTTGTTTCATTTTTAATCTGGATCCCTTGCCCTGACAGATAAATCTGAAGAGTGGTGTTAAGGATTTGATGAATTGGGCTCCTGGTGATGTCTGTGAGGAACTGAAAAAGATACAGCAGCCTGGGGAGTGTATTCATTGCAGCTCAACTGCAGGCCCTTTTAAGTAATATAGGTAAAGTGAGCCATTACTGAGAGGTCTCCTTTAGGCAAGGAGAAAAGTTTGTCCTGAGCATGCCTTGAATTCAATCAGTAGACTTGTTTCCTGTTTTCAGTGAAATTGTTTTGGGGTCCTTAGGCAGAGCCTGAATACTTTTGGAGGGAGGTCATACCCTTGGTAGGGTGTGTGTGTGTATGTGTGTGTGTGTGTGTGTGGGAGTGGGGGGTGTGGTGGAAGATGGTGGATTGTAAGGCACAAAGTGCTAGAACACATTGGGTCTTTGTACCATCTGTGGAAATATGAAGGAAGAATTAAATTCTAATTTCTGACTTCCTTAAGCAAGTAGAATACTGTTCCACACAACCTGTATTCCCTATCTGACTATAAAAACTAGTCCCCAGTGTTCCTTCCCACAAATCAGGTGCTGCCAAATAACAAGATATGACAAGGGCAAGGTATGATTGATATCCGTATGCATATGAGAAAAATAAATTATAAATGCTGGTGTAACAGGGCAAAAACATGTTTTAATTAAATAATAAGAAATTTAACTTTAGTAATATTTAATACTAATAATTTAATACTAATAATAATTTAATAATATGAATAATTTAAGAAGATTGACACTGAGGCCCTCATGTTATACCCAACCTTCATATTAGGCAGTCACATGGCAGGTACAGTGCAGGAGATATCCTGGGGTAAGAGTGGGAGTTTTATTATGGGTAGGGGTTGACAATGCATTTACTGGTGGCTTTGCTTTCAGCACATTACAATGTATTGCTGTATTACAGAGTGCTAAAACAATATTTTAAAATATAATGAAGCATATTTAGTCCCACTGTTCTCACTATATTTTAGTGAGAGCAAACACATTTTATAATATTTTAGTGAAAGCAAAAAGATTTTTGAAACATTAAAAAAGTATTTTAACTATTACTTATTTTTTTATTTCCAAAATTTCTCTTTGTGTATGTTTTGTAATGTATATAGCATGTTGGTAAAAAGCACATGCATGATTTATAAACAAATATACATATGTAAAGGGGGAATGACATGTGCTTGGCTAATGTAGCTCTTTTACTCAGGAGGTGAGGCATCCTGTTTCTAGGGGAATTGTGAAAATGTGAAGTGGAGAATGGTATGGAATGCCTTGGAGAGACTGTGGGACATAGGCAGATAGTCTATAACAAGTTTTGACCTGTTAACCACATGGTTAGGTGAAACCTCCTTTTTCAATTGATGGTGTGGACCTGACTCAACCTCAGTATATTGTCTACCCATTTTTTCTTCAAATGTGCTTTATCAGGTCAGCTCCTTCACTTGTTGACAGAAGTTAGTGAGAGATGATGAGTGACTGAAAGACCTTGGGTCCATTCTCCTCCATCTATTGTAGGTGAAGGATTGGAAAAATAGATGTCCTGGCTTCTCAGCATCCCATTGTTCAGATTTTGTTGCTAAACCCAGCATCAAGGCTGGAGTGACCTTTAGGAATGACCTTCAGTATTTAGCTTAATGCTAGTGCTGGAGACGGGGAGGAGCAATATAATAGTCCCTGAGGTCTACTTGGTTTTTTTTCTTCATTTTAGATGAAAAATTCTGAGTTCAATCAGAATTGCCCTGAGTTCCTAATAAGGAAAAATTCCTAACTTCTAAGTCAGGAGTGTGTGGCCTTGAGACTGTAGGCTCCCTACTTTGTAGAGGTAGGGTTCTCTGCTTAAACTTGCATTTTAATCTATTTCTATTTGAACTTTGGCCTCTTTGTGATTTAGACAAAAGTCAGTTTACTGGAAACATTTGGGGGAGGAAACAGATTATATTAGAATATCTGTGGATGGACAGGCATTTGGAGGGGAAGTTGGAGAAAGAGCCGACCTCTTTTCTGGAGTGTCCTCAGTCTGGATCTTCTTCTCTGTGATGCCCAGCCTATATAGATCATTGACTCTGCTAAGAATCTTACTTCTCTGATACCCCACAGTCCTCCCTTTACTCCATGATTTCTTTAAACTTTGAAATCATCAGGTTCTCTTCTGATTCTGTGATAGCTCCTTCCTTTTTATACAAAGAATTTAAGATGCGACTACATCTCTCACATAATGGCTTTGATTGACTCAAGGAAGTATACAGGCCCTTGTCATACTCAGTTCTGATTTTTAAAAATTCAATTTAAGAGAATTGTTTGCATCAGAGCCAAATGCAGTGATTTCAACTCCACCCTCATACCCTTCCTCTAGTTTTAGTTTTAATATTTGCTGAATTCAGCAAATATACTAGAGTTTGTTTGGCAAAGCTTAAAACTTAGATAGCTCTTTAGTGACTTGATGAGGTTCTACATTATCTAATTCAAAGTAAAGTCTTTGTGGCACAGTTCATAATCAAATTCAATAATTAGCATTCTTCTCTCTGCAGAGAATTTAAACTCCTGCAGTTATAGACAAATCCCTGCCCCCCTACTTCCAACCCTGATATAATTTTCTTTCTTTCTGAGCTAGAAAGAAACAAACTTCCAAGGTCTTCAGTGACCTAAGCTTCCTTTTCAAGGAAAACTGATCCAAACCTTGCCAGAATGACCATTATATTTACATGATAATAACAATGATAGGCTATTTGAAATATTATATAGCTAATATAAAATATTAATTTGCTAACTACAAGTTAAATACTGTTAATAAACTGTATGACATATACACGATGCTAATAAAAGCAAAAAGGGAGAAAAATAATAAAATAGGAATATGCAACAATTAATATATGTATTACTGCATACATGTAATTTCATGCAAGGACAGCATTGCATGGTTAAGCATTGGCAGTATCATTTATCTTATTCCCTAATTTCTTTCTCTTTTTTTTTTTCCTCTTTGGAGGGGGAAGGCAGGGCAATTGGGGTTAAGCAATTTACCCAAGGTCACACAGCTGGTAAGTATTAAGTGTCCAAGGCTAGATTTGAACTTAGGTCCTCCTGACTCCAGGACCAATGCTCTATTTACTATGCCACCTAACCATCCCATGATTCCTTTCAATAAGACATTGGCAAATTAATCTGGTTGAATAGCTCTTGCTCTTCTGTGTCCTGTTAACCTATCTACCTCTATGCCAGTGTAAGTTGATGATATTGCCTAATCATCATCCTCATTAGAACTATAATCCTGACTACCTAAATTTAGCTTATAGATGGACCAGGTCATCTCAGAGTATTATTAGCTCTTACGGTAATAATATGTAAAGCCTTCTTTATTTGATATGTCTGTTTCTGAGCCACGTTCCGATTCAAGCATACTTGTATAATTGGGAGGTAGCCTCTTTGGCTTAGATTGTATTGAGATGAATGTTTATTAGTATCAACTCGCTTGTCCAGGAGTCCAACTAACTCACTCATCTACAATATGTAGATGTGGTGGTTCCTTTGTTCTTGTTGGTTCAGGTATGGAGTGGAGCCTCTATGACCTTGTGAATTTCCAAGGTCTAAAAGGGTGCCTTGGCATCCTGGCATTCCAGAGTCTGAAGAACATTTCAGTGCCCTGGTGCTGTAGGACAAGGTTTGCTACTAACCCAACATCAATGGCCCTCCAGAAACAAGCAATAACTTTCTGAATACAGGCCAGCAGAAGCAAAGAGTAGGATATTCATTCAATAGCCATGCTATATCTGGACTTGAACTTAGTGGGACCAATAGACTTAGTGGGACTACATGGAGACTGAGCCATATTGAGTCTGTGCTCCCTCAGAAACAAAGATAGCATAAGGGAGAGTATGTCCACTAGGTATTGGGGAAAATATTTGCACATTTGCCAGTGCCATTTTCTACGAAGTAAATAACTTTTTGAAATAGCTACCTGACATTGTCATTAAATGAAATGGGGGGTAGGGTGGCTAGGTGGCACAGTGAATAGAGCACCAGTCCTGGAGTCAGGAGGACCTCAGTTCAAATCCAGCCTCAGACACTTAACACTTACTAGCCATGTGACCTTGGACAAGTCACTTAACCCCAATTGCCATGCCTTCTCCCCTCCAAAAAAGGCAAAAAGAAAAATGAAATGGGGGCACTAGATACTGGTTTCTAACAATATTGGGGCTGGGCTGGGGTCACAACCAGTAGGTGCCTGAGCTAATGGCAAGCTTCATGATGCCCCAGCACCTCAGTGTACCCTAGTACCCTGAGATGTAGAGCTAGCATTTTGACTCTGAGAGACAGGCAGAGTATGTTACCTACAAGTGCACAAAGTAAAATATATAAGATAACAAAGGAAACCAATTATATTGAAATAAAAATGTAATTTCTTCCCACCCAAATTCATGAATCCCCTGAAATCAATCTAGGTACTTGTGAAGCCTAGGTAAAGAACTACTGCTTTAGAGATTAAAATCATGTTGTTTAGTTGTTTTCAGTTATGTTTGATTCTGTGACCCCATTTGGGGTTTTCTTGGCAAAGAGTGATTTGCCATTTATTTCTCCAGCTCCTTTTACAAATGAGGAAACTGAAGCAAACGTGGTTAAATGACTTGAACTCAGTCTCACACGTTTACTAAGTGTGGGCAAAATCTCTGAAAGAGAGATCCAAACCCTTGTACCAGGAAATTCATATAAAAAGACTGACTTAAGCTGGAGGGCACTAATGATTTAGCTAAAACTTTATCTGTACCTTGGTCAAAAGAGTTTAGTGCCTGAGGCAAAGGATCTCTAGCTGGAGTTGAGAGGCCTTGTAGCTAAGACTCTGAAGGAATAAGACAGATCACTTCTTAAGGGGAATGGGGAGGGTGTTAGGGGAGCCAAGAGTGTAAGGCTACTTTTTATTTTCCATTAGTAGGACTTTTACTATTCTCTGGCTTAGGCAAGGGCTACTGTTATTATAAAAGATCTATAAAAAAAATCTCAGGGCTTTGGACTAAAAGCGTGTTGTAGAGCCCGTGCTACTCATGAGTAAAAGAGCTTGCTATATTCAAAGACAGAGAAGCTTCAGAGTAATGTGACCAGTTGGACTGTAGCTGGTACTGTCCAATAGAGACAGCAGAGTGTGTACGTGTAGCAGAATGACATCTGGGAGAGCACGGTTTGATGAAGATCATGTATCCAGGGGTACAATGGGCTTTTCCTTAACTAGCACTTATTACTAATCACTTAGTCTGTGCTAGACACTGTCCTAAGTGCTGACAATTAAAAAAAAAAAAAAGCAAAAAGCTAAACAAAAAAGTTCCTATCTTGTTGGAATTACATTCTAATGGAGGAGACATGTAAACAACTAAGAACATTAAAGTTATATACAGAGTAGAAGAAGGTAATCTAAAAGGGGAAGGAAATAGCAGCAGCGAGAACCAGGACAGACCCCTTATAGAAAGATTTGCTCTGTGAAGCAAATATGTGAATCTGTATCTGTTGGAGATAAATGGGAAGGAGCAACTTAGTGACGTTAAAACACTTTATTAATCCTGTGGTGTTGAAGACATGAGAAGTCCTTTTCCACACATGTATTTTGGCTATGGGTATTCTCTGTATGAATGTATCCTTCTACATGTGTGCCTGGACACATATATTTTCTATGTAGATGTTTCTCCAAATGTGTTCTTTACATGTATTGCTTCTTCCCAATGATAACATTTGTATCTGTGGGGAAACATGCCTGGGATTTATGGAAAAAAATTTATTATTGATATTTTTCGTATGCTATTTCATGAAATGCCTTTGCTTTGACATAATTTGTGAGGGCTCATGAACTATGGTTTTAGGGTGAATGCAGTTCCAGAGAGTACCTGACATCTGGGGTAACCTCATCTTGGAGGACCTTCCCTGTTAGTTTGGGGGGTGCCCTCCGGTGCTGGCTGCATTTTTGTTCATTTAATGAGCAGAATGGTTGTTAAATGTCAGCTCTACTTTGTGCTCTAGAAAAACAACCTAACTCAATTGGTTTAATGAGTTCCTGATATGGTTTAGATTTCCTTACAAAAAGTAAGAATTTGTTCACATATTTTGTGTGTATAATAATAGGAGTGATAACAACAATAACAACTGATTTATATAGTATTTTTTAATTTGATGAAATGTTTTTTTTTTGCATTAATTCATTTAAGCTGCACAATGCCCTTGTGAGACAGGTCCTACTTTAATTTACAGATAAGAAAGATGAGGTTCCAAAAGTTCATGATTCCTCCAAGGTCATATTATTTTAAAAAAAACAAAACAATAAAACAAACCAGAAGCAATATTTGAAACCCAGTATTCTTGATTAAAAATTCAAAGTTCTACCCACTAGACCATCCTGCCCTCCCAAGGTACTTGTAAGGCTGATATGAATAAATCATATATAATATATTGGAGAAAGGGAAGAACTTTCCAGTCCTGGGGCTAGAAATCCAACCAGTCTTTTTTAATGCTCCATTTTATTCAAGTTCTACAAACACACCCAAATAACCTTGTAAAACATCAATTAAGGGAAGGAGCTGCATTGCATCTTCCAAAACACATAATAAAATTCAATTTAGGGTAAGGATCACCTTATAAAATGTGGAGTGCTATTTTTCTGGTAGGGCAGAAACAGCTGGCATTTTCTAAGTACCTGGGAAGTAATTTTCAAATGAATAGGGCTGTGGTACTAATCAGGCTAGCATATCTAGTATTCTAGATACTGTTACTATTGATTGCAAGGGAAAGTTTGGTTATACAAATTATGACATACAGATAAAGTCAAAGGAAGCAAAGATTCAGATCTTATCGAGAGATATTAATAAAATAAAGTAGAGCAAAACCTTGGACTTTCCCAAAACTAAGCTGAGATCTAGGGGTACCCTTAAGTGGTTGGTCTATCTCTTCTCTAATATTATCTGCTTGATTCTCTATTTTAATGTGCCCCTCAGTTAACTACTAGTGATTAATACCTCTGTTTCATTTAACCAATTCACATTAATTCCCTTTTACAAAAGTTTATGTATTACAAAGATATAGGAAAAAGACCAGAAGTACAAACCTTTCCTTGCAATGCTATCTAAGTAGTCCAGTGGATAAGTCTAGAATCAGGAAGACCCAAGTTCAAATCAAGTCTCAGACACTTGCTTGCTAGATAACCTTGGATAAGTCAATTAATCTCTTCCTGCCTAGATGTCCTCTACTATAAAGTGAGGATAATAATAGCATTTACCTCCCAGGGTTGGTATGAGGATCAAATGTTATAATATTTGTAAAGCGCTTAGCACAACTTTTGTTGTTCAGTTGTGTCCTACTCTTCATGACCCCATTCAGGGTTTTCTTGGCAAAGAAACTGGAGTGCTTTGCCATTCATTTTCTAGCTCATTTTACAGATGAGGAATTTGCCTAGGGTCACATAGCTAGAAAGAATCTGGGACCGGTTTTGAACTTGGGAAGTTGAGGCTTCATTGACTTCAAGTCTAGCATTCTCTCCACTGTGCCACCTAGTTTAACACAGTGCCTGGTGCTTGACAAGTGCTCATTCTTTTCTACCTTCTCTCTTTACAATTTCTGGAGGCACACTGTCTCCTTTACAGGAGCTGAAAGGGCTCAAACGAGCAATTTCTATATAGAATTCACCTCACCAAGTTCACTTCCAAATGCAGTGTAGCCCCTGGAGGAGTTCGTATATCAGCTCCCCCTGGTCTGGTTCCCTAACGACCTTGCTGCTAGACTGGGTAGCCATAAAACTCAGCATAGTCTCCAACTACCTGAGTTCTGATGACTCATAGTACATGGCTTCTAATCTTTCAGAGATCAAAAGGTCGTAGCTATGCCCAATACCTCACTTAAAATGGGACATAAATACAAAGAGGCAAAATATTGGTACATATTAATAGGCCACACTTTGGCCTATGAATTTGGGAGAGCCGAAGGCCTCTCCCCATCCAGGTACTTATGACATGTCTCTTTCCTCAAACACTACAATGGAAGAAAATAGCAAGCATGAACCCTTTTACTGGTGCATTGTGAGAGTCAAATAACTCTGACTCTCAAATCCAGTTTACCAGTGCATTGTGAATGTGTTCAAGTTTCAGATCCACAACTCATCAAAAAGGCTCCTCTTCACTATGTGGTAAATGGATCAGAGCCAATTATAGAATGTGTGTTCCTGCGCCTAAGTCCATGTGGGGATTCCACCAGTCTAACGTGCTGTGCATACTCACTGATCCCCTCCTTTTCCCTCCTATTACCAAAGTAATTCCTATTCATTCTATAGCATTTATTTTCCTGTGCCACATCTTTTGGCACTTAATTATTTTCTCTGCTTTTGATCATTAATTGGTTCATTTGTTAACTTAACTCTTTTCTCTATTGCCTCATTATAAACTCCTTGAAGGCAAAAACCCAGTTACATGCCTCTTTGACTTTCATCCACAAGTACCTGAGCCAGAGCTCAATATGGGCAAGGACTAAGTATGGGATGGATGGAGAGTGACACATTGGAAAATTGGATTTGGAGTGAAGAAGTTTGGAGATTAAATTCTAGTCTGCAAATGCAGTCTTTGTTAAATCATTTTTACTTCTCTTAGCCTCAGTTTCCCCATTTTGAAATCGAGTGGTTTAGACTAGATGACATTCCAAGGTCACTTTCAACTCTAAAAGCCATGAAACTTCTCAAATGGGGTTGAATGGACATGACTGTGTCCATCTGGAAATTTTTGTTTCAAGAGATTCTAGAACATAGACATTGCCTATTCCTCAATGAAGTTCTATCTCCAAGAAATCCAATGAGTGTTAAAATGTTTTATAGAATTGGATTAGAGGGACCATCAGGTAAAAACTGAGCTTTATAAACCTTACAATATTGCTGTGCTGATGACTAAGTTAATGTTTTGCAAAATGCTTTGAAGATGGAAAGTGCTAATTATTATCATTCTGAGCCCCATGACATTTTACCTCTCCTTTCCTTGCCAGTTCTAGATGCGGAATTCTTAACTTCAAGGGGAAATCATTTCCCTTAAAATGAACATTTATTAGGAAGTCAAATGTTAATTTATGCATTTATGGAAAAATAATTTCCTCTCTTATTTCTGAGTTAAGCTCTACATTATATTTTCCACAGACAACAGAAATAGTATTCTGTGTATAGAATTCTGTGCCCGGGGACGCTGTCTGTGCACACTCTCATCCCACAAAGATTGTTTTTTAGTGGCAATGACTTCATTGTTTTTAGGAGCAATAAGTTGTAGGTTTAAAATGATACATAATTAAAAAGTAAGGAGATATTTTTAAACATAGTAGAAAAATACATCAAAATGAGTGTTGTCCCCTCCAGAATAGTCACTTTGGTGAAATCACAGATCTAGACAAAACCACCCAAACAAGCTGTTATTCTAACTCTGACTCTCAAATCCAGTTTACCAGTTACACAAAAAAATGATTCTTATTACTTCTTAGTCACACCTTGGGCATGGACAACAGTATCATCGAAATCTAATAAGGCAAATAACCCTTATAAACCAGAAGAGCTCTGTGGGGGTATAGATACCTCATTAGATTGCTAATGAGTTAGAAATGCATTTGAAATATATTACAAAAATATAGACCCAAAGACTCAAGAAATACACAAACAACAGGACACCCACATGGTCCTGGGAACATTAAGACTATCAAATGGAAAAAAAATTAGCTCATTAACTTAGAGAGCATGTTAAGTCAGGGTTTTTAGAAGCCCAATTGATTTCATGTAACATGGCAAAGAGGTCCAAGCAACATAACACTTTGTATTGGTTCTGGGTTTATTTTTTCCATTAAAAAAAAGAATCAACTTGAAAAAAAGAGCAAAGCAAAAGTCCTATTTAGATAGTCTTTCTAAACTAGTGGAACAAGAAAACAAAGTATTCTAGAAATTCCTGATGGCTTCCCACCATTTTCTATTCTACCTGAGTTACTATCAGTGATTTGGGGGTGAAAGAAAGAGATCATACCATCTGGAAAAAAACAAGAGTTGGCTGCATGTGCATTATCTTTCTTCAATTTCAAACTTCTCTTTCTCAGGTACAAAATAAACACTGAAGGTATTAAAAAGCAATCTGAGGGTGGAATAAGAATAAAAGAAAAATTATGTAGAGAAAGGTATTTTTAAGCTGACAGTTTTACCTTTCATACCACTGTTTGTAGTCAAAGTTACGTTGTAGTATCCCCGAGATCTCATAAATTTTTATTAAAATCCATTTCTCCTACTTACTATGTGTGAAGCCTTGGGCAAATCATTTAACCTCTCTGGGCCTCAGTTTCCTTATTTTTAAAATGAAGGAGTTGGGGAGGTAGGGTGGCATAGCTATCTGAATCTAACAGTGAGTAATCATCAGCCATCAAAACATAGTTATGGCCATTAAATTGTTCTTTCTAAAGAGGGAAAATGGATTAATTTATGAAAAGTGTTCAGATGATTGTTGCTTTCCTACCTCCTCACTCCTCTTCCACATATTTCCTGAATTTTTGGCATCAAAAGGAGATAGAAGTATGGAGGGGGAAGGCTAAAGAGCAATGAAAGGGGGCAACTAGGGGGTGAATTTATGCCATAGGAGTGCTGTGATTTTCAAAAGAGACAAAAATACTTTGTGATTCTCATTGATTTGAACTCTCAGAGTATGGCTACAGCACATCATACCAGAAGACATAGTGAAAAAGAAGCTGCCCACATAGACATCCCCAAAGATTTCCCAGGGCCAGCTGGCTAAGGTTTTAGAAAGCAGATTTTAGCTGCATGCTGGCCAAGAGCCAGAATCAGCCATCACCACTAGTCACAAAAGGAGATAGGAGGAGATGGGGTTTTGCTTCTTCCTTATGACTTTGAGATCAAGAATGCTATAGCATTCCACAATCAAAGGAGAGGCCAACTGGTTCAACTATTTCCTTCAAACCCTTGAAAAAAATGGAATGAGGGTGCAGGAGAAAAGTTGGTGAGGGGTGGGGAACAACATAGAAATTTGGACTCTGCCAGAAATAGCAGCAATGACATTTAAGCCACTTCAGATGTTAATTTGATTGCATTTTACTTTAAATTCCCTATTAGTAAATCCCCTTTAGCCTTTATGCTGAGCAAATGAGTACTTTGGGGCACTGCTGAGAAGAGAAAAGATTGCAGACTCAAGAGGGTGGGGATCTAAGCCAAGAAAGTCATGTGTTGAGGCAATTATTCTATATTTCTATATATGAATATAGAACCTGAACTAATAGGAAAAGACTGGGGACATACTGGATAGCTATATATGCATATTCACTTGGTATTCCAAGGCTGGAACTGTCAGGTATGCTTTTACAAGCTCATTTGAGTGAAGTGTTGAAGGCTGAGCTTTGGGCACCACTTGGTGCTTACCTAGGCATTGAAACCTACAGGAATTGCTTTAAGTAACACTGCAAAATACAAATCACACTGTTCTCATGAGGTCCAAATTGTATCTCTGAGGTGAGAGTGAGATGGTAGTGCTAAGTGTTGTATATCTCACAAAGATGTTTTTTTTTGCTTTTTGGAGGGCAATTGGGGTTAAGTGACTTGCCCAAAGTCACACAGCTAGTTTTTGTGTTAAGTGTCTGAGGCCAGATTTGAACTCAGGTCCTCCTGACTTCAGGGCCAGTGCTCTATTCACTGTGCCACCCAGCCACCCCATTCTCATAAAGATTTTTTACAAAGGTTGAAGCAAATTGTATTTTCTGGTTGGATTTAAGCTGACCAGTAAATCATATCAACTCCATTCTGGTAACCAGCAACACCAGGCAAAACTATTCAGTCAGCTATTTGAAATGCCCCTTATCTTTTCACTTCGGTGGTATCTCCCCTAGGATCTAATACATTAATGCTATCAATGGTCTTCTAAGCTTCTAACCTATGCAAAAGTATCGAAACACCAGGCCTTTCCTATATGACCTCTTCCCCACCAACACTTATGTATCTCATGCCATTTCTTCATATCTTTGGTCTTGACTGTCAAACAGATCAGCCAGTACTCAATAATATGGCAATGAGGAATTATAGATTGGAATGTGATCTCTTGGAGGAAGAATTTGAATTTTAACCGAGGTTTTCTAGACATATAATACACATAAAACCCAAAGGAGTGACTATAATGGTGAGAATTCAGGCACCAAGGTGAGCCCTGCTCACAGATCCTTTTTTGAAAGGCAGAGTTTTGGTTCTTCCCTCCCAACTTCCTACTCATTTAAATTAAAGGTCTATACATTCATACATCTTTTTCCTGTCCCTACCAGGATTACAGGCTTGATCCAGACCTGTGAGGACTTTTAGACTTTAACTTCCTTTTAACAAAAAGAATCAAATAACAAGAAAACAAGCTTGTATCAAGAATGTTATTGTTAAATTGACTGGACTTTTTTCCTCTTCCTAAGAAACAGCAAGAGCTGAAAGCCAACTCAGTAGGTATACCTGCATGCCTGGAAAGAATCAATGACTGAATTACAAAACTTTTTTGACTTTACAAATAAAAAAAGGGTTTGAATTAATGTAGTGTTTCAAAGCACTTTACACATGGTGCTATAAAATATATGTCTCTTGATTTAAGAGGCATTATATGGTAAATAGTGGAGATAATGCTGATGGCAAGAAACTGAAGGTCTCCCCCTTCTTGGACTGGTATCTTTGTGATAGTAAATTAGGCCCTCTTTTGTTTCAGTTCTTACCTAGCCCTCAGTCATTGAATAGGTGTGATCTCATACAAGATGAGGCCTAGGAAAGAACCTTAATTTACAAAGGCCAAGGTCATCCAAAGCATCCTGGGCCATCTCCAGTCATCTTGACTTTTGTCTTGTTACTGGACTTCGATGATTGGAGGAAAAAGTAAGGTTGACAACTTTGCTTAAAGTTTCACTTAAATCCAATTCACTCACAAGTTGAGACATCACCCTCATAGGTTCTCTTTGAGATGAAGGACAAACAATGACAGTGGGAGTCAAGAAAATCCTGGGTTTGTTTGAACCCTCCCTTTGATGCTGTCTAGTTCTGTTAACCAACCACAAACAAGTCAATTAAACTGAGTCCAATTCTCCCATTTGACAAATAGGGATATTAATACCCATGCCTCCCAAGGGTGTTGTGACAATCAAATGAGATAAAGTATGTAGCATTTTGCAAGCCTTAAAAATGCCATAAAATGTTGCCTTTTATTATTGTAGTAACAAAATTTGCAACACAAAATATGCAATTTTGTGATGAGATAATTGATATACTTAATTACAATAAATATTAATTGATTGTTATTTTCCGAGTATTCTAACTTCAGAAGGAAATACAAGGCTTTTTTTTTTCCCTCCACATAATTACCCCAGTAGCAGTCAACAACAGCTGTTTGAACCTCTGACGACATGATAAAAGTAGTGATTACAATCACATGGTGTCTTTTTTTTATTACTTTACATATTAAAATATTTATATTATGAAGTTTCAAGAATAGAACATTGGACCTGGAACCAAGAGACCTTAGCTAGAGTTTGGGCTTAACTACTTTCAGTAGTTTGACCTTGGATGAAATTACTTGACCTTTCTGAGGCCCAGTTTAATCATATGCAAATTGAGGGTTCAAATACTTATATTACTTAGCATACCTTATAGAATTGTCATGAAGGAAGTGATCTATGAACAGAGAAATGTAAATTTTTATTATTTGTAGTAGAACCCATTTGTGTTAACAAAAGGAAGGATGACTTATAGTTTCTCCTTGGAAAGTCAAATAAATTCATAGCAAAATTGGTTTCATCCTGCATTCAAAGACAGTAAGTGTCATTATATCATGAGACACATGGCCATCTCATCTTGAGCACAATTCAAACCCTTATTCCTCTCCATGGAGATAATGAACAGTTTTTGCACTAAAATCTATTTCAGTGGAAAAATGAGATAAAATCTACTAGATGAATTCAACATATACATTGATACTTGGCAACCTCAATGTTAAGGCAGGTGTGGGGAAGATGGTCAAAAGTATGCTGGAAAATATAATAGAGACTTAAGAAAAGATAGAAGACAAATGCTTATAGATTCCATAGAGGACTTTTTTCTCTACATGTCTTGAATGCTTTTCTATGAGAAAGTCAGAAGAAATTGGACGTGAAAAGTTAATACTAAATAAAGAATGAAATTGACTCCATCTTATTCGAGAAGATATGATTGATATTGGAGTCATTTCAGAATCAGTTGCTTTTGTCAGAGTATCAACCAAGTAGAATTCAAGTCAAAAGTAATACCAAATTAGAAGAGATGAATATTTTAGAATCCTCAAATCTAAAACTTGGAAGGAACCTCAAAGATCATTATAATATAATATATACCTAACCAAGAGTCCCTTCTACAACATCGCCACCAAGGATTGTCCCACCAGTGCTCAGAGATGTGAAGAACCACAGTGAGGGGAAGGCATTATTTCCAAAGACAACTTAGTCCATGTTTGTTTTACCCTAATTATTGGGAATCCCTCCACCCCCCTGTATATTAAGCCTAAATTTGCCTTTTTGAAACTTTTGGCTGCTCTTCATAGTTCTGCCTCAGAGACCAAGTACAATAAATCTAATCCTTTTCCTCATGACAACCCTTCAAATAAATCAAGCAGATATCATATTCCTCTTAAATCCTTTCTTTCCTGGAACCTAGCATAGTGCCCTGTACATGGTAGACAATTAGTAAATATTTGCTGTTGCTTCTTCAGAATAAATATCCCCATTTCCACCAACCATTCTTTCCATACCCTGGTTGCCCACTTCTGGATATGCTCTAGCTTGTCTATATCTTTCTTAAAAATGTGGTACTAACAATCACACTTTAGGTGTGTCTTGATCTGGACAGAGTATCACAGAACTATTAATATCTGCATTCTATATACTACATACCCAAGGAAAACATTTACTTTTATGATTGCCAAGCTACACTGTTGATTCACATTAGACTTAAAGTTTATTGAAATGCATAGATCTTTCTGCATTCTTTATTGTTAATTCATTCCTTTCTCAGTCTATATTAACTGTGGAGGCATGGTGAAAGGTAGGAACAACATTGTTGAATGAATGAATGAATAAAAAGGTGTTTCTTAAGCATTTACTATGTGTTAGACAGTATACTAAGGATTAAGGATACATGCATGAAAAGTCTAGACAGTGCTTGCCCTCAGGGAAGCTACAGGCTAAGAGGCCAATACAACACATAAGGGTAGCTAAAAGGGCTGCCATCTGGGCACATCAGCATGATTTATAAACAGGAAGTGATATGAGCCTACTTAATTCAGCATGATAAAACAAAACATCACCTCTCAGAGTCTTGAATCCAAGGGGCAAAGTTCATGTTCTAATGTTGTTATTATCAGTCCCTTATTTTGAAGAGGATTAGTGACATCATGAGGGTGACATCTTGACTTGAACATGAATTGGACTTGAGTGAGGCAGAGCTACATGAAGTCTTACTCTATGTTCCAGAGGGGTAAGAGCAAAATCAAGATGACTGGTAATGTTCTAATGGGAGGACGTTGAAGGAGGATGACTAGAGTGCAAGATGCATGATCTGGAATAGCACTGAAGGCAAAAACAACTCTGCAGAAAGCCTCATTATCCCCAGGACATTCATAGATGAAACTGAGAGGGGGACAAATCAAAAGAAAATAGACTAAACTTGTTAGTATTTCTAAAAGGTCTGTTTTTATTTTCAGTGATAATAAAAGCACTACATTTGAACTCCAAGGAAACAGAAATGTCATTTAAGGAGAGCAAGTTGGGAAAAATGGCTGGATCAGACTGAGTTTAGACAGAGAAAATCTATCCTGGAGGTGACACAACCTAGGAGGCACTGGGGGCTCATTTTTATAATGCATTTGAGGGAAGAAAAGATATCAAAAGAATGGAAAAAGTGTTACTACCCCCAAAAAGTGATAGAGACGATAGCAAGAACTATTGACTTGTGTGTCTCATTTCTCATCTTTATAAAGTTTTTATTTGAATGATTTATACTCATAATAAAGGTATTCTTGATGAAAATATGAGAAGGGAATTAACAGGTTTTCCCAAACAATTTTCTGTGGTAGACATCTTGACAGTTACAAAATTGACTGAAAGGTGTAGAGAATATAAGATCCCACTGTGTTTGTTGGGTAGAAAAAAAAACATTTGATTCAGTAGAGCAAAATCTAGTCTTAAAGGCTCCCTTCTGCAAAGAAATCTGTGATGTATAATCATACAGAATTCTTTAATATATGCAAACACAGAGATAACTCCGTTCATTAAACCTTTGATTATTAAAATTGAGATATAAAATGGAGATGTTCATACTAAAGGTCTTTGCTACCATAATGGAACTTGTCCTATTCAGAATCCAAATGAGAAAGGAATTCTTTGTAGACTAAAAATTACTAGGGAGCCATGTCAATGGTGACTTTGAATGCATACTACTGTTTCAGTGGCTTATGCCAGGTAGGGTATTGGGGAAGCTGAGCACAATTTGAGCAATACGTAACTGAACGAAGTACACTGAAGTTACGTATTGCTATAAACAACACCACAAAATTAATAGTCCTCAAAATTTCACTTTCATTCTGTCACTCCATTTATCCAAAACCTCCAACAGATCATTACACACAGAATATTCAAAACCATTAGCCACTCATTCTAAATCAACTCACCTTTCTGTATTTTTCCCTAGTATATGACCTAACCTCAACCTAACCTCAATAGTCAAACTGCCAAATGAACACAGCCCTTGCTTGCACATCTATCCTTATTTTACCTCTCCAGTTCAAATTTTGATCACCCTTACTTTATCAGTAAGAACTGAACTATTCTGAATTTGTACAATGTGCACCCATTCTCTCATATATCTGACAATTACAATTTGCATTTGGTTTTGTGGTTAACTAGGCATCTGTACTTGCCTTTGGAGATAGCATGATTTGGTAAACAGAGCACTTGGTGTTGAGTCAGAATGACCTGGGTTTAAATATAGCTTCACACACTTACTGAGCGTTATGACCAGGCATAAGCTTACTTCTCTTTATTCCATTTTCCCCACCTGTAAAATGATAATAGAATTATCTGTGGAAATTATTTCACAGGCTAATTATTAGGGTTACATAAGAATATTATGTAAAGCTCTCTGAAAAACTTGGAAGTGCTAAAGAAATATCAGCCAGACTATGACCTACTTGAAGGCATGGGGCATAGCTTAAGTTTCTTGGTATCCATTTCAATGCCTAACACTGAGTCTTGATAACTTAACTTATTCTAATAGAAAATTTATTCCTAACAGGGAAGTAAAAACACTTGACTTGTTCTAATAGGGAATTTATTCCTAATAATTTATTAAAGACAAGATATTAATTTTCCTAGTTAGAGTTTAGAAAAATAAAATGAGAAGCATAGTTGCTTCACCTAGCATTAGTTCTGTTGGTATTTTATTGCTTTGGATAACCTAAGACAAGCAGTCTTGGAATTTTCCAGTTGATAGTGGCAATTTTCACCACCACTGCTACTCTTTGTGCTACCTGAGGTGGCACAGAAGATAAAATGTTTGACCCAGAGTCAGAAAATCCTGAGTTCAAATCTGGAATCAGATTTACTAGCTACATGATGTTAGCCAAGTCATTTAACACCTTCATGACTCAGTTTCCTCATTTAAAAATGACAATAGTAATCAAACCTATATACCAGGACTATTGTTAACATAAAAGAAATATGTGTAAAGTGATCTCAAACCTTAAAGTAAATGTGAGCTGTTGTTACTATGATTATTGTTATTATTATAATTTCCCACTAAAACTCTACTAATATCTCATTCTAATATGGAGGTGACCTTGGGTTCTTGAAGACTATAAATTATTTCTGGTAAAAGTTTTGGAAAGCTGGAAATGTTTTGACTATAAGGCAAAAGAAGGAATGGGATCTAATGGTGTCTACCAAAATAGCTTTGAGAGGCTCACCATCAGTTCAGGCAGCAGAGTATTAACTTATGTGGCCACGGAACCTGATGAAGAATAATGCATAGCAGGTGGCTAGGTGGCTCAGTGAATAGAGTACCAGCCCTGGAGTCAGGAGAACCTGAGTTCAAATCCAGGCTCAGACACTTAACACAAAAACTAGCCATGTGACCTTGGGCAAGTCACTTAACCCCAATTGCCCCTCCAAAATGCAAAAAAAAAAAAAAAAAAGGAAAAAAAAAGAATAATGCCTAGAGTGCTTAAGATGCACAATGGTTACATTGTGAGGGAGAATATCAACACTTCTAAAACCATGGATCCTTTAAGCATTAACATATAATTCTCTTTGGATTTTAAGAATAAATTAGTGAGGCAGATCACTTATATATTTCAATGAGACTGTGATTTCAACTGTAAGCATATCCTCTAATGATTGAGATCACAAACCTTTTACATATAGTAATATTCTGGGGGCAAATGGGTCTAATTAGGGCATTTATGAAGAAGGTTACTTGGACTTGATTTGCATAGAGGAAATTCCCTTGAAACTACTTGAAAGATACCCAGTATGTTCTATCATTTCCTACACAGGGTCCAGTAATTCATGCCAACTATAGAGGGTGTGTAAGAGCTACCTGCTCAAGCTTTTCAGGAAATGTCCCTTTCTTAAGTGTCAGCCTTATATTCCCTCAGTCTGCTGATGCTCACTACTAATATAAATGTCATTGGAACATTGGCAAGTTTGAAGTAAATGGGAATTATTGTAACATTGAAAATGAGCTCCCCACCTGCATATTTTTAATCTACTATTTGCAAGTTTGCTATATAATGTTATCCCCAAATGGCATACATTATTTTGGGTCCTGGTGGGATCTCCCTCCCTGGAGTTTTCCAGCAAAAGCTGAATAAACAACTTGTTTGAGGAGCTGTAGGAATGATCCTTGACCAGGCAGTGATTAGATTAGATATACACTAAGGTCTATTTTAACTCAGAGATTCTGCAACTCCTCACTACTGGTTTATTCTTATTCTTAGTCTAGATTCATAGTGAGAATTCCTTCAGAATAAATAAAGCACAGGCCTCAATACTTCTTGGAGTCCTGAATCAAGAGAAAGGGATATTAAAAATAAACACCTGCTACTAGAGGGCTGTCACTTGGCTGGATATAAAGAAAACCTTAAATATCTTCAATGCATCATGCTGGGGGGTCACTGTCTCCTGGTCTATTTCCCACTGGCTTTATTTCTTAAAGCCTATTGTGTCACGTGTAAGTTCAAAGTGATTCATCTCATTCTGGATTTCAGGATGATAGATAGTTCATGGATAAGTGGGAGCAAGAAGAATAAAGACAAAAAAGAAAGCAGGAAATGATGGAGAGGAAAGGAGCCAGCACCCCCAGAGTTATGTACCAGCACAGAGCGATATCAGAAACGTGTAGGGTTGTCCTAGTGAACAGAAATCCCAATCCCCTGCTTTCTCTTAGCAGTATGGAAGCAAAACTGATTTCTGAAAACTGAGGAAAGACCACATAAAGCTGGGATTCTTCTTTTTTTTTAATTTTATTCAGGTTATTTCTAATTGAAAGCTAAAGAATTAAAGACCTAGCCAGGGTCCTTTGTTGTGCTGGTTACTAATATTATTTTAACATGCCACCAGATGTTTTTGAGTAAGGGAAATAAGATTTCCTAACTAAAAAAGATTTCTTCTTTTAAAAAGAGAACAAATAAATGTGGAAGGAATAAAAGACATATATTAATGGGCATTATGACAGCATTTTTGTTATTTTATTTTCAACAAACTGACATTTTGAATACTGCTTTGAGTACAATGATCAGTTATAGATTGCTCCCCATTTCTGAATTTGGAGGGAAAATATTTGAAAAAAAATTGGGGTGTGTGTGTGTGTGTGTGTGTGTGTGTGTGTGTGTGTGTGTGTGTAGGTTGAGGAGACAAGTTGTCGTTTTAGGAAAAAAGATTGGCTATTTATGCTACATGCTTTCCCTTCTCTCTCCATGCCTTGGTCACTTTGGTAGGAAAGATTGGTTTGTTCTCTACTCTTTTAAATGCTCCTTATTTCTTGTGGTTGCTAGGTGATACAGATAGTGCAGCAGGAGCTAACTGCCCCTGTCAAGTAGCCAGCAGGATTCCCAGGGCCAATGCCAAACTTAGCTCTGCCACATTTAATGGAATCACTTGTTAGTATCTAATTCACCCCTTGGCCATACATCTTACTTTAAATTTTCCTCTACTCGGTTGTACCTAGCCCAAGGTAAACAGCAAGGTCATATTATGTATTTCTGATGTAAGAAAAAACAGAAATGTAGTTTCGTGTGGTGAGAAAATGAAATGGAAGAAGAATGGTAGCATTAACTGATTCACAGAATTTTTGAGTGGGAAGGAACTTCATTGTCAGAGAGAGAGATAGGGAAATAGAAAGACAGAGAAAGAGGCACTTACTAGGAGCCAATCATTGTGCTAAAAGCTGAGGATATAAGAAAATTAGATGATCCCTAGATTTAAAGACCTTCCATTAAGACAGAGGACAAAATCCTAAAGGGGAGATGGAAAGGTAGGGGGAGGAAAATATACTCTCAAGGACAAAGCAGTTAGTTGGTGGAGAATTGATGCATCCCAGAGACTGAGTTCAGCTGGGAATGAGTATCTCAGACCAGCACTATTGAAATGATCCCAGCCAGGGATTCACCAAACAAAAGAGTAGACCTTAGGGTGAAATCACCTTGAGGGAGAGGCGAGGCAGTGAATGACTTGAGCTGGGAGTGAAATGGGCAGCATACCTATGGCTACATAGAACAAACATAACATCTTCCTGCACCCCACACCCCACAACATCCAAAGGCCCCCTACCCAAGTTTCCTCCTCTCCATTTGAAACACTAAACACTTACCAGCCTGCAGTTCCTTCAGGGGCTCCTTATATTACATGAACAAGGTCTTTCACCATCCTAGCTACCCTTCTTTGGATATTGTCCTACTTAGCAGTGTCGTTCTTAAACTATGGTGCACAGATCTGAGCAAAACATTCCAGTTGTGCTCTGATGGAGGATACGGGTCAGACTATCAAATATTATCACCTTATTTCTGAAAGCTACTTATCTCAATGTAGCCCATGATCACACTAGGTTTTTTGACTGCCACATCACAACTTCTGCCTATTGAACCTACAACATAACAAAATCTCGGGTCTTTATTAAGCAAACTGTTCTCTCACCATGTCACCCTTAATCTGTGAAGTTGATTTTTCTGATTCCAGTTGTTAGACTTCAGGTTTATTCCCATAGAGTTTCATCTCACTAGATGCATCCCAAATAATTCCAAATGATTCATCCTGTCAACATTTTTGTATACTGAATCTGTCATCCAGTGAGTTAGTTATATCTACCAGTATTTTATCATCTACACATCTGATAAGTAGGTCATGGATACCTTTATCCAAGTCACTGATAAAAATGTTAAATAGGACAGAGCTAAGCCCAGATCCCTTGGGCATTCCAAAGGAAACCTCCTGCCAAGCCAACACTGAATCATTAATGATTTCTTTTGGAACTATTCAAAGCAACCAGAACCCAAGCCATCTAACTGGATTAGGCTCTCATCCAGATCTCTGCATTCCACTTCCCATATGCAATAATAGTATGAGATACAGTGGCCTGAGATACCTTTCTTAAATGTTTTGTTAAAATGTAGATAATCTAATCTACAGCCATTCCAGTAAACATTCCCCTGATTTACAAAGATAGTAAGCAAATCAAAAGGGGGAAATAAGGTTAGTCAAGAGTGAATTGTACTTGATGAAGCCCTGATGGTGCTTATAATTGTCATTTCATTTTCTAGCTAATTTACTTAACCATCTTTTTAAACAATCTGGTCTAGATTTGTCTCCAGGGATGGAACTCAATTTCCTCATCTGTCATTTACAGATGCTATTCTCTTTCTTTAAAAGAGAATGAGGGTAGGAGGAGAGGGATGGAGGTCAACATTTATTTAGTATCATTTTCTCTTTTTCCAGTATCAGTGTCCAAATTAAAAAAGAAAAAGCCTATGTAACTCTACTTCCTCTTTTACAACCAGGAATTTATTAGACCTTATCTCTAGCTGCTTGCTTTTTTTTATCATAATAGTTATGATTCTTCATTTTTTTAAACTTCTAAACAAGTCCTTCTTTAATAGATTGGTAGGAAGATCAAAATTCAAATGGTAGAGAAAAGACAATCAGTTCTCACAGGGATTTTCTAGTTTTGTTCAGATTCAGACTACATGACAAAAGCCCTATCTGTCCAATAAATGAAGAAAACAACAACACTTAGGGTTATTGGGGAGTTATTGCACTGTCCTTTAAAGATACCAAGATGAGTAGAACTATTGTCTAACTTTCTCAGCAAATTCTACATTCTGTATCTAAGGCACCTTAATATAGGCTCTTTGGAAGGTCCTCTGTGTCAACCTGCCTCAGAAGACTGAGTCAATAAGCTACAGTAATTTGCGTTTACTTTTATTCTTTCTACTGTCTCACTTCAGAATGATGTTTAAGTATAGTTGAATTTTTTCACTTAACTCACAGAATTGAAGATTAAAATTAGTGCAAATTAAGGTACTGACAATTCACATTACTATTACTATTATTATTTTACCTTCAGCAACCCAGGCAGAAGGCAATATCTCAAAACTGCATCCCACTTCAGTCACATATCCTGTGTGGTAACATAGTAACCTTGGCTCCAATTTCCTAGAATGCAAGAATATTAAGATTTTACACTGTTTCATTCCTTGCTTTTTTGACTGCTTGGTGATTTTTTTTTTTTTTGCTTTTTGGAGGGCAATTGGGATTAAGTAACTTGCCCAAGGTCACACAGCTAGATTTTTGTTTGTGTGTGTGTTAAGTGTCTGAGGCCAGATCCGAACTCAGGTCCTTCTGACTCCAGGGCCAGTGCTCTACTCACTGCGCCACCTAGCTGCCCCTCTGCTTGGTGATTTTTAAGAATTTGCTATGATCCAAGAACATTCAAAGAGTTCCTTTATTTATAGTGTCAGTCTTTGGAAAGGACTGTGTTTCAAAAGTCTTGAAATGAGATCCCTAGCCCCTTCTGTTCCAAAGTCAGGGAATTTACATTCAATCTTTGAGATGCTTACATAAGTTTCTTGATATGTTTCTGTATCAAAAGCAGGTTTAATCCGTGGCACTGAAATCCAAGACTCCATAGGTCCACATTTTCATCATTCACCCTGCTTCCAATCAAATGTTCCATAAAGAGAGAGTTGTCCTCCTAGATCAGAGGTGAGGAACCTTCATCCTTGAGGTTCTATGGGTCCTCAAGTAAGGCCCTTTGACTGAATACGAACTTCATAGATGATGATACTCTGACACTCGAGTTCATCTACTCTGTGGAGGTGGATAGCATATTTTATCATGATTCCTTTGAAATTGTACTTGGTTACTGTTTTGATAAGAGTTAAATAAGTTTTTCAAAGGTGATTATTTTTACAATATTGTTGCCATTAATTAAAAAAATATTCTCCTATTTCTGCTCACTTTACTCTTTATCAATTCATAAACTCTTTGAGGTTTTTAAAAAAATCTTTCCTTTTGGGGTGGCTAGGTGGTGCAGTAAGTACAACACCAGCTCTGGAGTCAAGAGGACCTGAGTTTAAATCTGGCCTCAGATACTTAACACTTACTAGTAGTGTGACCTTGTGCAAGTCACTTAACCCCAATTGCCCTACCTTACTCTCACCAAAAAGAAAAAAAAATCTTTCCTTTCACCATTTCTTACAGGAAAATAATGTTTCCACATTCATATGACATAACTTGTGTAGTCATTCCCAAATTAATATGCATCCTCTCAATTTCCAATCCTTTGCCAACACAGAAAAAGAGCTGCTATAAAAAAATTTTTTGTATATATGACTCCCTTTCCTCTTTCTTTGATCAACTTGAAGTATAAACTTAGTATGGTAATTAGATAAAGGCATATGGCCAGTTTAATAACTTTTGAATCTTAGTTCCAATTGCTTTCCAGAATGATTGGACTATTTCACTTTGGGGTCTTTTTTTGGGGTGGGCAGGGTTTGGAGTGCAATTGGGGTTAAGTAACTTGCCCAAGGTCACACGGCTAGGTTTTTGTTTGTGTGCGTTAAGTGTCTGAGGCCGGATCCGAACTCAGCTCCTTCTGACTCCAGGGCGGATGCTCTACTCACTGCGCCACCTAGCCGCCCAGACTTTGGGGTCTTTTCAAGAGTCAACCCCATTCTTATAAAACCCTTACAAAATCAGCCACAAAAGCTTTTGCAGAATTTTCTACTTACAGGTTCTCCAATCTAGAATATACTCAGAATTCATGGTAGAAGGAAACTCCATGCATATTTACAATTTAGAAAGTTGCCTGGGGCAGTGAAAGGTTAGTTAACTTGCCCATAGTCATACATAGCATGTGTCAGCACCAGGGGTTTAACTTCTTGTTGTTGTACAGTCATTTAGTCATGTCCAATTCTTCAGGATCCCATATGTGGTTTTCTTGGTAAAGATGCTGGAATAGTTTGGCCTTTCTCCAGTGAATTAAGGGAAACTGGGGTTAAGTGACTTGCCCCGGGTCATACAGCTGGTAAGTGCCTGAGTCCAGATCTGAACTCAGGTCTTCGTGACTCTTGGCCAAGACCTCTATTCACTGACTCACCTAGCTATCTAGGGCTTCCCAGTTCTAAGGATGATTTTCTATCCACTATGTTATGGTACTTCTCACACATCACTCCCATTATCCTTTTGGCTTGCCATATTCCTTTCAATCAAATTTAAACACCAGACTTTGGGTCTCTGAGATTTACTATTCAGCATAATTCTATTTAGGCACATTCAACTCTAGTTACTCTACAGCATCTGTTTGAGTTTATGCAGACACGGAAGTTCAGTGTCTTGTTTAATTAGACTCCCTCTCTAGAATTCCCACTTTTTCTCAGGCTGCCAACTCTACATATTGACTCTCTCATTTCCTTTAAAGAAAGTTATAGATGCCAATCCTGCAGAATGACTTCTCCAGTAATGACAGACCCATAAGTCTTGGGTAGACCATTTTATAAAACCTTGGTATATTTATACATGTGTATATGGATAGATTTTATATGCATATTGACTTTTTTTAGTTTTTCAAATGCGGTGACTTTCAAATGGGTCACCTTCCCTGAAGCTACCATTTTAGGAAAGAACTCAACCACGTTTCACTTCGCTCATATTCAGACTTTTTCCATACTCCCCCTCTTTCTCCTCATATGCCACAGGCCCCAACATGAGTATGCCCCCATTTCCCTTTCTTTCTAACCCCCCCCATATGCGTTGGATGGCCCTATGCTTATGGCTCAAGGAGCCTAGAATGTAACATCCTTTAGGGCATGGGCTTTCTCGTAAGCTTGTATTTGTACCTCTACTACTTAGCACTGTGACTAGCAAAGAGTCAATGCTTATTAAATGATTCAACTGTCTAATACATATTTTATCTATCAATACTTTGAATGTTGCCAATGCTCTAAACACTAGAGTGCTAAAATTCATGTCTAATATTTCACCTTTTGTACTTTAATATATTCATTCCTCATTTTTGGTGCTCCCATTCAGGTATCAAAGTCAGTTGACCCCTGTATAAACTCAGCATTTCTTCTTGCCAATGAAAGGATATTATAGGACAATTTTAGGTTACATTATTGTTATAGAAAGAAAAAAAAAGATGAACTTACTCCTAAGACACCTTCAAAGATTGAAGCATAGCAAAAAAAAGCGGGAAATGGATGTGTTGCTTCCATTGCCTAGATTTCTTTGGGGTATTGTACAAGTAAATGAATTCTAAACTTTACAAAGGTAAAAGAGGGGAAGAACCATTTATTAAGCACCCACTATGTACCAGAAATTTTGCTAAGCACTTTAGAAGTACTATGCTATTTGAGACACACACCAGTAAGTGCTCTTATCAGGAATAAATGACCTTCCCAAAGTCATGTAGCTAAGAGTCTGAGGTCACATCTGAACTTCTGAACTCCAGTTTTCTTGACTCCAGGTCAGCACCATTTGTTGTACACCTTACACATCATGAGAATGCCTCAATTATTTAGCAATCATATTCCCTTCTTTCCATCTTCTCCTTGTTAAATATCCTAAATTCCTCCAATGGTTTTGTTGTACGAAATAGTTGCAGACCACTCACTGTGAGAACTGACTCCATATCTATAATGTAACACACTCCTATACCAATGTGTCAATCTCATATTGTAATCAAAAAAAGTTAAGTGTTAGCCATCATTCCAGACCTATTCTTTCTTATTCTTTCCTTCTTTTATTTCTCATAAAAATGATTCACAAATAAACACCCCAAAATCATTCCTTCAATTTCAAGAACATGAAGGAATTTGTATTCCTATGTTTGGTACCAAACAGACCTTAGAACACAAACCCAGTAAATCAATGATTACTTTAGCAAGGCATCTAAAAATAAGTGAAAATAATTAACCTCTTATCCCAATTCTTTTTTAAATTTGATTTTCTTAGGAGACAGGAAAGAACTCTGTTTATAACTTACTTAATTTTGCAACTGGAGAAAGCAGGATGAAAGTGTATACTGGAAAATGAAGGAAAGAAGAATGTAAATGTATTATATAAAATGGCAACCAGTTCATTTTAGAAACTATGTATGGGGGTGGCACAGTGGCACAGTGAATAGAGTACTGGCCCTGGAGTCAGGAGGACCTGAGTTCAAATCCGGCCTCAGACACTTAACACAAAAACTAGCCATGTGACCTTGGGCAAGAAAATTAACCCCAATTGCCCTACCCTCCCTCCTCCAAAAAAAAAGGAAAAAAAAGAAATTATGTGCAATATAATTCTAAAATTCTACAAGTTCAACTTATATTACATTCAGTATTTTTATTATTCAGACATTTCAGTTGTGTCCAACTCTTCATGACCCCATTTGGGATTTTCTTGACAAAGGTACTAGATCAGTTTGGCATTTCCTTCCCCAACTCATTTTGAAAATGAGGAACTGAGGCAAACAGGGTCAAGTGACTTGCTCAGGATCACACAGCTAGTATTTGTGTGAGGCTGGATTTGAACTCATGATGATGAGTCTTCCTCACTTTAGGTCTGGTACTCTATCCATTGTGCCACCTAGCTTGCACTTACTTGCAATCCTATTACCACTTTATTTTCACATTAACAATTACCAAAGCATGTTACAATTTCTTTTTACAAATTTTAGTTTCTCTAACTACAGAATAAGTAGAAAGCATGGGGAAAAGAAAGTAAACCACGTCAAAGAACAGAGACTTAATTGCTCAAGTCCTTGGGGTAGAGCAGCTCCTATTGGGCTCTGTAGGAATTCACTGATTGTAACTAGCTCAGTTATCTCAACAGCCATGCCCCAAGCCATTAGCTGAGTGACTGAGGCCTAAGTGCATATTATTGGTGAAACTGCCCAAATAATTGGAGCTATGCTAATTATCCTCACACCTATCTCCTCTTGACTTCATCAGCATTAATAGCTCTTCCCTATAAGAATATAATTAGGGAAAAATAAGGTAAAACATTAATCTAACTTTGGAAGTCCAGAGGGGAAAATTATGTCCAGTGAGTTTTAGCAGCACAACTTTATTCTCTGGAGAACAGGAAGTGAAAAAAACCAGTAAGACAAGAAAAGTAAAATCAGAGAATCTTAGAACTAGATGGAGCATAAGAAGTAACTTGTTTTAAAGAAAAATGTACTGAATTTGGATTCATGAGACCTGGGTCTAAATGCACCTCTGCTACCTCTGGAACCTTTGGCAAATCATATAATCTTTAGGGTTCTTAATTTCCTCATCTGTAAAATGGGGTAGTTGAATTAGATGACCACTGAGGTCCTTTCCAGTATCAAATCAAAATCAAAAATTTCTCTGACAGATGGTCATCCAGTGTCTCCAAAAGCACTTACAGCAACAAGGATTTATTATCTCATAAGGAATGCCATTCAATTATTGGATCAATACGACATACTTGCCCCCTCCTAAGTTGAGTTGAAATCTGTTTCCTTGTAACTTTCAGCCATTGGTCCTCTTTCAATTCTCTAGAACCAAGAAGAATAAATTTACATCTTTTGTCACATGAGTACTTCAGTTATTTAGCAATCATATTCCCCTTCCTCACATCTTTACCTTGCTAAACATACTAAATTCTTCCAATGATTCTCATGTATGAAATAGCTGCCAATTTCCTCTCTACTCTGTGCCATGTTTTGTCAAGAAATCTAGCTTATTTGTACTCTTTTTAAAATTCAAAACCCAGATTAAACAGGCTATACCACAAATAACTACACCACCAACACCACTCTCCTGCCCCCTCTCTTCACTTCAATAGATTTAAACTGTAGCCTCCTGCTGCTCAATCTGGGATGAGTCATTAATAGCACATTCTCCATCTACAACCTAATGTTACATAAAGTGCCAGATTTTGTATGCATCACAGAAACCCCACTAGATGACAGAGACAGTCAGTTATTTGGATAATTTTCAGCTGAGTGCTTAATGCAATGGGAGGACAGAGAGAGCTAAGGAGGGGACTGATTCACAACCTTTCCATCTGACCTCCATGGGATCCTATGAGAGATTTAAATATGTATCTGTCAGTAAAGTATATCGACAAGATGGAGAGGTTAAAGTCTCACAGAAAACTTACTCTACATTACCAACCTTCCTTGGCAAGTACAGAATTCTCTGAAATTTTATCACTTCTGACCTCCTATAGAACAGATATTTTGCCACTGAAGTGTTTCTCAATCCTTAGAACTGTGACTGGTGCATATTAAGTGCCTGATAGATGTTTATTGACTGTCAGACTTCCATACACATACTATGGCCCTGCTATCCAATAGCTCAAAATTTTAAACTAACATTACCATTTCAACTTTAAAAATTCTGAGAACTTTCATATTAAAGAAAATAAATTCTGTGCATCATAGTGCTTGGTGCTATGTTATCATGGATGCTTGAAGCTATACCAGTCAAATGAGCAATGAATGTAAAGGGATTAAAGATTATAAACCATAGGAAAGGTTTGCCTTTAGGGGCTTTTCAAGCATAGAAAGCACCACAGCATCTTAGAAACGTATTCACAAAGAACAAGACATCACCTAATGATGCCAAATGACAGAAGCAGAATTTTTGAGATAGAATTGATTTTAGAGGCATTGGCCAACTGCTTTTATTCTATATTTAAGAAAGCTGAGGTCCAAGAAAGTTATATAACTTGTGCAAGGTCACAGAGTCATTTAGACAAAGAGGCGGTACTCTGGCTGAAAGAGTTTTATAATAGGATTAAGGAAAGGTTTATGATTAACTTTGGCTAATGGGGAAAAGAAGAAACAATACTTTTTTTTTCTATCCAGGGCAAAAGAGTGTTACATTTTGCCCCAAATAAATTTAAGGACCTATGGGTACAATATTTCAATACTACATTGGAGATTTCTTTTGTGCAGATGCCCTCTCCATTGAAGCATATTCCAATTCTCCCATGTTTTAATAGAGAATTTTTGTACTTATTTTGGCCAAGAAAATTAGTTATCTCGTGATGAGCTTCTTCAAGCTTCACTGCCTTTGCCTGGCAGAGATATAGCATATATTCCAGAGTTTACACTTCGCTGGCATAGCCTTGAAGGACCAGCCTCACAACAATGCCACAATAACCCAAAAGATGGAAACATCAATGGAGAAAGGTTTATTAGAAAGTAAAAATGGTAGAAATGACCAAGGACAAGACTGACAGGGCATCAGATTTTTAAAAAGGGTGCAATGCTCATAGAAAGATACATTAATAGACAACTCTATGTTTGAAATCTTTTATTTTTGGTGGGGGGGAGGGTGCTAAGGAGATTCACATATTTGATTTTTATTTATGATGGAAAAACCACTAGGATGAAACATACTTTATCAGTATAATTATTATAACTATTATGAAAGGTTTAATCAGAGATTTGTATGGGGCAGCAAATGATGAAGGGTCCCGTCCATGGTCACAAGACAAATATGTTTGAGAGAGAGATTTAACACCAGAGTAACCCTCACTGAGATCCATCTTCTATCTACTGTGCCTCTATCTGCTCACCTACTGATTGAATGACAATTCTTTAAAAAAAATGTAATGAGTTGTCTTTGAAGTAGCCATTTGAATCACAGAAAAAGTTTCATATTTCAAAAGACAAAACTTATGACTTACAGAGATAGTTTTGATAAGGCAAAGAACACTGAAATAGGAGTGAGGGGGTGTTGGTGAGTGGGCCCTGGTTCTGTCACTAATTACACATCTAATCTATTCTCTAATATCTTCATTTTAATCATATATGTTTTATACATCCATTTTCTCTTATCCTACTCTCTCATTATCTTTGCAAAGGTCCATATCACCTCTAAGTTTGAGTATTTTTAAAATATATTTTATTTATTTATGTCACTTAGATTTCTCTTTGTATATCTTTCCACTCCCAGAGTTATCCTATATAATCATGTTTTTTTTTTAAAGAGGAGAAAGAAATAAATCAGCAAAATCAATAAATACATTGAAAAAAATCTCTCCTTTGAGGTAAACCTTATTCTTTAGAATTTTGCAATATTTTTTTTTGGGGGGTGGCTATTTTTTTTCTGGTTATTTCCATTTGTATTACTTTAAGCATTGTATGTATTGCTTTGTTGGCTTTACTTACCCTACTCTATCACTTAATAGAGTCATACTTCACAGTGGCATCCCATTGCATTTATGGACTATAATTTGTTTAGCCATGTGCCTAATTGATGGCATCTTGATTCCAGTTCTTTGCTTCCATGAAAAGTGTTGTTATAAAGATTTTATGGAATCTGGAACTTTTGTTTTTTCTCACAATGACTTCCTTATGGTATATGCCTAAAAATGAAAACTTCTGGTCAAAGTGTATGGACATTTTGGCAATTGTTTTAAGCCATTAAAATCAATTCATTATTCCATTTATCATAGCACCTTTTCATCCTCAAAGTTCTTGAAGCTTTTCTTCCCTCACACTCTGCTGAGAAATGGAAATGTGCCCTGTATTTTATTTTAAAAATGAGGCTATTCTAATAGACCTTTCTCTTTTTCTTTGCTTCTGAACTTATATCACTCAAATTCCTTCCTCTACTTTCTCCTTCATTTCTATTTCACATAAAGAAATGTCTCCTCTCCTTTCCAAGGCAAGCCCCAATCCATGCACAAGTGATCTCATGCTATCTCATGTTCTCCAGCAGATTACGTCATCTTATTTTTTTTTTTTTGGCTTTTGGAGGGCAATTAGGGTTAAGTAACTTGCCCAAGGTCACATGGCTAGGTTTTTGTTTGTGTGTGCATTAAGTGTCAAAGGTCGGATCCGAAACTCAGGTCCTTCTGACTCCAGAGCTATCACTCTACTCACTACGCCACCTAGCTTCCCCAAGGGTCATCTTTCATACTTACTCTTTCACTAATCTTAAATCTTTCAGTCTACTGATAGCTTTTCTACTGCCTGTAAGCATACGTCCCCCACCCTCAAAAAATTGTCAGTTCTCCTATCCATCCCTTATACCTATCTTCCTATATCTTTCCTTCCTTTGGTGTTAAAAAGCTTGAGAAGGCTGTTTATAACACATGCCTCCATTTCATTTTTTTTTTAATCTGGCTTCTGATCTCATCATTCATCGAAAGAGAGATATGTGTGTGTGTGTGTGTGTGTGTGTGTGTGTGTGTGTGTGTGTGTATCAGAAAGAGAAACAGAGACAGACAGAGACAGAGACAGAGGGAGACACACAGAGACAAACAGACAGTGGGAAACAGAGAAGTTAGAGAGAAAGAGAGGGATAGAGACAGAGAGATTTCCCCCCCATTAGAACATTAGCTACTTGAATGCAGGGACTTTCTTTTTTAGTAATTGTGCCCACCACACTTAGTGCATAGAAGGTGCTTCTTAAATATTTATTGAATTTGTTGATTGTTTTCCCTGTCGCAAGTGTCTTCCCCAGTCTATCTTCCATTCAGCTATCAAACTGAACTTCTAAAGTTTCAGGTTGACTACATTACCTAACTATTCAGTAAACTCCAGTGGCTCCCTATTGCTTCCAAGGTCAAATATAACAATTTCTTCACACTGATGAAATAGCAGATCCATACTGAAAGAGGAATACAAAAGTGATTTTATTTTAATGTTGTGCAAAGGAATATGACTATGAACTGTTCTGTCTACAAAATGGGCAAAAAGACTCTATTTGCCTACTCTTTTATATATATATATATTTGAAACATTTAATGTTATGACCTCACATTTCAGATCCATTTCCTTCCTCCCTTGTCACCCATTCCTTCTTGGGAGATAAGTAATTCAGTATATGTTGTACATGTCTAGCTATGCAAAACATTATCATACTAGATATATTGTACAAGGCTGCTTATAATTCCCTCCCACTCATCCCACCCCCCACCTGGTCCATTCCCTACATGATCCTGTCCCTCTTCTATAGTGGGTACTTCCAACCTCCCCTCCCCCCAAGGATGCCCTCCCATCCATCATCCCTCCTCTCATCCCCCTTCCCCCTATCCTGCTGCAGGTTGAGATATCCCATTTAGTATGTATTACATTTTCTCCCTGAACCAAATTCAATGTGAATGTGGTTTTGCCTTTTTAGCCTTCCTTATTCTCCCCCTCCTTTGCAACCACTTCCCCTTGCTTCTTCTACATGGGATAGTTTACCCTACCCTGTCTCTCCCCATCTCCTCTTGCCACTTTCCCCTCTCACCTCATAATTTCATCCCTTGAGTATTCTTCCTTCCCAACAAATTCAACCTATGCCCTCTATCCATATATAACTGTAACCATATACACACACATTCACATATGTATCCATATGACTACACCCCCTTCTTCCATTATTTTCATAGTGAGAAAGATATCATCAGTCACCGTTATTGCTTTTCCATATAGGAATGTAAATAGTTCAACTTTGATAAGTTCCTTTTGATTTCTTTTCCCTGATTACCTTCTCAGGCATCTCTTGCTTCTTGTGTCTGGATGTCAAATTTTCTATTCAACTCTGGTTTTTTCCTCAAGAATGCTTGAAAGTCCTCTATTCCACTGAATGACCATATTTTCCCCTGAAACAAAATACTCAGTTTTGCTGGGTAGGTGACCCTTGGGTTCATTCCTAGTTCTTTTGCCCTCTGGAATATCATATTCCATGCCCTTCAATCCCTCAGTGTAGAAGCTGCCAGGTCCTGGGCTATTCTGATTGTGTTTCCACAATATTGAAATTGTTTCTTCCTGGCTGCTTGTAGTATTTTCTCCTTGATCTAGGGATTCTGGAACCTGGCTATAATATTCCTGGGAGTTTTCTTTTTGGGATCTTTTTCAGGAGGTGATCTGTGGATTCTTTCAACCTCTATTTTGCCCTCTGGATCTAAAACATCAGGGCAGTTTTCCTTGAGAATTTCTTGAAGCGTGATTTCTAGGTTCTTTCCTTGATCATGGCTTTCAGGTAGTCCAATAATTTTTAAATTGTCTCTCCTGGATCTATTCTCCAGGTCAGTGGTTTTTCCCATGAGATATTTCACATTGCCTTCTAATCTTTCATTTGTTTGGATCTGCTTAACAGCATCTTGATTTCTCATAAAGTCATTAGCTTCCATTTGCTCCAGTCTAACTCTGAAGGAATGAATCTCCTCAGTGAACTTTTGAGATTCTTTTTCCATCTGGCAAATTCGACTTTTTAAGGCATTCTTCTCCTCATTGCCCTTTTGGGCCTCCTTTGCCATTTGAGTTAGTCTATTTTTTAAGGTGTTGTTTTCCTCAGTCAGGCTGTTGACCCTCATTTCATACTTTTCCTGCATCCTTCTCATTTCTCTTTCCAATTTTTCCTCCACTTCTCTTATTTGATTTTTAAAGTCCTTCTTAAGGTCCTCTATGGCCTGCAACCCGCTCATGTTTTCCCCTGGGGCTTTTGGAGCAGGACTTCTGACCTCACAGTCCTTTTCCTGCTCTATGCCCCCAAAATAGGAGTCTAGGGTTGCATTTTTCTGTTTCCTTTGCCTTGGCATGTTGCCACTTAATTGCTTGACTTTTGGGCTTGTTGCCACACTATGGCTTTAAGGCCAGCTAGAGGAATTTTCGTCCCGAACGTGTGGGGGGCAACTTCCGTTTCTGGCAAGCTGTAAACCCACCCACAACTTCCACCCTAGATCACAATCCAGATCCAGGAAGGTTAAAGCAAGAGCGATTACCCCCCAAGACTGATCGCTGGATCTCCCCACGATTTGTAGGCTGGGAGCCGGATCTGCCTCTGAAAACTACAAAATGGCGTGTCTCCTCAGCGGCTTCTAGCCCCCAGGGGAGGGAGCTGACGCATTCCCCAAATACAGGTCCCAAAGTCCATAGGACACTAACCTCTTACTTTGTCCTAGGCATGTCTATGTTGATAATTCTGGAGTCACCAGGGTTCCTGGTGTTCTGAGGTTCCTCCAGCCGGCTGCTGGCCCTGTCGCCCTGGGGCTAAAACCTCGGCTCACGAGGACCTGGGCTCGGCTCCTGCGCTCTGCGCTCTGCGTGCTGCCGGCTCCCAGACCGCTGCACTGGTCCTTCCTGCAGGGCTGCTGGGCTGTCCTCAGCGGGAGGTTAGCTTCTCTGTGTCGTTCTGTGGGTGCTGGGGCTCCAGAAGTTGTTCAGAGTCCCCTTTTACATAGTTTGAGGGGAATCTGGGGGCAGAGAGGCTTGGAAGAGCTGTTTCTACTCCGCCATCTTGGCTCCCATTTGCCTACTCTTTTACTTAATTTGAAAAGTGTTTATAAGGACCCACGTCCTATTTAATAATAATAATTCATCTAATGTTGCATTTTCATAGTTCCAAAGTAGTTCATATGCATTGCATTATTTCATCTGGTCCTCACAACAACCCAATAAGATATGTATTACATAGCAATATTTTCCTGCAGGCTATTGCTTACAACATCCTCTGAAAGTTTGTTGTCATGGAAATGGATGATGCTTGTCTTTAATAGTTTGCTAAAGGATAATAAATGGTCAAAAGGACAAGTTTTCATCTGATTTCATAATTCATTCTTAACCTCTGATAAATGATCAAATGTAATAGATGTGTGAAACAGATGGAATCTAAAATGATACAAGAGCTTACATGACCTAAAGAGGAATTTTCATGGAAAATTTTCATACACATCAGTCAACAAATGACATTCAGTACAATGTGAACCCAGAGATTGGGTGCAGGGATGATATTTTATGTACTGAAGCAAAGAGTAAGGTTGAAGACAAAAAGAATTTCCTTTAACTTCATAGGGAAAGAAGAATTGCGTTTTTGCATGCATAAAGAGCAAATAATTTTAGTCAGTTCGGACAAAGGGAAATGAACTAGGTGAGGGCAATGAAAGAGATTCTTAATGGGGAGATTTAACTTGATTAACCATTTGCTAAAAGGTAGTGATAACATAGGCTTACCAGAAGATTGTGTATGTGGATTTTGATTATGTGATTGGGGATTATAAGGACATTGTTAAACATTTTTAACTTGAAGCCCATAGGCCTTATGTGGCAAGCAAAGCCCCAAGGTGAAGCCAAAATCTGATTAAAATTTATTTGGGAAATGGTTTAACAAAATAAGAAAAAATACATTATAACACAATGTTGCTTTGTGTTTTTTCTAAGTCAATATACAGTCTACAAGGATTGGTTTGTATAGGATATTGTTGTCACTTTAAGTGGACAGCTAGGTGGCACAATGGTTAGAACATTAAGCTTCAAATCAAGAAGAATTATCTTCAGAAGTTCAAATCAGCTTCAGACACTTACCAACTGTGTGACACTGGGCAAGTCACTTAACCCTGTTTGCCTTAGTTTTTCCATCTATAAAATGAGCTCGAGAAGGAAATAACAAAGTTCTCCAGTATCTTTGCCAAGAAAATCCTCAAAAATGAGGTCACAAAGAGTTGTACAGGACTAAACAACTAACAACAAAACTACTTTAAGAAAGTTGTGGGGAGGGAGGTGGTTTGGTACCAAGATGGTGGAGTAAAAGCAAGAATTTGCTTGAGCTCCTGCTCCAACCACCTTCAATCCCTGAAAAAAAAAAATGACTTTAGGCAAATTTTAGAGTTACAGAACCCACAAAGTGAGAGAAACAAATCTCTCACTGAAGGCAGCCCAGCAGGCCAATAGAAAGGGTCTATCATACCAGGCTGGGAGCTGAGTATAGTCCTGTGTGAGTCTTGGGACCCAGACCCAGGGCAGCCCTGACTAGCAGCACAGATGGGCCACAGCAGACTTCAGGAGAGTGAGTCACTAGCAGCTGTGGCAGTTTCCAGACTTCTCAACC